>JAQJVK010000017.1:3894116-4494116 GCA_035578135.1 Flexamia atlantica | reverse complement strand
TTGAAGAATCTATACCTCTGGACCAGGGCTGCCTCTGGACAGCCTTACTGGCGGGTGGCGAAAATTGTAATCTCCCAAAATGTCTGCTAAATAAACACATGTTTTGGTAGAACTGTCAAAACTTTGTTTACGTTTTACCTCATTTACACTACAAAAGAATGCCCTGTAATATTTCACCGAGAGATTTCTTACGCAATGAAATTTCTGAAAAATATTTGCGCAATGCATCAGCTGGTCTTATAGTTTGGCAACCTTTCATATTAAAATGATTTGTTTACATTTAAGAATGTGTTTCCACACTTTTGTCGTTGTACTTCATGAATTGTGTTGAGCTTGCAAGCGTTTAACATTAGTTGCACTTGCGGTTGCAGCAAAATATTTTCTTGTGCAAAGTACCTCTACATAAACAAATGGCCATGTGATTTATAACCAAAAAATTGCAGATAATAAACACTAATTACGACAACAGCGCACTCACTCACCCGCCAGTAAGGCTGTCCAGAGCTATAAGTATCAAACTGTTTTTGAAGCTTTTACACCTTGAATTTTATTTTCCATCTATTGAACTTATAACAGCGCACGATTGTTACAGTTTTTCTTTGAGGATAGGTACAATAAATGGCATGCAGCCATAAAAGGTAATTTTTTGAATCGCCACAGACTGAGGATTAAAAATAATCAAGTCACATTTTAACATTTTATTATAAAAGAAAAAAAAGTTTTCTAAAAAAATTATGTAGGTGGTAATATATATAAAATAGTAGGAACAAAAAAGCGCATCAGTACAGCCAACCAATTATAGTAGGTGGCGTAAAACTTAAATTTTGTTTAGCATCTGATAAAAGTTCGTAATATTCTTTTATAAACCGTAAGTAACGACAGATGCCTCTAAATTTTAAGGTTACGTTAAGTATTTTTTTATATATAGTCTACTTTTTAAAAAACGGGACATTTTGACGTCCCGACAATGTTTTTTGGGACAACGAAACGCAACGTGAAAAAACGGGACTTTTCCGTTTTTACGGGACGTCTGGTCACCCTACTCAGGTACGATACGACCGACGAACGACAAGCGACAACGCTCGAATTTTGGGTAACGTTTATTTGTCAGCTGTTAATTTTGAAGGCAGTTGCTATACGATTGTCCCAAGTGGCGAGCGATATTCAGTGGTGTCGCTCAGTGTCGTTTTTGTCGCCGGACAGGTTCGAAAATGTTTTTCGCGTCGCTTGTCGCTCACCATTTGTATTGTATTGTTGCATTGTTGCTGTGTTTGAGGTTAGAATCTAACTGGATATACCGCGACAATGCTTTTGTTGATGAAAAAGCGGATTTCATTTTGTCAGACTGGAAAAATACAGTTCTTTGAACGGTGGTTTAAAATTATTCGAATTTTGACCAGAAGTGAGTTATCGCTCGCCGCCTGTCGCTTGCAGCTCGTCGCTCGTATCGTACCCGAGGCCTAATTCAGACTTAAATTTAATTTTCCCAAAGTGAAAAATTTTCTTATAGTGGCTTTATTCTAAAATCATGAGAAATTTAAAAAGGGTTTTTCGATAAATTAGTTTGGTAACTGGTTTTTTAAATACCCCCGTTGCAGCAGACCTGCATACTCATTGAATTTCAAATTCTTATATAAATCGTTTTAGACAGAGCTTCAAATCAATTAAATTACTTAAATCCTAAAATGAGCATACAACAATTTTCTTCATAAGAATTACCAGGTGAAATGAGTATGCAGGTTTGTTGCCATAAAAGTGTGAAATTTAGATATTTTTACGATAATCCAGTTGATATTAACCAGATGAAGCCATATACCAAGTTTCATTCAGGTATGTTGCCAGATATAGAATTTTATTTGTTTCCCATAAGTTAGCATTGGGACAACGTTCTGTGTTTACCACTAGCGATATCTCGGTAACCAACGGACATAGAGCAACAATTCAAGAAAATAAATTATTTGTTTTTTCAAGCATAATTCAGTGGTCGAAACAAGAATTTTTAAATTTTTATTTTTCTATATAAAAATCCCCAAACCCATTTATGGAGGGGTTTACCCCTACTTACCCCCCCTTCCAATGGTCCGATCAGGCTGGTTTTTGAACTCATCCGAATAATTAGTAGGCCCTACTTTATATGTCTGTGCCAAATTTCATTCAGATCGGCCCATTTTTACTCGAGTTATCGTACTTAAAGACATATATATATTTATGAAAATGAAAGAATGGTGTTTTTGGCATCTGGGGACCTCCAAATGCCCGCAAATGAAATGAAAAGTTACAATGGTCTCGGGTTTAGGTCTAACCTTCAGTAACAGCCTCTTCCCGATAGGAAAAATTCGCTAATTTTGGGGAAATTCGCTAAAACAGATCTTCAGGCTAGTTTAGGTATCTTCTCATGTGACATCTTTAAACAGTCAATCATTGTATTCTGATGGGATACAATATTCTTACCTAGCAATAGAGTATGGTAGGCCATGGTCCTGTGTCTTCTTCAGGCTATCTGTTTAACAAAAAAGGTGAATGTTACATTGGTTAAGTCTCTTCAATTAGGATTCAACTTTAGGCAGTTTTTAGTTAAAAATGTAGAATGTATGTTACATTTATTGGTTTTTAACCTCAACTGCCCGTTGAGGCCTGTTCAGTGATCTGAAAACAGCAAGATACCTAGTGGCAATAGTCACCAAGCAAGCCAGAGGTGACTGACTGCTCATAATGAAACAGGAGTGGGATCGAACCAGCAACGTTCAATTTTCTGGACCAGCACATTACCATTGAGCTACAATATCTCAGTATTGTTTCCAATTAATAAATGATACATATATTACCCATTACTTGGGCCGTATCATCTGAGATGGGATCTATCATTTTTGACCGAGAAAAAATTCCATGATATTTTGAATAATATGTTTTATTTTATTATTTAAAATAATACAGGTAAGTTTGCAATTAAAGTTTATAATCAACTAGCAGATACACTCAGCTTTGACTGCTGAAAGGAAAACTATTTTTAAATTGAACTACGTAATCAATGCAAAACAATTAGTTGTTAACGTTAATGGTATAAATTATATTTTTTAGTTTATCTTATTTTAATAAAACAATGTTTTGATTCCAATGTTTGATGTTATATGTTCAATGTTGGATCATGTTTTAATTTATTTTAAAACTGATCCTTGAAAAAAGTAGTCGGTTATTACTTTTTTATTTTTTGGCCTGGTATAATAAAGAACGGTGTAAGTTATTGCCAAAGAATTATTATTCTAATCATAAAAAAATATATATTGTATGTATATTTATAGCTGTCACGGTCTGGTTGATAACTTAGCTCTTGTGAGAGAGTTTATCCGTGGAGCGACAGGATCAAAACAAAGTCAATTTTAAACTGGTTTTTACGAACATTGTCAATTGAAAGAATGCAAATATGGTATCATATTAAAGGGCTTAATTTCAAAATCATTGTGGTACCACTTACAAATGGCTTAAAGTCAGTTTATACCTCGAAGGAACATTACAGGTATATTCCTTAGAGGCAGCGTCGCTTTAGGAATGTCAGGACAAGCATGTAGGTTATTAGTGTTTACAATGGGTTAACATACATTGTTGTTGTTGATTTTAAAAATTGTTTACTTAGATATCAATGTCTATACGATAATATTCTATGAATATGTTGTATTACTATTACTATTATTGTTATAATACGTAGTAGACGTATTAAACATTAAGTACTCTAGTTTTTTTAGTATATTTTTCAATGAGACGTTATGAAAATATCAGACCAAAGATTGTTTCGGTATACCATTAATAAAAACAATTTTTTGTAATTTGTAATGCAGAATTTTAGTATGAAAAGTCCTCTAGCTTATATTTACCTATAAATAAATATATAAATCTTTTTTTTTATTTTGATAGATATAATTTTTGTTTTTTAATTGAATTTCGTTGTAAATCTTACATACAAAAAATGAAATAATATGCTTAAGGTGACCAGACGTCCCGTTTTGAACGGGACAGTCCCGTTTTTAGGGACAGTCCCGTTTTTTTGGGACAGTCCCGTTTTTTAGGGACGTGTCCCGTTGTCCCCACGAACTCTCTCGGGACGCCAATTTGTCCCGTTTTGGCTTATTGGTAAGAAAAAATACTTTTAAAAATACGTTTTTATGTAAAAAAAACTCTTAAATAATTTTTTCGGTTCTTTTGCAGTTTTCTATAGGAACTTAAAATTAATGGTTAAGATGAACTGGAGTCTAACACACATTATCTGAAAGTGTCTAAAAACCCACCAAAATTATCCTAATTTTTTAAAATTTTCCGGGGGAGGACCCCCGGACCCCCTCTCTTAGTGGGGGTTGTGGAAATATGTTTCAGCGTAAAAAACTCTTAAATAATTTTTTTGGTTCTTTTGTAGTTTCCTAGTGACTTAAAATTAATGGTGGAGATGAACTAGAGTCAAGTACATATTTTCAATCTGAAAGAGTCTAATAACGCACCAAAATGTTTTTATAAAAATTTCCAGGGGAGGGCCCCCGGGCCCCCTCTCTTTGGGGGGGGGGGGGTTACGCCCCACTGATGTCGACGCGTCCCGTTTTGACTGCTCCAAAATCTGGTCACCTTAGATATGCTTTATTGTATAGAACTATGCAAAAATAGCATAGACATACTGGAAGTCAAAATTACACAGTTCTCAAAAATATACAATGCACCATTGACATAGTAAAAAATAAATAGGTACATGAAACTCTACAGCCTCTAGGATATTTAAAAGGCAGAAAACAACTATACAAGGTGTCCAGAAATTATGGTAAAATATTTTAGTATATGATAGAAGAGGTAAAAATAATAAAAAAAGTTTATATAAACATAGGTCCTGAAGCGCTTCGTTTTCCGTCTGTGTCTGTTTGTGATTAATACATATTTAATCATATCTCACGAACCACTTAACGTATAAACTTCAAACTTGGTATATGGATAACCACTATTAAGCACTATTTTTGTAAGAGGAATCAAATTTCTACTTTGTACTATATCTAAATGGCGACTTTTTTTTGTTTTCAAAGCTATATATCTTAAAAACCGCAAATTTTAGAAAAATTATACAAGTGGCCAAAAAGCTGTAAAATTTAATCCAATTAATGCTGATATTACGATTATGATGATCGGACAACTAATAACGAAAAAATCTTAAATATTCCGAACAAAATCATGCAAATTTCAGACAGTATGTCCTAATTAACCATGTTTTTATTCAGAAAAGTTAAAATTTCTCCGTTAATAGTAGTCCGACCATCATAATCTTAATATCAGCGTTAATTGGATTAAATTTTGTAGCTTTTTGATCGTTGTATAATGTTTCTCAAATTTGCGGTTTTTCAGATATTTAGCTTTGAAAACTAAAAACAGTCGCCATTTTGAAATGGTACAAAGTAGAAATTTGATACATTTCACAAAAATAGTTCTTAATAGTGGTCATTCACATACCAAGTTTGAAGTTTATACGTTAAGTGGTTCGTGAGATGTGATTAAATATGTGTAAAAATCACAGACACACAGACGGGAAACAAAGCACTTTAGGACCTATATTTATATAAACTTTTTTTCTTATTTTCACCTCTGCTATCATATACTAAAATGTTTTACCATAATTTCCGGACTCCCTGTATAGCTATTTTTTTCAAAAATTTGTTTTTTACTTTTTACTAAGTGCGAAACTCATCATTTTTAGTAGAAATAAATGAAACTGTAGTAAAACTGAAAACTAAGGCAAATGTAGCTTAAAAATAATAAAACAGAGAAATTATTTGGTGTCATTAAAATGATAAGGTGTAATGTCAATAAGCCAGTATTTTTAAATTTATTTTTAAAACTACTTCCGGTGAGAGATTTAATATCATGTGGTATTAGATTGTAAAATTAGGTTCCTCTTACATTTGGACTATTGGCAGTAAATTGTAAACGTCTAGAAAACATACGTTAATCATTCTTAAACCTCGTATTATAACTTTGGATACCAGAATTTAACAAGTAAATTTGATATAATTTTTCGCTAACAAAACCGTTTGAAATATTTACATTGCATAAAAACGTTAAAATGATGTATTTTTAAATCAAGGTTTGCAAGAGGATCTAGGCGATTCCTTAGCGGTCAGGTCCGGTTGCGTAAATTACAAACCTCCTCCACCAGTCAGACCGCCATGCGGCGCCGCGCCGCGCGTAACTTGCATGAATTTTAATTCGCAGCGTGTCAATAACACCGCCTGAATAAATAGTTAGAGTTAAGATAAAGTTCTGAACTTTGTTGTAATAAACTAAACAATATAATTTACCAACAATTTTAAACTTGAGCGAAAAAAATCAATTATAAGTAGATTCAAAAAACTTAGGAATTTAGCATATCAAATTCTTCCTTTTTTATACTTTACATGAAAAAGTTGCGACCTGCGAGTAAATGTTTTATTCTCTGATCAGGCAATCGCCCGTGAGTAAGCTATCGGCAAGAGCATAAATGAAGTTTTGTACATTTCAAAGTTTTACATAAAACGGGTCTTATTAGGTTTTGTAAAACAGTTTAGCCTTCCGGCAGCCTAAAAATGTTTGGTTAGATTTTTTAATTTCCGCCCGCCCACAGAACGAGCCGTCGCGGAATTATTTACGCTGTTGCTCAATTATTTGATAAACGCTAATGATTTATTCATTTTAATGTTTCGTTCCGACTATTTTTTGTGTACTTTAGTGTTTACTAGAATAATAAATGAATTAATAATGCCATAAAGTTTACAATGTAGCTATAGTAATAATAACACGCTTGACCTAAAAAAGTGTTGGCCGATTAACAGGCCCGTTTTACCGAATAGGCACGGTAGGCACGTGCCTAGGGCGCTAGGCAATTGGCGTATTTGGGGGGCGCAAAAAAATGAAAAAATTGCCGTGGTTGTATCTGTATGCATCATTTAATTTATTGCGCCACTGCCGAAAGCCGACATCTGACCCAATCACATCCGCGCCCGGCGCTCCGCGCTGTACACAGGGCCGCGACAAGGGCCATGCGAAACATGCGGCCGCACGCATGGGGCGCAAACAGGGAGAGGGCGCCGCCGAAGCCGGTGCGGTGTTGTGTCCGCAGCGGCGCCAGTGGAGCCTTTTAAAATGGTTCAAAGTGTAAAAAATGTGTTTTGGCGATTTTTGTTAGCGCCCCAGGAACATTTTACAATTTTGTCTAACGAGCAATACATGAGTTTTAGAAGCGCCAATTTACGGCGCCCGAATCCCTTTGAAATTGGTCAGTGTGCAAAATATTCATCTTGGAGGCGTTCTCCGGTGCTCGTGAAACCTTTCCAAACTAACTGTTAAAGATATTAATTTTAATTGTTTGTGGGATTTGCCTACGCCCAGGGAACCTTTTAAAATTGCTCAACTTGACAACATTTAATTAGGGTGTCGTTTACCGGCACTCGTGAAGCATTTTCAAACTATTCGAAGTAAGGTAATTTGGCGACTTTTTTGGCGACAGGGGAGCATTTACAAATCGTCAACGTTTTGTAGGCGTTTTTATAGCGCCTGGAGCGCTTTCCAAATCAGTCAACGTGCGTAATATGAGTTTAGGAGGTGTGTAACGGCGCCCATGGAGCTGCTTCAGACAAACTATTCAAAGAGCAAAATGGTTTTCTTTTGGAGCATGCCGGCGCTCGTGAGCCTTTTAAAATTGTTCAACTCACAAAAATTTCAGTGCACTCGCAAAAAGCATCATCGGAAGCACTCGAAACGAAACTTTTCATTCGAAACCCAAACATTCTGGTTGCTATGCAACCACGCTCGGCCTCTCCCCCCGCGGTTGCCAGTTCGGGACACGGCGGGTCCATAGGTGGTGGATAATGGAAAGGCTCTCGAAAAGAATCAGGATTATTTGTAATGGAGAGTTAAGGGACATTGACATTAAGTCTAAAGTCCCTCCCGAACCAAAACTGGCATTTCAGACTAAATCTAAATTTAGGGGAATAGGCGTTATGTTTCCTTCATAATCTTAGGACTGGTAGGGCTGGTGGGGGGAGGCGTAATCAGCTGGCAGGGGTATGAAAAGGGGCGCTACTCTCCGTTGTGCCTAGGGCGCTGGCAGGAATAAAAACGGGCCTGCCGATTAAACAAAAATACTCAACTGCCCGTCGCTATGGGCCAATAAGCCTGTGCGGCGATCCAAAGATAGGGAGGTTTTTTTACCGTAGCGGCAATAGCGCTTTACCTCTGAGCTACCGCCTCGGTATTATTTGTTTTCGCCGTTCCTGCACTAATTAAGAAATACATTTTTAGCTAACAAGTACATGATATTCTTTAAAACTGACCTCAGATAATACCATTAATATTAATAAAAGAATATTGCGAAGTGTACATTTTCAATTACAAAAAATAAAACAATTTTTGCTATTGTTGCCTCCAAAATTATCATTCTCCTCTTCAATTTTCGATTACTAATGTTAATTTTTCTTTAACTAAAAATTCTAAATCGATCACTGTGATTTTATTTTACTGACAATGCGATGCTCGGCGGCACTGCGGTGTGGTCCGTGAGTCCAGAAGGGAAGTTGCGTTATCTATCGCGTCTCCAAAACCGCTATCGCTATCTATCGCGCTCACCGCTCATTGTCCCGCAAGTGCGGCCGGCCAGCTTCAACTACTGTTGCGCGATATTGCCAGTCTACATTATTCTTTGGTCGCTGACATTGAAATCCACTCTAACATCACACAAACAAAATCCCTAAACACACCAACACAACACACACGAACACTTATCAGTCTAGGGAGTGCTCAGCTAGCGCGAGTCACGCGGACAACAAGAAAAATCTCAACCGAATCGGGTTTACTTAACGGGAGTAACGGTACGTCCTGAGTGCACGCCGGTTCCGATTCCGATTCATTTTCATATTATCGGCGCCTGATTAGGCTGAATCAGATTTTTTGTAGGTGGCCGTAGTGGAGGCATGAAAGGCTTCGCCGACTCGGGGAGCATGCAGGCAATAGAGTTGCCAATGTTAACATTATTTTACCACTGATTATACAGCTAATGTAATACATACCTAATTTAATAAATGTAATTAATTACTTTACACGGAATATTGGTAATTTAGGAGGCCTCTGCGGGTAAGATGTCGGGGAGTGGTGAAAAAACCACGAAGCAATTAATTATTTTGTAATCGTAAACGGCACCAAAGCAAGCTTAACAACAAAGATAATTAATGCTAGCATTTGACATAGTCAGGATTTAATTTGTGTTTTCACCTCAAGTCTTTCTAGTTCGTGGAAATCAACAAAAAAATATATTGAGATAGTGCGACGAGCAGATAAGGAAACAACAGTGGACTTACAAAAAACTGGAGGCGCGTGAGGTACGATCGACTGTCGACTTCCAACCGCAAGCACACAGTGTGTACGTGAAAAACAAAAGCTCTCGGTTTTGCCAGTTCCCCTAAGTAGAAGGTAGTTTTCAAATTTGTGATATTCTGTGTGACTGTGTGATAATGGTTATTAACTGAGTAGCACCATAGAAAAATTATTTTTCTATGGTAGCACCCTGGTGAGGCCACTTTGGATAGGGAGAAAAAAGTTAATCTACTATGCTTAGGCCGGAGACACATACGGCGTTTTTTTATCGCGCGATAATTTTTCCGCCGCCGCCGACGAAATCGGCGTTCGTACACACGTGGCGGTAAAAAAAACGCCACGGAAAATATATCGCCAATCATGGTACCATTTTTATTTTGATAGACGACGGTGGGTGTTCACCAAATGCATTTTACCATATGCTGATCACAGAACTCCTGACGCCATCAACACGGTAAAATTTTTGAAAAATTTACGGTTTTTAAAATATCAAGTTTTAAAATATAAAAATGGCTGCCATTTTGAAATGGTACAAAGTAGAAACTTGATACTCCGCACCAAAATAGGTCCTAATAGTCAGCATATAAGTACCGAGTTTGAAGTTGATATCTTTTGTAGTTCCAAAGTTATACAAAATCATGTTAAAAACACATACAGACCGACAGACGGATAACCGAGCATTTTAGGACCCATGTTTATGGAAACTTTTTTCTTAGTTTTGATGTAAGTAACCATATCCCGAAGTCCTGAAGGGTTTTTTATCAACACCTTGTATATATATTCAATTCAATTCAAAAATACTTTATTTCTCAAGATAAATAAATACAATTATTACAAACATAACCCCAAGTGCAAACCGCACGCGTGGGGCAAGAAATATCACATACTTGATATTATAATAGTTGCAGTGCATTGAGGCCAGTCCATTTATATATTCAACTTAAACTATATAGTTAACTTTATAAGCATTTATGTAACATCCAATAAATTTGCTCAAATAAAAAAATATAATACAGATAAATATTTGTAAATATCAACAAAACAACCAATAACAAACAATTAATAACAAAATAATTAATAATAATTAGCATTTAAAATTTATAAATTATCAACAAAACATTGAACATTTTAACAGGAATAAACATCTCTAATAACAAACAGTAATAATTTGGACATTTATTTAGATTTTATAAAAATTTGTTGAGGTAAGCAATTTCAGTTATCAGGGATCTAATGCTTTTCTTTAATGTGGAATATGTCACAATATTTCCTAAAATATCTATAACCCTACTGGAGTACTTGTTGAACAGGGTTGGTCCTGCAAAGCAAAACTGGTTCCTACTCATTTGTCTGTTAAAGTTGGGGACTACCAGTTCATAATTTCTTGACTGCCTGGTGTTGCAAGCAAATGTCTTAGTTTCAAATATATTTATGTTTCTTATACAGAACATAATTATGTTATATCCATACAGCTGATTTAAATCTAAAATATCAAATTCTTTAAAACAATGAGATACAGGATCAAATTTTCTAATTTTAGCAATGTTTCGAACAGCAAACCTCTGAGTATTTACAATTGTACTTAAAATGGTAGGATATGTTCCACCCCAATGTATGATTCCAAACTGACGGTTGCTTGAAACCATGCCACATAGAGTCTTTTTAAACAATCCTCTTTTACAAAGTTCCTTAAATAATAGAGCAAGTAATTAATTTTTCTTAACTTTAAATTTAAACTTTCAATATGAAAATTCCATTTTAATTTAAAATCAATTACCAGTCCCAGATATTTTACTTTGTCTACTAATTGTATATATTCACATTTGCATTCGTACAAACATCCATGGACATGACACATCAACCTTAAATTAGATTTATCTACTTCTCTTTGGGAAAAAACTATAGCCTTTGTCTTACTAATATTAATTAATAATTTATTCTTAACTAACCAATTTGAAATAATATCCAAATCATTTTGTAAAGATATTTTAACTTCCTGTAGTTTTGGTCCTGCACAAACAATTGCTGTGTCATCTGCAAAAGCATAAATGCTTGACTTTAAAGGTAAAAATAGCAAGTCATTTATGTTTTTACAAAACTCAACGGGCCAAGAACCCCGCCTTGTGCGATTCCATTAATTTGCTCCAGTTCAGTACTGTAAGTATTTCCTATTTTTACAATTTGCTTCCTATTTTTAGAAAATGACCAGAGCCATTTAAGGAGAGTTCCTTTGATCCCATTCCTTTCAAATTTATACATTAAAATACAGATACAGAGTGGAAATACAAATACAGATACATTAAAATACGGATACAGAGTGTATCCGAAATACACCGAAAAACTTTGGGTTATTGTTCCTGAGGTCAAAACAAATAAAAAATGTCATATAAGTATATATCCTATCTCGCTCCGTTTTCCGTCTGTAGGTCTGAAAGTGTGTTTCACACGATTAATCATAACGTTTGAACTGCTAGAGGTACCAACTTCAAATTTGGTACACATATGTTGGCTAACGGGACCTATCTTTGTGCCGAGTATCAAGTTTCTACTTTGTACCATTTCAAAATGGCGGTCGTTTTAATTTTTCAAGGCTTAATAACTCAGGAACTAAAAAATTTCATGAAAAATAACATGAGACAAAAAAGGTGCAAAATGTAATTTTCTTTCAGAAAATGTACAATTATAATGGGGTCATAACACAAATAACGGAGAAATATAAAATTTTCTGAAGTTTTAAGCGTAAATTTGGGCAAATTTAATAATTTAGCAAGTTGTAACTTTATAAAATTGAATTTCTTACGTTATTAGTGTTATCACCCTATTAAAATTGTACACTTTCTTAGAGGAGATTAAATTTCGCACCTTTTTGTCTCGTGTTTTTTTTTTATAAAAGTATATAGTTTCTGATTTATTAAGCTTTGAAAAATTAAAACGGCCACCATTTTGAAATGGTACAAAGTAGAAACTTGATACTCAGCACAAAGAAAGGTCCTATTAGCCAGCATATGTGTACCAAGTTTGAAGTTGGTACCTTTCGTAGTTCAAAAGTTACGAATAATCATGTAAAAAACTCGTTCAGACCGACAGACGGAAAATGGAGCGAGATAGGATATAAAATACTTATATGACATTTTTGTTTGTTTTGACCTCAGGAATAATATCCCAAAGTTTTTCGGTGTATTTCGGATACACCCTGTATATTATGAATGTGGGTGTTGATAGGTTGTTAGCCCCGAATGTTGACGCCCGACTCCGACTCTCGGGTCGCCGGAATTGTACCCCCCGGATTTGTACCCCCCAGAAAAAACGCTACGTCATTTTGACGTCACAGAACGGGGGGTACAATTCCGGCCGCGAACTTTTAGGACGAATAAATTATTATGTATTTTAATCAACAGATATTTCACAGTTGGCTGAACAGCTGCATAATTGATATAAATTAAATTAAACTTCTTAAGTCCGACCCCGGAATTGTACCCCCCGGATTTGTACCCCCCGTCGCCAAATCCTCAAGTCCTACCCCGGATTTGTACCCCCCGAATTTGTACCCCCCATGGCCACATCCTTAAGTCTTACCCCGGATTTGTACCCCCTGTGCTCAAATCCAGTTTAACCGACCATGGAAATATACTGGGTCGATATTCGTTGTTGTTGTTGTTGTTGACTTTTTTAATTAGTTCTCGTAAATCAACGGTTGTTCGTTAAATTAGCCTATTGCCTAATATTATTCAACGAATATGTCTTATTATTATTAGTATTAGTATTATATTGTGTAGTCTTATTCATCATTAAGTATGGTAGAAAATCTGTCAATAATACGTGATGAAAGTATTGGATAAAATATTGTTTTGAATATCTAAATTCATAAAAAATATTTAGTTTGATTAGGCCTATATATGTTTCACGTTTATGGTCTCGTATTACGTTGGACTGTTTTGCCATGAAACTTGGTATAAATGTGTAAAATTTCACGGAGGAGGTTTTAAAGTCATTCATTTCGTCCTAACTCAATCGGGGGTACAAATCCGGGGTAGTACTTGAAGATTTGGTGACGGGGGGTACAAATCCGGGGGGTACAAATCCGGGGTAGTAGGCTACTTGAAGATTTGGCGACGGGGGGTACAAATCCGGGGGGTACAAATCCGGGGGGTACAATTCCGGGTTCAGACTTAAGGGAAATAGTTTAATTGCAAACCATTTAGGTGTTGATGATTTAATAATGTATCGGGGGGTACATTTCCAGTCGCGGGCTGTTTCTCGAGCGGTTTAGGGCCCGCCTCCAGTGACGTCAAAATGACGTAGCGTTTTTTGTGGGGGGTACAAATCCGGGGGGTACAAATCCGCTACCCCCGACTGGCGTTTGCGCAAATAGGAAATATCCACGTCGCGACGTGGGCACTAAGATTTTGCTCAAACCCCGAAGTAGAGCACTGAAATGAAATAAATATAGTTTATTTCCAGTAATATCAACAAAATACCCCCGTTGCAGCAGACCTGCATACTCAGCGAATTTCAAGTGCAAAACAACATATTTCAATCCAACATAGCGAGATTTGACATGTTTTTGTAAGCTCCATAAGAATAACATGGGGAATGAGTATGCAGGTTTGCTGCTACAGGTATGTTTAAACTGGTTGGTTTTAATTCAATATTTAGTAGATCTGAACTAGAAGAAGCCATTTACCAAGTTTTATCAAGATATGTTGAGAAATAAGCGAAATATAGAATTTTACTTATTTCCCATAAGGTTAACATTGAGACAACGTACTGTGTTTACCACTTTCAATATCTCGGTAACCAATGGACATAGAGCAGTAATTCAAAATACTAAATTGTTTGTTTTTTTGAGCTGAATTCAATGGTGCCAACATAAATTTGATAAATTTTATTTTTCTATGTGAAAAACTAAAAAAAAACATTTTTGGGGGGTTTATCCCCCTTTACCCCCCCCCCCCCTTCCGGTGGTCCGATTGGGCTGGTTCACGAACTCGTCCGAGTGATTGCCACTTTACACGTCTGTACCAAATTTCATTAAGATCGGACCATATTTACGGCCGCTATCGTGTTAACAGACATATATATAGATAGATATATATACAGGGTGTCCAACTTAACTGTGCCACCATTGGTACTTCAGAAACTATTGGATTTAGAGAAAACTTTAAATGGGGGACTTCACCTACTTTTTTAAGACATTTAAAAATATGAATTCCATTTTCTTCCAAATTGCCGCCATTTTCCAATATGGCGGACAACTTTGATTTTTCTTATGGAACACCCTGTATTTTATGGCGTATTTGGATTCTACGCTTAGTTTTAAGAATTTTTTATTCTTTGACTTTTTTTCCTAAAACCAATGGTTAATGAGATATAAGCAGTTAAAGTTAGTTTTTTCCCCATTTGAAATGCATTGTGTCCATTTTAACTGTGCCATCCCATGCAATCCTTACGGAGTAAAACAATATTCAAAATTCTTCATTTCTATGAGTGAATCTTGATTGAAAACTATTTCTATGATTGAATTTGAACTAAAATCACATTTTAAAGCACTTTAGCTAATAATTAACCCAACTGTTATCGATATACCAAGTACTGACAATAACGCAATGCATTTCTCATGGGGAAAAATCAAATTTTAACGGCTTATATCTCATTAACTATTGGGGATAAGAAAAAATGTCAAAGAATAAAAAGTTCTTAAAAATAAGTGTAGAATTCAAATACACCATAAAATACAGGGTGATCCATAAGAAGAATCAAAGTTGGTCGCCATATTGGAAAATGGCGGCCATTTAGAAGAAAATGGAATCCATATTTTTAAATGTCTTAAAAAAGTAGGTGAAGTCCCCCATTTAAAGTTTTCTCTAAATCCAATAGTTTCTGAAATACCAATGGTGGCACAGTTAAATTGGACACCCTGTATATATATATATATATATATATATATATATATATAAATTCGAACGAATGGTGTTTTTTGCTTCTGGGGACCCCAAAATGAAAAGTTAACATGGTCTCGGACTTAGGTCTTACCATGAGTACTACCGTAATAGCTTATTCCTTTAAGGAAATTCGCTAAAAGAAAATCTTCCATGATTCGTATTATAATAGTTGGCGATTACAAAGAAAAATATTAACTAAATAGTATAATTAGGCTACATTAATTACAAAGCATTGTCCATGAAAGATGGTTAATAACCGGGGAAATACTATGACTTCGGCGATTGAGCAAATGAGTTTCCCCACGCTGCGGTCTGGGCATTTCGCGTCGGACAATGTCCAAATAAATTGCTCACACCGCGATGCGAATAGTTTATAAAGAAATAGAGTCTCCACGTCGCGGAGTGGGAATAAATTTCGAATATTGCCCGAATTCGGGTTTGAGCGTAACATTTATATCATTTACTGCTACTTTATATGTTAGTAATAAAATAAGAATACCAAAGTACCTACTCAGAGTTCTATGAAATTATATAATTATATTTCAATCACTATAGCATAGTTAGTGATTTTTTTACTAATGAAGCCCCTATCCCCAAATCAGGGGGCTTAAAGCTCAGACTTTTTTTGGGTTTTGGGGTCTTAAATAGGCAATTTAAGCCCGAAATTGTAATTCGTTCCGTCATGTCAGTGTGCTGCATGAGTACTCGTACTCGTTATTATCTGTATAAGTCGTCATCTGTTGTGACGCTGGCTTTTATGACCATAAATGAAATAAAGGTACCCTATTTTAGGTTATAGTAACATTTTCAACTAACAAAAATTTTAATATAGGCCTAATTTTGTTTTTTGTGTACACAAAATAATCAGAAATAAAACTCCTGAATCCATTAAAATTGTTTATAGAATAAAACAATGATTATCTTGTTTATTTTGTTATAGAGTACTGTAATGAAAATTGCAAGTGCTGTAATTGTAAATACTGAAGTATTGTATTTGAGTATTGTTTAGTATGTGGAAGTGATATAAGAGTTGGCTAGCTTAACTCCAGCTTTTATGTTTTAACATTTTTAAAAGTATGACATTTTTTATCGAAATGACTGAGACATTTTATTTGATCGATTGAATTGCCCTATGTAATGAATGATTCATAGATAAATGTGACTGCATTGAAGTTCCGAGGGGCGAAGCTAGTCGTCTTATAAAAATAGTGATTAGATAAGGTAATTTTATTTTATTACTAATATTAGTCTTATAATGAGGACTGGGCCTTGTCATTTTAATCAACCTATACTCGTAGAATGTTAAAGAATTAATGAGTTTTCTTTTATCATTTGTCTTCAAAACGCTAAACACAAAATTATCGAAGCAAAATTCTTTGTTAGGACTAATACAGAAGAACTTATCGAATTGGTTTTATGTAATGAATAGGATTTTAAGGACGTTTGCCTCCACTACTTCTTTGAAACAATTTTCTCCTTGTTACTGACACGACACTTTATTTTACTAATCACTTTTTTTATCTATCATACTAAAAGTGCACAAGAAAACAATTAATAGAATAAACTAACCATCGCCACAAATGAATTCCAATCAAGAACATTTATTTGTTAGGCTATATTTACCAGGACCTGTTCTTATCAGGTAAAAGTTAATTGATAGTTGGTAAAAGTTCAAAATCAGGTTTCAAAGTTCAAAATCAGAAGTTATAACGGGTATACTAATTTTTTTCAATAACAACCATTTCAATTAGGCTCACCGTCCGGGATTTATTACATTTCAGTTATAAGGCATTATCTACTATATTAGAAACTCAGTTTACTCTACATACAAAAGAAAATTTGCATTAAATGAAAAGCTCTCCCATAACATTGAAAGATTATTATTATCATATTGAAAGTCACATCTATTCAAAAGACCACGACGTAGACCCTTCCTTATTTATTCTGACATCCAGTTAAACTAGTAACTTTAGTGAGTGTGACTAAGTAAGTGAAGTGGGTAGTAAGTAGTAACTTACTACCCACTTACTATTACTACTTACTGAGTTACTTACTACTTTCTACCCATTTACTACTTACTAAGTTACTTTCTACTTTCTACCCATTTACTACTTACTAAGTTACATTTATGTAAAACCGAAAAATAGCTCGACTGTTGTTATCTGTAGCTCGCAAGTTTTAATGCAGATAAGCAACAGTTTTCTCATCCTTTGAGATCCATTTGCTAAGTTAACTGTCAACCACTTTTAACCTATGGATTACTTTAATAAGACGTATAGAGAGGCTATGCATATATGGTATGCTTTTTTAACCTTAGTGTTTTAAAATCAACGTAACTAAGTTTAAGTAGTGTTACCCGAATCGAAAAAAACCGTTTGGTCTGTGGAGAAAGTTTTTTTGACAGATAACAACATTTTTTTGACAGATCCATTCGAGGACTGAAATTCGTGAACACCATAAATCTCAGACATCTTGGCCATAACAGTTCATTCAATTCTCAAATCCACGAAGAGTAGGCCTAAGGCTATAAGAGTAGGCCATATAACAACTAGACTATTATCAGTTATTATATGTAACTATATGCTACTAAGTGCTGTCTGAAAGGCATTCAGGTACTCACCAAGGAGGAGTTGTCGGAATTGACTGGGAGCCAGGGGCAGATCCTCTTTATACCCACGGGTCGGGGTGAGTGACTTCTGGATGCGGGCCCACCTAACACCTGGTCTGGACATAACCAACCTAAATCTGTGACAGACAAACATGATTGATTGATGTCTTTTAGGGAGACGGATTTGAGGCCGCAACAGAGGAGCGTGTGGTGTACTGCCACAGGTTGACACTTTTTCTGGGTTTCTGACTCTTACTGTACTCCATTTTTTGGACAGTGTCCTAGTTATCTTTGGAATGAATAATCTGTTTTCTATAATGGTATATAAGCCTAACACAAACTTAACTTTATTTTAGGTCCTCGACAAAAAACAGCTTTAGTTCAAATGTTTCCATTCGCTTCCATTGAATTTTTAAAATTCGCGACAGCGAAGGATTTCTTGTTATTATTTAATTTTTCGGACATTTCCTTTGGCTTCTTTCTAGTGTTTAAACTGCTTCTAGTGTTAAAGCCGAATTTGACCGCTGTGCTCAGTTGGGATGTTGGTTGTGACAGGTTTCTGACCACTGTGCTCAGTTAGAGGTTGCCCGTTTACAAATCATAGGGAAAAGGTGCATTCCGTAGTAGTACAGTAAAAAAAAGTTTTGACCCAAAAAAATTAGCACAAGCAAGGAATTTGGTACAGATATTGGGTATATCTTCCTTTTGAACATACTAAAAGTCCCCTAAAATTGGAGCTGTGCTACGGTCGCCTTCTTGGAAAATGGCGGCAAATTTCTGTATTTTTGCCTTTAGCTCCTTTAATATTGGAGATACAGAAAAGAGTTTCAGATAGAAATTAGAGCCCATTAAAGAATACACATTTTTGATCATTATCATTTTTTCTCTAAACCCAACGGTTTTTGAGTTATTTGCGATTAAGTATAGTTAATGTTTTTGATTAATCAAAATTATAAGAAAAATGTGTTGTAATATAACATTTTAAGGGGGTATATAAGAGGGAAATTCAATTATTTTCGATGTATAATATTATTCTAAGACCCTGAAAGTTTTTTGCCGGTTTGAAAATGTATTTCTTTCTATTTAGAATATTACTTAAACTGACCCTTCATTCTGAACGCAGTGTTTTAGTGTTATTAATTTACGTTTAGTAGAGGAAAGATAGGGTTGTACCCTGAAAAAATTGCTATAAGCGAGCTAGTTTTCTGACATATTTTATGTGCTGATTAACATACTAAAAATTTACCAAGGTTTGACCACCGGAAGTGCCTAATTTTCAAGATGGCGTCCAAGAAGGTGACAATAGCATTAAAGATTTAGGAAATAAATGCCATAGGCGATGTATAAATGAATCTGGTGTCATAATACCACTGCCGATACAGTAATTGAAGGGAGGTATGAACTTCAGTTTTCGTTGGTAAAAGATATCGGCCGCCATCTTGGATCCGCCATATTGGATGAAGCAATTACTTTCAAATGTAAACATAGTGTTGTGACACATAATTTCAAACTAGATTTTCACGCTATTTACAATGCCGAAATCCTTGAAAATCCTTTGCCTTTTTGAAAATCTTGACTCGTTTTCAAGATATACCCAAAAAAAGATTGTTCCCTGCATAATCCTTATGGACGTTTCGAGCTTGGAATATTTTTTGGGATTTTTTGGACTTATTATTTATTATTATTATTATTATTTCATCCACGCTGGAAGGGAGGTTAAAAATAGCCCTTACCCGCACCGAAATGCGGGCCCTCTACGCCGCTCGCCCAAGAGAGCAAAGCGACGAGCAGGGGTCTCCAGCCTCTGACAGACAGCAACAGTGTCAGAGGCCGCGCCTCGAGGCTCGAGGCGGCTAGGAGTGTACAGTTGTCTGTACATCTCCTTGGGCATTCCTGCTAAAAAAAACCCCTCGCGTGCTGTCACCACATCATTGCGATCGACCCGAGCCAAGGCCACACTACACTACAGGCCGGAGTCCTTTTGTGGTGACGTCACATTATCAGACGAAATCGCAGACGCTTTTATAATGTACTCTTATGGCGATTCACTGCCGCACTCTTAAAACTATCGTGCCCTAAGTAATTCGTTTAAGTTTTCGTTCAGAAACCATTATTTTTTCGAATCTGCATTAATTAATGAACAACCAAATGCGGTCGAAAATAGTTTTGAAGAAAACAAGACTTTATTTCATAAACTTAAAAACCGGTAAACATTACAGCAAGTAATTTGTTTACTTTTCATCAGATGATTTATTGGAAATTTGACAGTTTTGTTTCTTATTGTTTTCATTTCGATGTTCTAATGTCATAATTTTTTGGTAAATGTTTACGATTTTCATATGATTTTAGTTCTTATTTCCAACACAGCGCTAGGAGTTCGGCCGGTGTTGTGACGTGGCATCAGGGAGGAGGGGGGGGAGACTCCGGCCTGTAGTGTAGTGTGGCCTTGCCCGAGCGTCTGCTAATTGCGACATCGCAATGCATGGCCTCTGGTCCCTTTCAGGACTCCGCGCTGCTGTCCCTTTCGGGACTCCTCAGTTGGTGTTCAACCGATCTTCTGCTGTCCTCGGTTCTGGGGTCACTCGAGACACCCGTCTGTCCTCTTCTGGCGCAGGACGGACATGACAAAGTCAGCCACTGCATTCCAGCTGACACTGCCCTGCAGCATCTTCCCCACGATGTTGTCCGGGGTCAGATGACCGCCGACCGAGTCGGCGAGGGCAGTCCGTTCTTCGTCAAAGCGACGGCACACGAAGAAAGTGTGATGCACGTCGTCTCCGTCATGTCCGCAGTACTTGCACCTGGGCGAGTCGACCTTGCCCATTCGGTGGAGGTACAAACGGAAGTAGCCATGACCTGTCAGGAACTGGGTGAGGTAAAAGTTCACCTCCCCGTGGTCGCGGCAAACTAACGGCTCCAGGTTCCTGATGAGTCGCCATGTCCACCTTCAGGTCGTGTCTTCGTCCCATCGACGCTGCCAGGCGGCCATTGTTTGGCCACGGGCCAGCTCGGCAGCCTCTTCCCGATCCATCTCGGGAGCACGCCCCCAGATGGTCTTCTTCTCTTGCGCCAGCAGGTCGATTGGGATGACTCCCGCAATGACCAGCACCGCCGCCTGGGAGACCGTGCGGTACGAGGACGCGACCCTGAGCGCGCCGCGTCTCTGCACCGCCAGCATGCGAGTCCGGTATTTCTTCACCTTCGTCGCATCTGCCCAGATCTCCGCTCCGTAGAGCATGATGGTCTGTGCCGTCGACAGCAACAGCCTCCGTTTCCCCTGTCTCGGTCCTCCGATGTTGGCCATCAGTCTTCCGAGGCGCCTGATCCGCTCGTGTCACCAAAGCTACGACCTCCGAGATGGCGCTGAGTGTCGAGTGGCCCTCTCTGAACCCGTGTTGTCGGGCCGAGAGGTCCCCTGTCGCTCGCACAGCCTCTCCGATTCTCGGTTTCAACAACCTCTCCATCAGTTTTCCCGCCGTGTCCAACATGCACAGAGGGCGGTACGACGATGGAGCGTCCGGTGGGCCCCGTTTTTTGCTCAGAAGGACGAGCTTGGCCAGTTTCCAGCGGGATGCGAACACTCCCGCTTTCAAGCAGACGTTGTACATGTCCAGCAGGAGCTGAGGGCGGCATTTCGCCACCAGTTTCAGCACCTCTGACGGTACGTTGTCCGGGCCTGGGGCCTTCTTGTTCTTCATGGAGCTGACCGCTCTCTCCAACTCTTGGCGCGTGAACAAAGGGACCTCTTCGGCGAACACCCGCAAAGGGGTGTCGTCTCTGACCCGGTGATCCGGGAAGAGTCCGTCCACGATGGTCCGCATCTTCTCAGCCTCCATCGGCACGTACCCGGGTCCTTGCGTGAGTTTCCTCATGACCAGCTTGTACCCCTGTCCCCAGGGGTCGCTGTTCACGTCCTCGCGCAGTGCGCTCCAGCAGCGCGCCTTGCTTTCTCTGATCGCTTTGACCAGTTCTCTTTTCGCCGCTCTGTACTGGCTCGACCTTTCCGCCGCTTCGGGTCTGTCCCGGGAACGCTGGGCTCGCCGCCTGAGTCTCGGGCAGTTTCGCCGCAGCTCGGTCGGTCCACCAGTAGACCGGGCGCTTTCCGGTACGTGCCGACTTGCGGGGCATCGACGCGTCGCAAGCGCGATGAATGAGGCGCGATGTGGCTTCCACCACTGCCTCCGCGTCCGCCCTGCTTGGCTGGTCGTCCGGCATCTGGGGGATGTCCCCCATGCCGTTCTGCAGAGCCTCTGTCAGCCTCCGTTCATCCAATCTCGCCAGGTTCCAGCCGAGCGGGCGCCGGCTGTTGCTGCGATTTCCTTGCCTTCTTTCGGCCAGCTCGAAGGTGATGTATTCGTGATCACTCCCCGAGTAATCACCCATCACCCTCCAGCCGACGATTCGGGAAGCCAGCCCTTCCGAGGCCAGGGTCACGTCGGGGATCGAATCCCCGAATCCCGGCCTCCTGTAGGTTGGCGTGTCCCCCTCAGTAGAATGCCCCCCACTTTGGGTCTAACATGGGTTCTAATGGGGAATAGATTTAACATGGGCTCTTATGGAGAATAGATTTAACATGGGCTCCTATGGAGAATGTATTTAACATTGAGTCTTATGGAGTAATAAATTACTTGAAATTGTAACAGTATTTTTACTATTGTTAGGTATATAGTGTAATAGGCTTAGGCCTATATGTGTTTTTATCTTATAATCAATTGTAAATGTTGAGTTGTTGTGTCTAAACAGCAAACTAGTGGATTAAAGTTATATTTAGTTATATTTTCTTTGTAATTACCAACTATTGAATTGTAATTTGAATTCATGGAAGATTTGTTTTTTGTTAATATTACTGGAAATAAACGATTTTTTCATTTCATTTCATTTCAAAGAGGTTTAAAACCCCTAGTGAGGGAAAATTCAAATGATCCTTTATTGAAGTACAAAATACCTTGATAGTAATCTCAATTTACCTTCAATCAACCTTCCTACCTACCTTTAATCAAGTATCAGCATCTCATGTTTTATGTAAATAAAGCAGGCGTTTTTAGATTTCAATACTTTTCAGATGGCAGATATTTTACATTATTTCTTGTTTTCTGGTGATTGTCAAGCAATTTCATTATTTTTCCCGCCATCACGGAATTGAGACCTTTAATTTGAGCTCTCTCCCATCTTTCTATGACTTGCCAGACGCCTAAAATTTTGATCTAAACGACTGCCTTATGAAATTAAATATATGATTATTACTACTCGAGGTAAAATTCTCCTGTTTATTGCTTATATCCTTTTTTATATTAAACTATAAGTTTTTATATTAAAACTATTAAATTATTTTTGTAATTTGTTTTATAGTTAAGTAGATTGATTGTAATGAGTGATATATTTTTGTTATTGGATCCAACAAGTGCCAATGAGAACGTAGTAGTCTAGGCGGGAGGATAGCAGGCCCCGCCCCCTTTTGAAAAAGCTTTATTTAGCTTGGTTTAGGCCTCGCCCCTTTTGGTCACGTGACCCGCCCCTTTGTTCGAACTGGTCCCCCACCCCTCCCAAGCCCCGCCCCCTTACCCTCACCCCTCTTTAGCCTTGCCCCCTATGGAGGTGGTAAAGATGGCGTCTATCAAAGATGGTGTCCATCAAAGGTGGCGTCGTCTTTTGCGCCGAAATTCCTAACCTCACTTCTTCCCGCCGGTGGTGGCGGCCGTGGCCCGCCAAAACGTTACACCGGGTTGACGTCACAAGGGTCTGTCCCCGTCCCTCGCTTCCGTCCCCTGTACCAGTGTTGGCAACTGTAGACAGTGAAAACATTCATATTTGTATAAATAACACTATATGTTGTGTTACATTATTCCCCTATAGTGTTATAATACTATATAAAGTGCAGTTAATCACATAGAGTATAAAAAGACATATGTATACTATATGATACGCCGGGTATGTCACATTAGTCCTTAGTAATGTTATATTATATAAAAATTTTACTTAAAATTAAATAACTTCGGAATGGGTTAGTTAATATAGCTAAAATTTGGTATTTGGGTACTCCTTAACCTCCTTTACCTTTTTCAAGAACTTACACCTCCCTCTTACCCCTTCCACCCCCTCTTTTTCTTCTCAAATATGGCAAAAAATATATAAAATCGTCGATATCTCGAAAACGGTTGGTCCTAGAGCAATTTTGGGCCCAAAAATCGACCCTCCGAGCATCCGACGAGAGCCCACCAATTGACCGAATTGATATTTGTCCGCCGTGATACTTGCCCACTTTTTAAAAATTAAATTAAATTATTAAATAAAAGCTTGAATCTACTTGGTCGAATTGATAATTGGTCGTTGTGCCATTTCCCCAACTTTTTGAATATTAATATTAATAATTAAATAAAATACTGAAACCACTTGTTCGAACTGATACTTGTTCGCTGTGACAGTTGTCCGACTTTATAAAAATATTAGGTATTAAATAATTGACGATTGACCGAATTGATAGCTGCTCGCCGTGTCTCTTGCCCACTTTTTAAAATTAAATTAAAATAAATAAATAAAGGCCTGAATCCACTTGGTCGAATTGATAGTTGATCGATGTGACATTTGCTCGACTTTATTAAATTAAATAATAATAATTAAAAATTTGTGTCATTTGACCGAATTGATATTTGCTCGCAGTGACAGTTGCAGAAGAGTGGAGGGGGCAGCAAGGAGAGGGAGTGGGCGGGGCGCCCAGCCCGTATTCGCCATCTTATATTTGAGAGCGTTATACGTTAACAGGTGTACCAACGTAAGCTAGTTGTATTACTGTAATAAATTTACCTGCATGTTGGAACTAGTAAATAATGAGAAATAACGAAAACCCAGTTTTCGGCATTAATCCTACAGGCTGACAACTTACTAAAGAGCCTTTTACCAATCGATCTCTAGGTCTTATTTCCAAAACTGCAAGAACTAAATCCTGAAATTTGGCATTTACAGGTTCCTCTTAGGCCCCAAATGATCATTCTTAAACGGTTTTACAAAATTCCCTTCAGTTTTAGATTGCCAGTCAAACATGAAACTGAGGGCAGGCTCTTTTCAAAGTTGTTTGCCTATAGCAGTGATTTCGTAAGTAGATACATAAATATCTATGAGAAAAATCAATAATGAAATAAATAACTGGTACCTAGCGTCATCTTCCGATGTTAGAAAGTTATGATATGTATTATGTTAAATGTGAAAAAAACCTCAGTTAAGGTCAGATTATCCGTTCACTAATCCTACCCTTCATCCACCATAATTGTAAAACAAAATGTAAACTTTGAAAATTTAAATTAATGGCAACTATATTAGAATGGAGTATTAATAAACTGCATTCATGTGAACTGGAACACCTGAGGTAGTGTTATACACCTGAGAGCAACAAGTTATACATCTGAGTAATGCGCGTGGCTGAGGTAATGGCAAGGAACTGAATAGCGTCAGTAAAATATAACATACTCTACACGAGCAAAATGTAGGTTTTGCACACGGATCCCGAAAAATTCTCTGACAACTTTCTTCAAATTCAAGAAATAACTAATTTCTGAATAAAAAAGAAGACCTATACCAACCCAAAAATTTAGGTTCTTTCTTAATGAAGAAAGAAGACAATTTTAGCTGTAAAAATGTAGCAGTTAATTTGCTCGTAGGTATATATATTATTATTTTACGTTGGAAACGAAACGAGATTACACGCAATGCTTAATTTAAGGTTTAGTACTTCTAAAAGTTTACCTTTGTTACTTACTGTCGTAAAAGTGTAGTTTGTCACAATATTTTTTCTTAATTATTTTTCATAAATATACACTCTAGGCTCCCTGTTATCCTGAATCCTCGGGACCAAAAGACTATTTAGGACAACGGTGTATCCGGTTAAACCGAAAAAACTCGTACCATTTTAAAGTCCAATGCATACTGTGTTCGCCAAAAGTCATTATTTCATGAAAACAATACAAATTATTATAGTGAGTAAAAAAAGTCCGTCCCCCCCTCTTTAATTTTTTTGTTTGTGAAGACAAACAATTAACCTTTGTCAAATTATACTAACCCAACAAAAATAATGTCACCAAAAAATTTGAGTATCCCCAAAAATGGGGGATTTTGGGGACAACTCAAAATTTTCAAATGCAAACCCCTTTTGAGTGACCCCTTATTTTAAAGAGCTTTCAAAAAGTAGATGAATGGTGAAAATTGGAGGTCTTTAACGTGTTTCTACCCAATTTGGAAGCTTGTCTAAGTTTTTAATACAACACATGTTTTAATTCACCTTTGGTGACTTAAAAATGAAAAGACCCTGGGAAAAATGTTATTAAATAAAAAAGTGGTCTGGTGATATTTAAAATCTTGAGTGTCTGGCAACTCAAAATTTTCAAATTCAGACCCCTTTGAAGTGACCCCCTCCGTCTAAAGAACTTAAAAAAATAGGCGAATGGTGGATGTTAGAGGTCGCTAACATGTTTCTATCAAAATTGGCAGCTTGTAAAAGTTTCAAGGAGTTGTATTCAAAACTTTGTAGTAAAAAAATACTCTTTTGACTTATCTATGGTACTATCTTTGTTGACTTCCTTTACTTTAAAGCCACAAATCAAGTAAATTAAAACTACGTTGAGATGTCCGTATGATGTACTTGGCGTTTTTCCGAAAGCCAGAACCTGACACTTGTTCGTACATTTTAAAATTAAACTATTTCCTACGGCTAAATAATCACTATATAATAACTGGATGATTTGAAATGAATAATACTAAACAATTATAATCCCTGACAGCAGAAAATGTTATGCGCTGACTAAATTTATGTGCGACTGCTCTCTACAAATTTGTTCTTGACATTTCATGTCAAGAACAGACTACAATTAAACTTAATTACTATCTACCTCAATATATCTACCAAATATCTTAAAAACCGCAAATTGTAGAAAAATGGTACAAGAGACCAAAAAGCTGCAAAATTTAATCTAGTTAACGCTGATATTAAGATTATGACTATCGGAGTACAAATAACGGAGAAATGTTAACTTTTCTGAATAAAAACATGGTTATTTAGGACATACTGTTTGAAATTTGCATGTTTTTATTAGGAAAATTTAAAATATATCTGTTATTAATAGTCCCATCAGTAGTGGCGAGGTGGAGTTTCTGGCCCAATCAAACTTTGACAGCCAGTCAATTTTTTGACAGCTACTTCCGGTCATGTGACCGGAAGTGACGTCATCAGCTGTGACGTAGCTGTGACGTGTTGGTGGTGGGTATTTAAAGTTTAAATGCCCTGCTGTGCTGGGTATTTAAATTTTAAATGGCCGGAAGTGTGTCAAGGTCGTTTGGGGATGTTTTTAAAAAAGATCTTGCATTTTCGGAAAATCCGAAAATGCAAGATATTTTCTTTTTTTATTTATTTGTTTTTTTTTACAAAAGTATTATTTTACAAGTTAGTAAAGTTTGCTCCCAAATTTGAAAAGTAAGTTGTTGTCGGTGCTGAAATTTCTTGTTTATTTTCATTCTTCTTGTTGTAAGTTGGCAAAAACACATTTTTTTCGTTTTGATTGTTTGTTGCATAAAGTTCTAAAGATAAACCAAACCCAGTGGTTATAAGTTGTTTTAGTTCTTCACTAAAAATTTCCAAATCCTTGTAGGTTGTAAGATTGATAGTGTTGTAGTGAATCCCGCGAATGTTGAGAGACATGACTAGAGTTGTTTACTCGACGAGAGGTGTAGCAGGAATGACTATTGCAAAGCCGGTGCTGCAGGTACCTCCGATGGTAGTGGGGGTAGTGGTGGGGGTAATGGCAGGTGTTTGTTTAATCACTTTGAATTTAATCGTTGCCACAATAGACCGAGTCGATGTTGCAATTCTTCTAGTTTATCCAACCGGTTCTTTTGATATGTTTTGCAACTACATTTACAATAGCAGAAAGAATTACATTTTGTACAAGCTTTTCCGTCAACTTGATCTTCAGGTATTCTAAAACATTTTTCTTTGCAACAATAAGTTATAAGTGTTAGATTATTTCTTTTGGATGACATGTTGGTTGTAGCTTGTCTTAAACAGAACTGAGCCTCTCAACGTTAAAGTTTCGTATTTATGTAAAGTATTCGAATAAAACTATCGAATAAAATAATCGAATAATACTATCGAATAAAATAATTGAATAATACTATCGATTAAAAAGTTCAAGGTCATCCGTTTGATGTTTTAAAAAATACAACATATCAGTATATAAAAACATATACTGATGTGTTGTTTTTTTATCTTTTTATTTAAAACATTTTTTTACAATATTTACAATGTTATTTTTGTGCGATGTGCAGAGTAAGTTCCATAGAGTTGTTTCCGCTCATTCCGTGTGACACCAAATATAATGATCCTGGCTGAATTTCCCGCAGATCTTCATTTTGCAGCAACTGGACGAATCGTTTTGGAAGATATACTTGAAACTTTGGTTCATCACCTGGTGTATATGGTGCATCGGATAAAGATGCGACGACTGCGTCTCCATGCGTTGTATCAACTTTTTTCATTTCATGAACAATATAATGTTTCTGTTCTTTTAATTCTGAACATTTCTTGATAATTAGAGTATTTGATTTTGAATGTAAGTTGAATTGTTCAACTAAACATTGGAGAAACTGTTGTGATGCCATCCTTCACTGGAGATGTTGTCTGTTCGGAGTATGGAGTTGGAGTGATACTCGGGGTGTGTTGCTTCCTCGTATTTATAACCTTCGTAACCCCCACCACATTCTTCCTTTTCTTGTAAGTAAGCAGCCAAGTGATATGCGTTTTGTAATGCGCATTGAGATTGGTTGTGTTTCGGATCTATTGTAGAAACACAAATATTTCTAACATCACAATGAAAGGTTTTGTTCATTTTTATGCTTAAAACTTCTTTGTTTGTGTACTGTTGTATCCAACTTCTTTTTTCCAATCCTCTGGTGTATATGTGCGTAAATTGTTTACAGAAATGAAACATAATTTTGTGTACATTGTTGTACGGTAGAAAACCTTCAAACCAATGTATATGATGAAAATTGTTTGTTAACCATCTGTTTGTTATTTTAGCTTTTGACTTTAGTGCATGGATAGAACACGGTGCTTCAAATAAAAACGGGTATGCTACTTGTGTGAGCAAATCTAAAATCACCAATTCTTTTATAATAAATCTATCATCGTTTCCGCGAAATGCTTGAAATTCAATTACACAAGGTTTTGCTGCCATTTCTTCATCCAGTCCGCTCATCACGATGTCTGGTGATTAACTGTTTTCCACACCACGGTAGGTTAGATATATAAACCAGGCCGTACAGTTGTAGGCGCGTTGGTGTATGTTTAACGTGGGCACCGTCCCCAGTAGGCCTACCCCACGGTTTATTCTTTTGTTAAATTACATTGTAGTTTTTTTAAACTAGCAAAGTTTCTTCTTCTGTATTGTTGTTGTTGGTTTCTTCTTCTGTATTGTTGTTGTTGTTGGTTTCTTCTTCTGTAGCTTCCGTTGCGATTTCAGTAAAAGGTTCAAAGTTTCTCAGCTGCCTCCACATTTCCACTTCGTGAGGTATTCTATTAAAAATGGATGTATCTATTGGTCCGTATTGTAAAGTGCTGTCAGGTTGTTTTTCGCATGCATCTACCAGATATTCCTTAATAACAGAACTTGAAAATACCAATTTTTTCATATACCTAGTGATAGGTGATGTTGCATAGTTTAAAATGTAGAATTCTTCACGTGTTAGTAGAATTTTATTTTCAAATTGTGTCGAGTCTCTAATTCTTACTTGTTGTTGGCCACGATGTTTAATAATGTCAATTTCATTGTCACAATCCAAAAGTCGAATGTTAGTTTTTCTTCCAAAGAAACTGTTGGCTAAATAACATTCAATAAGATGTAGATGTTTTAAAAAGGAATCCCAAGCATTTTCTGAAAATAAAACCATCTTTGTACCATGGCTTAGTATTACTGCGGGAGAGTAGTCTAATGATTTTACCAATCCTATCGACACACTTTTACTCATGCAAGATGAAATAGGATAAAAGATGCGAAGGAAAACTTCAGTTAAAATGTTTGGTGGAATATTTTCTTCAAGTTTTCTTTTCTTTCTTACGTTTGTTTTATTATTTTCCAACTTTTTATTTTGTTTTCCAAACTTTAAAAACTCATCAATTTCTTTTACAACATTTTCTTCAAAATGTTTATCATCATCATTTTCCAATAAAGGTGTTGTTTCGGAAACGCCTTGTACAACTGATAAAGAACTCATTTTGTTTATAATGCTGTAGACGATGTTACCCATACAACTGTAGACAGTCAACTAAACAATTTGCGTTCCCGCTCCTGCTTTTATAGCCGAGTGGTGGGGGGTATTTTTTTTCTTTTTATTTTACAACACTGCTTTTACAATACCGGTTAAAGGTGTATATGTAACAATTTTATCATGTAAAATTAAACAATAAGCAGATGTATCTTTGGGTACATTTTGTTCAAATTCCATTTCTATTTTTATATCTACACTGGAAGATTTTACAGATTCATTTTGTTTGGAACAATCAACTACAACAATCGGATAGTTAGATTTAAATTGGTTTGGCGTTAATAAAGGTGTGTTTGTTTTTCCATAATATGAATTTTGGAATCTTGCATACATATCGTACAAAACACTAAACCTGTCTTTTGTAAAGTTTATGTTGAAGTTGTCGTATGGAAAGAATTGCGAGTTTAGAAACACCTTAAAATTTGTAAGTTTGCAATGATCAAATTCACCAGCATGTTTAGTTATTTCATTTCTTCTTTTTGTTTGTAATCCAAATATTACATATCTTGCCTTTTCCAAATGAGTAGAAGTTTTTACAGTCCATGTATGACGTTGTGTTTCCGGTAAAACCGGATATTCATGAAACTCCCAACTTCTAAATGGTATTACGATATCACGATCTGATTTTAAAGTTCTCAATAATGAAATTCTATTCTGATCGTTTAACCGTACATGCGGTACTCTCCAAACAATCTTGTCTAATTGCATTTTCCATTCTAAAGTAGCTTCCGTTGTTCCATCAGTTGCTTGAATAATATCTTTGTCGTTTGATGATCTTAACAAAACTAATTCTTGTTTTACGTTTATTATTATTTTTCGGTAATCTTCGGCAAAGCCTAAAAGTAATCTTAAAGGAATGTAAAAGTCAAAATTGCCTGAAGTGTTTGGAGTGATTGTACTGGAATCGGGTGCTACCCATCCTGCGGCGGCCAGCATATTTTCTTCACTCGGTGTTAAAGATGCTAATCCTTTTAATGTACTTGTAATTCCCACCTTTTTTGTTGAATCTACTGTAACTCCGGAAATTTCATATCTTATTTCATCAAACAAATATGCCATGGGGTTATTTATGAACGGAACAGTACTTGCAGTGGTTCCATCCCTTTTTGTTACTCTTCCTTCGATATACAAATAACTTTCACATGGAAGTGTATAAATATCTTGTTGTTGTATGGGAATTCTAATTTCATCATTATTGTTTAATTTTGACGAAGCGTAAGGGTTGTGCGTATGATATTCCTTTTCCCATAAGGTTTCGTCGAATGTCGGACCCTGCGCTATATCCAATATTTCCATTATTAATAAGTTTTAATCCAATCTCTTCTAGAAAACGAATGTTATCACTTGTTAATCCTTCTATAGCTGACGTGCTACTGACTTGTTTACCAGTCAGCTCTTTCTTTTTAAATGATAACCCCATTGTTATACGGTTGATTTTATATGTATTCGTATAGTTATAGGTTCGTCTCTAAAATCAATATGATTTCCGTCTTGATCTAGTATGTTCACCACAATGTCTGAAATAAAACTGGTGTTTAATGGTAGGTACACCAAGTTTTGTGGCTTTTCCACAATTTTAAAACCCGGAGCGACTGTTGGATAGAATGTGTGCAATATATGAGTATTTTCACCATCTCTATAAGAACCATGTATAATATTACATGTAACATCTATACTGTTAACTTTCATTATTGTCACAGTTCTAGTACCTGAATGGTTAATATTAGGTTCTAAATTTTTTGTTGTTTTAGGAAATCCTAATAAACTACCAATTGAATGTTCTTTGCTAAAATCTATATAATATTTACATTTAATTTCAGCTTTCATAGTATTGTTATTTCCTTTTATTGTTATATTATCTTTTCCCATATGATTTTGTATTGCTTCATTTATATCATCAATTTCATATGCTCCAGTGGGTAAACTAAATACTTGTATATCTGAATATTTGTTTGTATTTTTATCTTTTGTTTTGTAATAATGTATTTTGTCATTACCATTTTCAGTAACGTTGGGAATAGAATTATAAGTTGTTATATCTAATAATGCGGCTTCCCATTATTTATCTTTTTACAAACGTAACGCAGGAAAAAGAACACTTCGCAAAGTAGATGACGTTCCAGTTAATGATACTGTATAGGAAGACATCTTAAAGTTGACTAACGCTTTTTGTTAAAAAATCTAAACATAAATGTCCACAGATTACCGTATCATCAGGTTGCTCTCTTTTATAATTGTAAAGTACATTTTTAGCGGTTTTAGAGCTATATTGTAGTTCTTTTGGTGGTGGGAGATTACCAAAACTATCAAAGTAGTAAATAGTTGATCCTAGTTTCTTATAACATACCCAATGAGTGCCTGATCCTTTACTATTATCTAAATTTACTATTCCGGTTTCATTTTTCCAAATTTTAACAGGTAATGCATCTTTCATAAATACTCCTCTAAAAATGGAATTTTTAAACAAGAAACATAAGTAATTAATTCTTTATCTGTTAATTCTTTATTTGGAATTAATAATTGTTTTTTTCTGTTTAATACACACGATACGGTCTTAGGTATAATCCTCCTCCTTTTTTTATCATTGACCATATTGTTTGTTTCTTTTTATTTTTACCTGCGGTGGATCGTCGTTTTCTTATTATATTTCCTCCACGTTTCTTTGCAGGTTTTCTCCTCCTTTTTCCACCTCCTTTCTTCTTTCCACCTCCAAACATCGTTTTACCCTTCATTGCTGCTGATACCGCTAAAGCTGCTGCTTTTTCACCGATACTAGCGTCACTGGATGTTACTCTTTGCCAAGCTTTTTCAGCAAGTGCTCTATCCGCTATTGATCTATTTTTAGTATCTGCAAACTTTGAATATGCTATATCGTGTTGTTTGCAGGCTTGATCAAGTTTATTTATTCCAAGATCTCCTCTAGCAAGTCTTTTTTTCAATTTTGTTCCAGGACCACAATATTGATAACCTCCTGGTAAATGTAGTTCTACAGGTAATAAATCGATAGCTTTGTTAACTATAGCTCCACCGGCTTAGTAATAAGAGAAAGTGCTGTTGATGCTATTCCTCTTCCTCTCTTTATAACGTGTCGATTATGACTGATGCGTTGAACTTTCAACATGGTTTTTTATAGTGAAAGGAAATGCCAATACTTGTTTATTTTATAAATTCTTTATAATGAATGATGCACTTATCCTTTGACATTGTTTATTTATAATAAACATGTATTTTGTTTATGGGTAATAAACTTTTACCCAGTCTTTTGGTAGGATTGTATCCTTTTTATCAACATCAACTTGAGCAAATCTTAAATTTCCAGTTTTCATATTTAAAAAATATTTTTCCATAACATTTTTCTTAACCCAATGTAGTTTTTGATCAGCTTTTATGGGCTTTATCGTGTTATAAACATCATATAACACTACACTTAAGAGTCTTATAATGTAATTTACATTAACAACATCAACAATATCAATAGGGTCATCTAAGCTAGTCAATCGCAAGTTTTGACAATAAAAAAACTTTTTGTGTTTTTCTGTTCTTAAGCATCTTTCACGCCATTCTTTTACTCTAACTGCATCACTGTCATGTACTCCCATTCCAACATTAAATAGTGGTCTTTCTTTACAATCAAAGCCTTGTTGACCAATTCTTGATGAAATTTCTTTTAATGCAGGAACTTGTCCAATTGTTGCTACATCAATATCATTCAACCCTTCTTTAACATTAGTAATTATTTTTGCATCCGCATCCCATTTGTTATTGCTTAATTTCATTATTTGACTTATTGTAGCTGCATCTGATTTTGCAGTTCCCTCCTTAACGTTAGTTAACACTTTATTTTTGCAATCAATTGACTTAATATCATGTGTAATACAATGATCTGTAACATATTGAAGGTTTACCGCATCTTTCATATCTTTAGGGTCTCCAATATCGTGTATTACAAAGTTGTAAAAGGAAAATTTATCTGTTTTTTTCAGGTATGACTGAATGTAAATACTTTTTGGTAACTGAATCTTGATCATTAACAGGATCTGCTATATTGGCTATTCTAAGATCTTTTGCATCATATGCTTTATTATTACTTTTAGGATCATATCTTAAGGTTTGGTTTATGTACCACATTAAATATTCTTTATTTACCGAATCATTCTTATCTATTGGTTTTGGAAGATTTGCAATTCTATAAAAATTAGCGTTATACACTTCATTTTGAAGCTTTAAGCTAGGTAATGTTTCACTTTTTAAAGTTTTGAAATTTACTGCATCATTATCATCTTTTGGATCATTTACAAACTTTAAACGTTTGTTACTTATATCATAATCTCCATCGGATGTTAGTGGTAAACCACCTCTTTTTCCATAAGATCCTGATTTGCTTCCAGTTTCGGAATACCGTCCAAACTTATCCACACTCATGGTTATACTGAATGTTTAATCGGTTATGCTTGTATTCTATATACTCATATTTTTATGCAATTACTCCTCGATTTCGCAATTCGCCGACCAAAGCTACCCATTCATTTTCTAAACCGCTATGTCCGGCTTGTTTTGCTTCATATATCAACTTCATTCTATCAACCAATTTGTTTATATCGTTGTAGTATATTATATTAGTATCATACAAGTTTTTCAATAATCCTTTTCCTGATAAACTTGATTGATTTGTTTTTCTCCTTTTATGTAAAATATTTATTTCAGCAGAAGATAATGATTTTCTTTTTATGGGTGCCCTTCTTTTTGGTGGGAAAAGTTTAGCAATAATAGTTTTATATTTTTCTGATTTATTTCTATAAACATTGAAATTTTTAGAATAATCTTTCTTATGCGCATTTGTATCCTCCAATATTTGTTTAAAAATGTTTAAATCCTTTTTAGTATATTTATTAGGTTTCGGTTTAAAAATAAGTTCAAACAATCCTTTTGTACCTTTGTATTGTTTATTATTTATAATAATATTGTCATGTTCGTCTACATCAAGCTTGCTATCTCCAATCATTAGGCCATTTTCTTCTATTCTAGCACCAAAAGTATGATACTTTCGAGTTGGTTGTGCAGAATGTAACATTTTTAATACAAATTGTCTTGCAAGCGGCCCTTTATACGCAATATCCGAGCCCAATTTGCTCAAGTTGGATGGATTAATAGGCTCTTCTTCTTCTTGTTGTTCTTCGCTTGTAGAAAGACCTTCTTTTTCTGTTAAAACATCCGTTTCTTCACCTAGTTCGCTTTCTTCTTCAGTTGTTTCTCCTTGTTGCGTAAAACTTGTATCACCTTCATATTCTTCTTTTTGTTCAAATTTTGAAATGGGTAAAATAACATCTCCGGAAAAATTAAATGTTGAAGGTGTAACATTTTGCCCCAATTGTTTTAATGGCTCAGTAATAGGTTTAAATGTTGATTCCAGAAATTTCTCTCTTTCACTTATTCCTAATCTTAACGCTCTGTTTTTATGTCTAATAGAATCACTAAGTTATTTTATTTCTTTTAATAGCTTTTCCTGATTAACCATGTTTACACCATGGAGACTTGTACGATAATGTTGTTAATTAATGTATTAAAACAAATTTATCAAAACCTATGCGGTAACGACCATCTGTTATAGCTTTATCTTTCATAATTACCAAAAATCCATATTTTTCCGCCCAAGCTTTTCCACAAAGCTCTTTGAATTTATCAAATGACATATCAGCATTTACATGATCGTTGTATATATGTTTTAGGTTTGTATCGTCTTGTTTGAATAAAACTAAAATATTTGCATTGTCTCTAATTAGTTGTTTTGGAATTTTGCTATATGTTTGTCCGATATATATGCTATCAATATTATTATGTCTTCCCATGGCAAAATAGTTTCTAATAGTATCATGATTTTCACTAGATACATCATCAAATACAAATACAGAATAAGGCTTAGCCTGGTCTGGTTGCATAACACTGTCACTAGCATTAAATTTGTAATAGTTAACATCAGGCACATCAGTCAGGATCTTTTCCAACAATTGATACTTTGGTTGATGTAAGGACTTTGAAAAAATATATAGGTTATTAAATCGCAATCCTTTTGTGTTTGTAATTAAGTTAAACACAACGTTAGTTTTGCCACAGTTTGAAGGACCGCTGACTATACATCGTACAGTGTTTGGAAATAAACTGCCGTGTTTACCATTGTTGATTTTAACGTTATCTACGGTTAAATCATCAATGTTATTAATATTAAATTTATCTTTATGGTGAACAATCTCCATCTTATTCAAAGGCAGAAGAGTAAATAAGTTGATTTAAAACTAAATCAAATCTTTTATAGGTATCCACGAATCTTCAATTTTATCAAACCCCAACCAACGTACTTTAACTTGGTCTTTTTTCCTTTGCAACACCTTTTCAACAAGATAAACATCGCCTACTGTTGACTTTAACAATTCATGTCCGTAAAAACCGCCTTGTAACAAATTTCCTTTGTTATCTTTTAAAATATAAGTTTCCGGTACAGTAGGTTGTACTTTATACACTGTAAAAACTTCGTTTGTCCAATTGGGCAGGTATTTTTTAGTAAACACTCCTTTGTTCGAACTTTATCTCACTAATTCGAACTTTATCATTTACATTAAATTTTCTTGGTTTTCTTTGTTCCGCTTTTGGCTGTGTATTCTTTTTAATTCGTTGTAAAACTAGTTTAGCGTTTTTCTTATTCACTTTATTAGGTGCCATACCGATAGTTCTATGAAACTTGTTGTTGTAATCGCTTATTAATTTTGGTAAGATATCAACCCATACGTAAGAACCTCTTTTCGAAAACATTTTATACATTGCACCTTTTAAGGTTCTATTAAATCTTTCAATTATAGCTGCCTTTTTCTCAGAATTTGTGGAATAATGATTTATGTTATATTTTTTCATTTACAAGGCAAAAGGTTTATTAAAAAATTCTTTCCCATCATCAGTTTGTAAATGTTTAATTTTATTTTTATCTCTTTTTATAGCTACTTCCGTAGCTTTTGTTATGCTGTTACCAGTTTTGTCTTTTAATGGCAAAGCATCTGCAACTTTAGTAAAACAATTAATAATCGTAAGTATGTATTTAAATCCTTTATTTATTTTACTATGCGGTTGCATTTCAATTAAATCTGCATGATATAAATCATTTATTCCTTTTACAACAGTATTTCGTCGTGGAAACTTTATTCTTGCAGGTTTATGAAGTTCATTAACAATCTTTTCCTTTAAGTCTGTCATGATGATTTTACTAACAAAGTCAAGTTAGTATTGAGTGTTTCTTTTTCTGCATCCGCTTTTATAGTTCAAGGTCATTTCAACATATTTTAAAAAAAGGGGAAATCACAGCGAGCATGCTGTGATTTCCCCTTTTTTTCTTTTTTTTCTTTTTTTTCTTTTTTTTTCTTTTTTCTTTTTACTCATTGATAGGATTGAGAGAGTAGTGGCCGAATGGTAGAGTGTGAATTTTGTCTGGAAGAATGTGTCGTTTGTCATCATTGGAGCAGAGTGCTTTTTTCACTTCTGTTACGCTGTACAGTTGATGGTTGAAACTTCTGATGGTGTTGAATTTTGCAGTTATAGTCGTTTCTTCAAATAAGCATTGCTTGTAGTGTTCAAAATTTACATTCTTCTTAAGATACAAACTTTTTACACCCTTAGCTTTTTTAATAATATTGTTTTCTTCTTTATGCAATTGTAGTGAATACAATTTTGACATTAGTGCAATAAGTTCTTTCAGTAAAATTCCATTTGCTTCGTCTTTAAATTTTCCAAGTTTCTTTTTGTTCCGATCATTGTCATAATTTAAATGATCTTTTGGATAGTCACTAAAATCAAATTCATTTTTGTGAACAAATGTTCGAAGATCCAAATACATATCTTCAGTAAGAATCCAGTAGATGAAAGCGTCCGTGTCCATGTAGGCGATTCCGATGTTATCTCTACCGTAGAAGGCGACCATTTTGTTGTAGTGGAAATCATACATGTGGGTTTTGGAAATATCCAAGATTGACATTCCAACGTACAACGGACGATCCATTTTCACGCTTGTCTTCTTCATAGATACTGCCACAAGGTTTTCATTGATGATAACGGATGTTCCAAAGTTTGGTTTTTGTACAAGTTTTTCTAGTTTTATAGGATCTGTAATTAATTTAACATTTTTGTGTTTTCTTTTGTTTTCCAATGTTTTTCCAAATATCGCATTATTCATGAATATAAAAAAGTCCTTTTGAAATGTTGATGTTGCAGCTGCTCTTCTTCTGGTGTTTGAATCAATGTACGGTTTTAACCAGCAAGATTGGGAAAATTTTAAAACTCTATGAATTTTGGTTATACGTAAACCCAATTGGAGTGCTTGTTGAACAACCCAAAAGTGAGCTACGTATCTTTGTTTATTTTAAAGAGTCATCATTAATTTTGGATGTTTGCCAATCAACGCCCGATTCGATCATCAACACCATGTCAATATCTGTTAATAATTGAAGGTTGCACTTTGTTTCTTTTAGCATAGCTTGCCAAGCTAGTCCTGGAGAAGTATAAGAATGAAGAGGGTCTAATCCGTAAGCTTCAAAGCAGGTGTTTCTAAATTCTTCCATCACATCGCAGAGAAGGGTCACATCAAGTTTTACATAAAAGTCAGAATAATCTCCCAGAGTGTTCATTTCCAATTCGTCCCAAACTCTGCATGCGTGTTGATAGTCTTCAGGTGAAATGTCCAAATCGGTAAGTTTACTTTTGAAAGCTTCTGGTGGAGGAAGTGACGTTTCTTGAAATTTATGTAGTCCATCGATGTAATCATACGGGAAAACTCCTTTCCGAAGAACCAAATCCATTTTTTCTGCAGGTACAATTTTGCTTGTTTCTATTAAATTTTGTCTTCTTAAATTTTCAGAAAGTTTCATAAGACTGGAAGGCATAAATCTAAAAGAATCAACAAATCTAAGTTTAATTTTGCCCACCTTTTTTGAAAAGCTTATAAATTTTTCCATAGTTTGTGCTATAACGTCTATTTCACCGTTGTCTCTTGCTAATTCGGGAATGATAAAATGTCCATCGTATCCGCTAAGATTGTGAAAAACCACGGGAATAAAAGATGGTAGTTTGTAGTTGATGTTACATCCGTTGCAAGCTGCACCTCTGTAGGCTCCTGTCATATGGTCATGGTCGCGAACTTTAACTTTAGTTACTGTAAATTGATTGTTACACAAATAGCATGTTGTTGTCGAATCATAAAGATAAAGTTCTTCCGGTGTCATAGGTGACATAGGAACCACATTGCTATACATTGCTTCCACTTTCCCAGCGATGTCGTATAAATCATCAACAAAGTATCGAGCTGCTTCTTCTCCACGATAGATCTTTGGTGTAGATGTCAAACCATATTCTTGAAGATGTTCTTCAGGCAGAGTGGATTTTACTATTAAACAGTAGCTGTTTGGTTTATGAAGTTGATACTTTGTTCTGCTTGTAATTTCCTCTCCTTCTTCTTGTTCAAGTGGAAGCAATGAAGATTCAAAATCTGCATACACTACAACGGGAATTCTGTATTGTTGGATAACTTTATCAAATTTTACTTGTGATCTGCTAGGGTGTGGTAATTTAATTCTTACTTCATAGTTTCCATTGCATAACCTTTTATGTTCTGTTAACCATTCTGAACCTCCTCTTCTTAAAGGTTTGTTTACAAAACAGAAACATCTTTTACAAGTTGTTTTTGGTTGTTCACGTTTTGATAACTGTTTGCAAACTAGAGCTTCAAAATCTTTAATGTATACATAATGTGAGATATCACCTTTAGTTATAAATAATAAATCAGTATGATCTCTGCGTTCGGTGGGTGTTATACGTAAGGGATAGACATTGTTGGATGAATCTAAGCCAAAGATGTTTACAGATGCAAAAGGATTTTTCTTTTCAAATTTTGATATGTCTTGAATTGAAACAGGATAAGTCATGCCTTGAAAGTTATACATATAGCAAACCTCATCGTATGCTCTACTCGGTCGTTCCACATGATCTTCTACATATTTTGCAAGCATTGCATACTTAAAACATTCAGCATTTTCATTTTGTACATTAACACAAGATTTGGTTACTCGAATCTTCCTTGGCAAAGCAATATAACTACTACCTCTCATTCCATATCCATGTTTATGAACTCTCACATCTAAGCTTGTTATACTTAACAAACTCCATCCAGAACCTCTTCCTTCATGTTCTTGTAATTTTGTTAAAAGTTCTTCAAAACAATCATCCACAATTGAGCTTATATCTGATGCAAACATGATGGTTTTGTTTTTAGTTAAAAATCCTCTTGGTGATGTTTCATTCTGAACATTTGTAAATACTGTATCTAATAATATTCCAAACTTTATAAAATTTAATCTTCTTAGTTCATTGTTTAATGTTTCTGTTACTAATGTTTTTGCTTTTGAAATAAACTGTGCAAGTTGCAATTGAGCATTGTCAATCTTAAAATGAGTTACTACACTACCTGGTAAGGCTCGGGCGTATAATTCCACATCCAAAGATGGTCCGGGTGCGTATTGAATAACACTTGATCTTGAATTTAGTTGTTGTTGTACGGTAGCCAGTATTTGATCTAAATCTTCCAAATATTCTTCTTCTGCATTGTTATTTGTTTCTTGGTTTGTTTCTTGGTTTCTTTCTTGGTTTGTTTCATTGTTATGGTAAACTTCTTTGTGTATTTGTAGTAAAATTTCATCTTCAAAAGATTCTTCGCAACTAATGCAGTAATACATGACGTAGGTGTGCTCTCCACAAACGTTGCCGTAGTAATGAAAACCACTCTAAAACTACCCCTATTTATAGCATTACCCCCACCACTTTTTTCTGTATTAAACATAAAAAGTGTAAATAACAGTTAAATTTCTTATATTTCAAAACACCAAAGTATTAAGATTATCCGATGTAAGTTTAAAAAAAAATCCAAGTGTCAAGGTCAAATTATACAAGTTTAAAAGAATCTTTTTTTCTGTATTAAACACAAAAAGTGTAAATAACTGCTGAATGTTTTATATTTCAAAACCCCTAACTATTAAGATCATTAAGACCATCCAATGTAAATTTGAAAAGAAATCTAAGTGTCAAGGTCAAATAATGCAAGTTTTTAAAAAAATCTTTTTTTCTGTATTAAACACAAAAAGTGTAAATAACTACTAAATTTTTTATATTTAAAAACCCCTAAGTATTAAGATCATCCAATGTAAGTTTGAAAAGAAATCTAAGTGTCAAGGTCAAATAATGCAAGGTTAAAAAAATCTTGTTGTAAAGTAAATATGAAGCAAATGTTTGAAAAACGTTCTAAGTCCTAAAATATTAATTAAGGGGAAGTTTTAACACTTAAAATTTTTACAAGTCCAATGTAAAGTAAAATAAAGAAATGTTGTTGCTTGTTGGAACAGTAACAAAAGAATGATGGGTTTGAAAAATTTTCTAAGTCCTAAAATATTAATTATTGGGAAGTTTTAAGACTTAAAATTTTTACAAGTCCAATGTAAGATAAAATAAAGAAAGAAGTGTTGTTGTCTGTTGGAACAGTGGCGAAAGAATAATGGAATTCAAACTCGCAGCAAAAAAGAAACTTGATATTGTAAAATAAATGTTGAAGCAAATGTTTGAAAAATTTTCTAAGTCCTAAAGTATTAATTATTGGGAAGTTTTAACTCTTAAAACTTTTACAAGCCCAATGTAAAGTAAAGTAAAAAGAAGTATTGTTGCCTGTTGGAACAGTAACAAAATAATGATGAATTTAAACAATTTTCTAAGTCCTAAAAAATGAATTATAGAGAAGTTTTAACACTTAAAATTTTTACAAGTCCAATGTAAAGTAAAATAAAGAAAGAAGTGTTGTTGCCTGTTGGAACAGTGGCGAAAGAATAATGGAAACCAAACCCGCAGCAAGGCTCCTGTGGTTTGGGAGGGGGTAAGCAAGGAGGGGGATTCCCCCCTCCTCGAGCCGAGTTGGGGTCCGGGGTTTGCGCTTGTGTTTCGGCATCAGTTGCTCGCTAGACAGTGAGGTGGTGACATGTTCAGAAGGCGCCCTGAACATTTTATCATTTTTGCTGTTTAGTGAAAATATCTTGGTGTTATTTGTATAATAACATCTTGATGTAGGACTGATTAATTTTAAGGCATGGTAGTTGTTTGTGCTTGTAGATACCCTAGGGTTTGTAGTTTGTTTTTAGTTTGCTGGTTTGGTAGTTAGTACTAATTTAAAATCTTTCTTTTACTTACAATATATTTTTGCCTGGAGTGTTTAAGTTTAAAGTAGTAAAGTGTTTAAGTTTAAAGTAATATTCTTTTTTTCTTAAGAATGTTATATGATATGTTTTTAATACCTTTCTATTCCAACTTCCTTTTTCCAACAAGCTTGTTGAGGGCATTCCCTCTCTTGTCTTGTATTCCTTTTTAGTTAGGCACACCTTTCAATTCCAATTTCCTTTCCTTTTTTCCTTCCATCTTTTGCACGGTAAAACCAATTAATTTATGGTAAAACCGGCTACCGCTTTTGTAGTGATTACGCTCACCAAAGCGGGTCACTTACAACCTCTATACGTGCTGGATGGGTAGTTCGCCTACCACCGGAGTTTCGCTAGACCTCAGTTAATCGGCGTCTCATGGCGAGTCAACTGTGCTCCTTTAGTGTTAGGAAATAAAAACATATTTGTATAACATTTTTCTAAATTTAATTAAACAACTTGCTATTTCAAAATAACATGTTTTCTTTTAGTTCAGCGTTGTGCGCTTATGGTGAAGTGTAAGGGATGGCCTATGTCTAGCTTACACCGTAATCATGATGTGCAGCGCTGGGCTGTTTAGCTATTTCTCTTTAACTTAATTTTATTTTTACTTTTTTTTATTAATTGTTAAACTCTAGGCGAATTGTATTGTAAATTAGCTTTTCTTCTGTTAGGTTTCCGGGGTGTACGGTTCTGTCAAACCGTACACCCCCATTTTCTTTTAATTATCAAATGACCTTGACCTACTTATTTTCAAGGTCAACCAAAAGACTTAGCGAAAATATCTAAGTCTCAAGGTTATTTTTATGTAAATTGTTCCGAACTCTATCATGTGAGTACTCAAATTATTTTAAAAATATCTATTTGAAGAAATGCAAAATAAACTACACTTGCAATTAAATATAAACATGGTTGAAAATTTAAAAGATGTAAATCAGGTTTTGTGTTATAACTTTTACATTGTTGGTTAAATAACAAATGCTACCGAAACTTTTTGTTTGACTCATCATTCTGTATAATTTAAGTACCCACAAGATAGGGTTTGGAAACTTACATAGTAAAATATAAAATATAGGCATTTTTTTGCGTTTTTTGCGTTATAACTTTTATAACGTTGATTTTATCAAAGACGTTACGGGACCTTTTTGTTTGTCTTTTCATTCCGCATAATTTGAATAACCACATGATGGGTTTGAAACTATTTTTTAAAACTAAAGTTTCAAGGTCATTAAACACTTTTACAAAATCTATCATGTGATTACTCAAATTAAGCAGAATAAAAAGACAAACAAAAAAGGTCCTGTAACATTATTCGATAAAATTAACGGTAAAGAAGTTATAACGCGAAAACTTAAGTTTTAAAACCGTCCAGGTTACAAAACCTCCAGGTTACAAAAACGTCCAGGTTACAAAATTGCTCCAAGGTAATTTAAAACTTTGACAAAATATTGTTGATTTCATAACAAATGTTATCAAAGCTTGTTGTTTGTCTCATAATTTTGTATAATTTAAGTACTCACAAAATAGAGGTTGGAAACTTATAAAGTAAAAATATAAAATGTTGGAAAATACTTTTTTAGTTTTTGCGTTATAACTTCTATACCGTTGGTTTTATCAAAAAATGTTACTGGACCTGTTTTGTTCGTCTTTTTATTCCGAATAATTTGAGTATCTGCATGATAGGTTTGGAGCATTTTTTTAATATCCACTGCCACCGTGTACGTCGACGCAGCTCCAAAGTTGAACGGCGACGAGATCAAGTCCCCCCCCCCCGACAACATTGATCGCCCCGACAACATTGATGGGGGGGGGGTTCAAAATTACTCAAAACCTATTGTGCGGGTACTCAAATTACGGGGAATGAAAAGACAAACAAAAAAAGGTCCAGTAACATTTTTCGATAAATCCAATGGCATAAAAGTTATAACGCAAAAACTAAAGTTTCAAAGTCATTTAAACTATTACAAAAATGACCTTGAGACTTAGAAATTTTTGCTAACTCTTTTGTTGACCTTGAAAATAACTAGGTCAAGGTCATTCAATAATTAAAAAGAAAATGGGGGTGTACGGTTTGACAGACCGTACACCCCGGAAACCTAAAAGAAGATAAGCTAATTTACAATACAACCTGCCTAGAGTTAAAAAAAATAGTTAGTCAGCGCAGCGTTGCACATAATGATTACAGTGTGAGCTTGACATAAGCCATCCCTCACACTTCACCATAAGCGCACAACGCTGAGCTAAAAAGTAAAAAATATCTAGTCAGCCTAACGCTGCACAGAATGATTAATATTTTAGGACTTAGAAAATCTTTCAAACCCATCATTCTTTTCCCACTGTTCCAACAGGCAACATTTCTTTCTTTATTTTACTTTACGTTGGACTTGTAAAAATTTTAAGTGTTAAAACTTCACAATAATTAATACTTTAGGACTTAGAAAATTTTTCAAACATTTACTTTAACATTTATTTTACAATATCAAGTTTCTTTTTGCTGCGAGTTTAATTTCCATCATTCCTTCACCACTGTTCCAACAGGCAACAATACTTCTTTCTTTATTTTACTTTACATTTGACTTGTAAAAATTTTAAGTGTTAAAACTTCCCAATAATTCATTTTTTAGGACTTAGAAAATTTTTTCAAACTCATAATTTTTTTGTTACTGTTCCAACAGACAACAACACTTCTTTTTATTTTACTTTACATTGGACTTGTAAAAACACGAACAAAACAGGTCCAGTAACATTTTTTGATAAAACCAACGGTATAGAATTTATAACGCAAAAACTTAAGTTTCAAGTTCATTTTCAAACTTTTACAAAACCTATCATGTGGTTACTCAAATTACATGGAATAAAAAAACAAACAAAAATGTTCAGTAACATTTTTCAATAAAACCAACGGTATAAAAGTTATAACGTGAAAACTTAAGTTTTAAAACCGTCCAGGTTACAAAGTTTCAAGGTCATTCAAAACTTTTACAAAACCTATCATGTGGTTACTCAAATTATGTGGAATAAAAAAACTAACAAAAATGTTCAGTAACATTTTTCGATAAAACCAACGTTATAGAAGTTATAACGCGAAAACTTAAGTTTTAAAACCGTCCAGGTTACAAAGTTTCAAGGTTATTCAAAATTTTACAAAACCTATCATGTGGTTACTCAAATTATGTGGATTAAAAAAACAAACAAAAATGTCCAGTAACATTTTTCGATAAAACCAACAGTATAGAAGTTGTAATGCAAAAACTTAAGTTTTAAAACCGTTCAGGTTACAAAGTTTCAAGGTCATTTAAAACTTTTTACTGCGAGCTCAAGGCAGCAGCCTTGACTGCTAGGTCAATGTGTCTCCCAGCTGAAGGTCGGTAGCCTACTTTGGCAGGGTCTGTGACCTCGGCACACACAACATCGTCTGGCCTACTTTGACCGAGTAGGTTGCCTACTGCTTTCACAACCTTGACCGCTATTGCACAGAATTGGTGGAGGACACACCTCGATTCTTGTAAGTTTATTTTTGCACTAAAATGAATACTCGTGTTTTACTTAAGAACTATTATGTTTGAAGTCGGTTGTAATACATAATAAAATAAACAATATACAATACTTGAAATTGAAACTTTGAAACTTTGAAACTTTCAAAACTTTTAAAAACATACTATCAACACTCAAAAAAATGATAAAAACAATTTTAATATTACTTTGAAACAAGTTTAATGTGGTATTAAAACCATATAAAACAATATCAGTATGATATAAAAACATTTTTTTAACTTGTTTTAAAATTTAAATTATCTTAGTAAACTTAACATCTGTTCAGTATTAATGTAGGTTGAAACTTGTTTTAAAACAATTTTAATATTAGTTTGAAACTAAATTCATATATTATTAATGAGTAACCATGTTTTACTTAAGGAATATTATGTTTTAAGTCAATTGTAATACATAATAAAATAAACATTATACATATTTTCATTGTATCATAAATATAAATCTAGTTTATTAATGTTACTGAACTAAAAATAGGGGTTGGAAACTTATAAAGTAAAAATATAAAATGTTGGAAAATATTTTTTTTAGTTTTTGCGTTATAACTTCTATACCGTTGGTTTTATAAAAAAATGTTACTGGACCTGTTTTGTTCGTCTTTTTATTCCGAATAATTTGAGCATTTTTGTTATATCCACTGCCACCATAGATTTTTTGCAGTTTTTGCGATATAACTTTTACACCGTTGGTTTTATCGAAAAATGTTACTGGACCTTTTTTGTTAGTCTTTAAATTCTGCGTAATTTGACTACCCGCATGATACATTTAGATCATTTTTATTATATCCACTGCCACCGAAGTTTTTTTAAGTTTTTGCGCTATAACTTTTACACCGTTGGTTTTATCAAAAAATGTTACTGGACCTTTCTTGTTTGTCTTTTAATTCCGCTTAATTTGACTACCCGCACGATCGATTTGGAGCATTTTTGTTATATCCACTGCCACCATGTACGGCGACGCAGTTCTAAAGTTGAACGGCAAAGAGATCAAGTCGGCGACCCCCCCCCCCCCCGACAACATTGATGGGGGGGGGTCGTCCCGGCAACATTGACGGGGGGGGGGGTTGGAAAATTGCTCCAAATCTATCGTGCGGGTAGTCAAATTAAGCGGAATTAAAAGACAAACAAAAAAGGTCCAGTAACTTTTTTTGATAAAACCAACGGTACAGAAGTTATAACGCAAAAACTAAAAATTATCTTTCTTTACATCATATTTCATTTTATATGTTTCCAAACCCTATCATGTAGGTACTCAAAATACGCAGGATTAAAAGACGAACAAAAAAGGTCCAGTAACATTTTTCGATAAAACCACCGGTATAGGAGTTATAACGCAAAAACTTAAGTTTCAAGTCATTTTCAAACTTTTACAAAACCTATCGTGCGGTTACTCAAATTACGTGGAATTAAAAGACAAACAAAAAGGTCCAATAACATTTTTTGATATATCAAACGCTTGGAAACAGTCACAAAAACTAAAAAATTATCTTTTATTACATCATATTTTACTTTATATGTTTCTAAACCCTGACATGTGAGTACTCAAAATACACGGAATAAAAAGACAAACAAAAAAGTCCAATAACTTTTTTTTAATAAAACCAACGGTGCACATGTTATTACGCAAAAACTGGTAACTTTATTTTACATCATTACTGAGCCAGCTTTCTACTTCTAGTGACCTTGCACGCCTCCGTTTGGAAACAGTTGGCAATACAAGCCGTCGACCTTGTTGCGTCAGCTGACACACCAGGTGGCCAAGTCCTTGATTGCTTCACACACTCTACACTCAACAACTCATTCTCCGCCTTGCCACCATCCTAACAACACCTACTTCAATATGAACCGCTCCGATACCGGCATCAAAATTACCACTGAACCTTCTACTATTAAAAGACCTCTTTCGCCTTTACACGTACCCCAGCAAAAGATACAACTAAAAAAACTCAAATATAACCAAAAATACCAAATCCTTAAACACGATTCTTCTTCCTTTTACATTTTTAATTTGGAAAAAACCAAGATCTATATTATCAACCTTCCTAAAATACTCTCTATTCCCCTTAACCCTCGACACCTACAAATAGTAAAAGAAAATGGCAAACTAAAAATAAAACTTTCATATTAAAACCCCATTTTCCTTCCCCTCCTTAAAAGTCCACCCTGGTGGCAAAAACGGTCCTTGTAAGGGGCCAACATAAAAATTTAAAATTTGGGCTTTCGCTAAAGCCTCAACCCTTGGACTAACAAGGGGTCCACGTACCTCTAAGTCCCAAAAGGGGTTTGGGGGGGGGTCGCCAACTTGATCTCGGGCCAGGTGTGCAGCAGATGTTCCAAGGTCAACAGCTTGTACTGCCAACTGGTCGACCGATGCTGTTGCGCAACCGTTACGCAACAAGGTCGGCAGCATGCGAGGTCACCAGAATAATAAACCCGGCCCAGTGATGATGTCAAGTAAAAGTTGCCAGTTTTTGCGTTTCATTCAACGCAAGTTTCGTTGGTTTTATTCCTTGGTTTTATTTTTATTTCGCCTTTTTCGTTTGTTTTTTAAAACTCGCATGATAAGGTTTGGAAACATATTAATTAAAATATGAAACATCTTTAAAATATCGTAACTTGTACAAAGTTAAATAAGTATTTCAAAACAATATTTTTAAGCTAAATGTTAAGAACAAATGTTTACTACTGAGATGTTTACCCTACAACATCTACATTACAACTAAAACTATATATCGAAAACATTGCGAGGAGTCTCTTATGGTAGTGGGGGAAGGCAGGTGTGCAACATATGTAGCATCGCCCTAACATTTCAATTTTAAATTAAATGTTAAGAAACAGAGTTTATATTTAATCGCAAGTGTAGTTTAGTTTTGCATTTCTTCAGCTAAATATTTTAACTAAGTATTAAGAAAAGATAATAAAGTAGCATCTTTAAAAAATATTGTAACTCCTACAAAGTTAAATAAGTATTTTAAGCCAAATGTTAAAAACAATTGTTTAGTACTGAGATATTCACCCTACAACACCTACGTTAGAACTAACACTACAAATCCAAAAATTGCGAGGAGTCTCTCATGGTGGTGGGGGAGGGCAGATGTTCCAGGCTGCACATGTCAAGGGAGGTTGCAGCGCCACTACTGACACATCAGTTTGCTGGTAGAACTTGGAGAGTAAACATCTAAATAAACATGAGTTCTGTTTTATATGTTTCTTTTATTAAAGATGGACTTTGCATTGAAACGCAAAGTTTTCCTATTGATGCAGATCCTATACAACAAATTTTAGTACATCCTCCAGAAAGTTATGATTCCATCTACATTTCAGTGCAAGAACCAAACGACCCCCCACCACCAACAACTCCTGATGCACAGTAGGACACGGCTACCACACGTCATTAAAGCTTCAGCTCTTTACCCGAGCACACATGGACTCTGAGCTTCAAGATAATACTGTTTCTTCTACATCTACACCAACTTCCGAACAATTACTTACTACAAATGAAACTACTACAAGTCTACAAGTAAATGAAATTTCATCAACTGTTAGTTCTGATGCGCAAGCAATAATATTATCATTAATTGGTTTCGACTAAAAATTCAACAATGGAAGAAGAAAGAAATTCGCTACTTTACAACTTGGTTTTTGTGAACCCGTCGAAATTTATTATTTGCCTACTTTCATTTTTATGTGGTTACAATTTTGGTTACCTTGTTCAGGAAATGCTAACAGATAAAAAGGAAGAACATTCGCTATATTTTAAAGTTTATGTTTATGTAATTGCATCTTTATTTGGATACTTTGTAGCAGGATATTTTCTTGTTAATTTGTCAATTCCATTTTTTACATGGTATTTTAACAGACGTGAAAATCAACAAAACAACAATTAAGAAACAGTTTGTAAAAAGAAGCAAAAATTATCTTGCATTTTCGGATTTTCCGAAAATGCAAGATCTTTTTTAAAAACATCCCCAAACGACCTTGACACACTTCCGGCCAGTTAAAATTTAAATACCCAGCACAGCAGGGCATTTAAACTTTAAATACCCACCACCAACACGTCACAGCTACGTCACAGCTGATGACGTCACTTCCGGTCACGTGACCGGAAGTAGCTGTCAAAAAATTGACTGGCTGTCAAAGTTTGATTGGGCCAGAAACGCCACCTCGCCACTACTCCCATCATCATAATCTTGATATAAGCGTTAATATTATTTAAATTTTGCAGCTTTTTTGTCTCTTGTATAATGTTTAAAAAATTTGCGGTTTTCAGATATTTAGCTTTGAAAACAAAAAACAGTCACCATTTTTTTAAGGTACAAAGTAGAAATTTAATACTCCCCACAAAAATAGTTCTTAATAGTGATTTTCCATATACCAAGTTTGAAGTTCATACGTTAAAAGGTTCACGAGATGTAATTAAATATATAAAAATTACAAACAGACACACAGACGGAAAACAAAACACTTTAGGACCTATGTTTATATAAAATTTTTTTCTTATTTTTACCTCTACTATTATATACTAAAATATTTTACCATCATTTCTGGACACCCCGTATATATCTGTAAACACGATAACTGTCGTAAAAATGGTCCAATCTCGATGAAATTTGGCAAGGACATGTGAAGTAGTAATTATTCGGTCGAGTTCGAAAACCAGCCTGATCGGACCATGGGAAGGGGGTAAAGGCGTATTTTACCCCCCAAAAAGGGTTTTTTAATTTTTTAAATTGAAAAATAAAATTAGTAATAATTTGGCTAACACCATTGAATTCAGCTAAAAAAACAAATGATTTGGTATTTTAAATCATTCCTCTATGTCCATTGGTTACTGAGATACTAAATGTGTTACCACAACAATATTTCCCGTTTCCCCCTCAATGTTTACCATTGAATGGGAAATAAATACCATTCTATATATCGTTATTTTTCAACATACCTCAATAAAACTTGGTATATGGTTTTACTTAGTTGAGATGTACTACTTTATGGCCTAAAACCTCCCGTTTTTTCATTGCCGTGGCAGCAAACCTGCATACTTTATGCCCATGTTATCGTTATGGAGAAAAAATAAAACGCACTATCTCCCTTATTTCTAATCATATCTTGACAAAACTTGGTATATGGCTTTTTCTAGTGAGTTTTACTTATTATTGATTTAAAACCGCTCAGTTTATACCTCGGATTAAATATTACTGGATCGCGCTCTCAATAGACCAAAAACGTGCCAGCCTCCCAGGCCGTTGGGTGGCAAGAAGGTCTAAACTGGCCGCCGCACGTTGAGTCTTCACATCAGATAAGTCTCTCTGTGACCTTCATATGTCACTATAATATGTCAAAACCTATGTGAGTGGGAAGAATACATTTTAAAGAATGCTGATATGTAATTTATATGGTTTGAATAAAAATAAAACGACTAGTTTTCTTTAAAATAATTGGAAATACCGGTTTTTTAACAAATTTTCAATTTCGAATTTTTTTCAAGCGGACCTTGACGTTGAGACCAGGTAAACGTTATATTTTTAGAAAGATAAAGCTCTGATAAACTAGTTTTGTATATTAAATTGCCAAAATAAAATTAATATATATTTTATCATTACTGAAGTTGAATTTCACCCACCGCAACCTTGTTTATGAGGAAGCGCTGATAATTTTGCTTCCAGGAAAAACAATTTTAAACAATGACTTCACTCTAAAAATACTTTTGTATTTTCCTAGTACCTATTGTATTTTTATTTCACTTCTCATTTCATATAAGTTTAAAATTATTACCAGTAATTGCAAATAGGAGCAGTAGAAACATACGGAAATAATATTAACAAACACGTTACTTCGTTCTTATCTACTTACGAAGAATGTGAGTTTTTTCTTAATGCTATTTTTTATCCTTCCTTTTTTGACAGTAAAAAGTCAATATTCGCAAATAGATGTATGATACAATATTTAAAGAGGTTAGTGATATTGTCTTAAAAGATAAGGCGCATCAGTTTTAAATATTATAAATATTTTTCGTAAAAGTAGAGACAAATATTTCCTAATTTAAACATAACTTTGAATTGTAATAATTAACAAAGATAAGGGACAATATGTCAGCTGGAAATTATTAAAAACAAATAATAAAGATGTTCGTTCAATGTAGGGAAGACTGTCGTAGTAAAACAGTCGGCCCACGCGTTATCATATGAGGACTTTCTTATTCGCGCGCCACCTGATAATCAATTATTTAAATTAATCTCTATAGCAAAAACGAGAAATCCTACAAAAAAATTGTCCAGACAAAAAAATATCTCTGGAATGTTATCTACAACTTTCTAACTGACACTTTTTACTTGACCAAAATATAAAAAAACTTCCTCGCTTACTACTTTCTTCACCTCTTATTTTAATAGAATTAAAAACATTTGGCGCTAAACAAATTATTAAAATCCATGCAATTAGTTTTTGGAATCAAAATGGTTACCATAAGATTCGTTATTTCAAGCTGTAAAATGTGATATAAAATTATATTTGTTTACTCAGTTTATTGTTTGGTAAATGCCGGTTTGATTGAAGCGCTGCGCTGTTCACTCGACTGGCGTCGGGGTCCCGCCAGATAAGACCTTTTTGCCCCCCCAACGGTGAAAACGATGGCACGGTTTTCGCCTGACTCTAGCATTGGAAGGCGAGATCCAGTTATGTTTCATCCGAGGTTTATACACACCTGTAGCACTCATTCCCCATGTTAATCCTACGGAGAATACCAAAAAAAGAAAGGCGATTATCTTTGGTTTCAATGTGTTTAGAGAATGGAAATTCGCTGAGTATGCAGGTCAGCTGCAATTGGGGAGTTTCAGTTTTCTAATATAAAAAAAACTAAACCTCATGTTTGGAGGGTAATAACTCCCTTAACCCCCCCCCCCTTCCAATGGTCGGATCGGGCTGTGGTTAGACTCGTCCGAATAAATACCACTTTACACGTGAGTGCCAAATGTCATTATGATCGTACCTTTTTTCCGGCCACTATCGTGTTTATACAGACCCACATGTAGAAAAATATATAGATGGACAGATAATGGTTTTCGCTTTTGTGCGCCCCAAAATAAAAGTTATCATGGTCCCGCATTTAGGTCTTACCAACAGACCGACAGTCCTAGCTTAATTTTCTTTTGGGAAATTCGCTAAAATCAGTCATATATTTGAATAGGGATCGTTGCCGATTATCGAGATTACTTTTTCACCTATAGTGGATATCCTGGGGATATTACCAATATCCCCATGGATTGTTCCTAAGGTTATCCTAGGGATGTTTTTGTGCTGTGTTGGGGTCTAAATTGTACCACTGCACAGGTAAATACAAGTAACCTTGTAGAGGTAGGTCTTGGCAAAATCTAAAACCAATTTAGTTATCGATGAATGCAACAAACCTAGCACCTCCTCTTCACCACCAACATTCTTTAGAGGGTTTCATAAACAAAATTATTCTATTTAAGTTCCAACCAATGGCAGACATCACCGAGTATACAAGATATGGGTGTTTCTGGGTGTCAGAGATTAGTTGTTCAAATCTAAACCATCCTTGCTTTAGTAATTGGGTAGGAAATGCACAGTACTCACACTGTCGAGCATTTTTCGTGTTTCGAAAATTTGTCGTGTTTTACATTTCGGTAATTTATCAGAGGTAAAACCGCCGGAGCTTTGCATTTCAATTATTTGTCAGAGTTTCGCATTTCGAAAAGTTGTCTGAGTTTCGCATTTTGGAAAGTTGTCTGAGTTTCGCATTTTGGAAAGTTGCCGGTGTTCCGTGTTTCGGAAGTTTGTCGGAGTTTTACGTTTCAGAATGTTGCCGGAGATTTGGGTTTCGGAAGTTAGTCGGGATTTGTAAGCTGTTATAGTTAAAGCTACCGCAAAGTGACGGCCATTGTTTAAAGCATTGGGTTAGTACTTTCATCTGAGTGTTGTGGGTACGTGTTAGGGTGTTGTGGGGAGATGTTTATGTTTTGTGTTATCCAAGGAGATATTTGCCTCTGTTCAATGGTGTCAGGGATGACAGTAAAAGTTTTATCTGGACATTTTGGCACCAGTTAGTGTCCTGATAATCGGGATAATATGAGCAAAATGCTCTTGAGTTCAAAGTGAAAACACCGTGAAGGCCCGTGTCTGTTTTGCCAACTACCTTGTTCTTGGAGAAGAAAAATGGGAACCAAATGTTTCACATTTCTTAAACTTACCGGGTTCCGCAGTTCAGTCACTTGTCAGAGTTTTGTGGTTTGTTACTGAAATTGAATGTAAATTGAAATACCTTGATCAGTTGAAACTGTAATTTTCTTTGTTATCTTGCAGAGAAAACCATGAGATCCCATAGAATTTTTTTTTAGTGCAACACCAATTCTACAACGCTACACCAAGTGCAGCATAACTGTGGTAAAATCTTTCGGGTTCCGCAGTTCGGTCACTTGTCAGAGTTTTGTGTTTTGTTACTGAAATTGAATGTAAATTGCAATGACTTGATCAGTTGAAACTTCAAATTTCTTTGTTATTTTGCAGATAAACCCCTGAGATCCCATAGTACTTCTTTAGTGCAATACCATAAGTGTAGCATAATTGTGGTACAATCTTTTAGGCTTGTTATTGATTAAGTAAATAAGAGCTTTGATTATGTTCATATAGCTGTTCTAGAACAGCTATTCGGTCAATAGGTCCTGTGAAATTATCACCGGCGGTGGATAATTACAAATATTTAAAATATACTGTTCACATAGCTGTGAAAAGTATAGTCGACCAAAAAAAATACAAATTTGGAATCAAATTAAAGGTCTGAATCTCACAATTACTATGGTACCAATTATAAATGGTTTAAAAGCAGTTTACACATAACGGAACGTTACAGGTGTATTCCGCGGCGGCACACTCTTTCAAAAAATGTCAGGACAAGCTTCTAGTTTTCAGTGTTTACGATGTGTAAACTACCTGTAAGCAATTTATATTTGGTACTATAGTGATTCTGAGATTCAGACGTATAATTTGATACCATATTTGTAATTTGTATTTACTTTATTTTTTCCATGCATAGGGACTAGCAGCAAATTTAGGCTTCTCTTCGTGGTTTCTATTGCTCCGTCTATTGTACTATGTGGTCGATGGCCTCCCATAAGAAACGGATCAGAGATGATGATAAACCCTGAAGAAATGTATCGGATGTTTCTTCTGTCCGTTATATAAAAAAGGATAAATTGTGGAAAGAGACGAACAAGGGTGTGGAATATTCATCATACACGCAAATTTAAATTTTCTTTTGATTCTGTCATCGAACACTATTTGGCTATGAGATAGTTTCTGAATTATGACTGTAAAAGCAGATACCAATTGATGGTTCATCGCGAAATGTTAAGAAACCATCACACAGACCAACATCACTTTTCACACCTTTCAATGATCAAACACTATTTGAACATGAAATTTCCGACATTAAAAGAGAAAGAATCTCATGATACTTGTTTTGATATTTTCTACAATAGTGAATCACCACCTAATGTCTAGAAATGAATCGTTCAACAAGGACTTGTGAAAAGTTTTGCAGTTGTTTTACAGCATTAAAAAAGTGTTTACTTCTGTTGGAAACCTTTGCAGTTATTTTACAGCATTCAAAAAGAGTTTACTTCTGATGGGTGAAAATCATTTGTTTTGTTTCCGATATTCAGAAACTGAGCGTAACATTTGCAGTTCTTTTTACAAACAAAATATTTCATCCAATGACATCGCATCGAAGACGCCACACCGTTATGTCTAATACCCAGTATGTTATAGTTGTGAGAATAGAGACAAAATAATGCAAAAACATTTGTTAAATTATTCCGTTCATCTTTCGTCGGCGGAGAGGATTTTGAGCCATAAAAATCAAATCCCTCTTGAGAATACTTGGGACTAAGGGGAATATTACAACATTGTAATGTTTATATATGTTTATTTAAATTTTCTTTGTTCTTTTTTAATGTTATATGCAGTAATTGTGCCATTTAAGTTGTCCTTTACAACTCTACATGTGTAGTTAAAAAATCCACTCGTGTATGTTGTTGTCCAAGTCTCGAACTCCTCCGGCGTAGACTCCAAGCTGCTGACTCCTTCGTTGTGGTGATCTCTGAACAAACAAACATTTCCATTATTAGCCTCCCGAGACCCATTGTACCTTTTTAGGGACAAATAAAATATGCGATTTTGAACCATGTTGTTTTTCATAATTTATTCACTATTGTCAAGATATTGATCTCAACCTTCAATGTTGACTGTTGGAGTGTCAACGGAAAATAAAATTTTAAGTAATGGGTTTTCATTGGGTTAAGGCACATTCAGACATCAATTGGTGCACGAATTACTAAACGAACAGAACATTTCAGATATCATCGTGTCAAAGACACCTCACTGTGTGTCTATTGCCCAGTATGCCATAGTGGTGGTAATAGGGACAAAATTGGTGCAAAAAACATTTTGTTAAATTATGTCCGTTCGTCTTATGTCGCACAGTGGTTCAAAATCCCAATAAACGTGACCAAAAGTGAAAAAATCAAGTTTTGAATTGAATTGATTCAGGCATTGCTTAAAGTTTGTTAATAGATGCAGAGCTAAAATATATCATTATCAGGTCAGGGGCTCATTCCAATATCTTGGGGAATACCCTAAAGACTGGTCATTATTAATATGACCGCTGTCGAACGTGTGGCAGTTTGTTTCACTACCAACAAATATAAATCAGTAAAAAATTTAATTAGTAAATTAAACTATTTTGCTGCTATGGCGGTTTTGCCAGAGAGTAATGTTATCCTGCAGAGCCGTAGAGGTAAAACATATACTTGTTTTTACGCAATCATGTACAATAATTTTTAAGGCTATATTTTTTACACAGGGAAAAAACTTTATAATATTCAGAGAGACTTAAGTTTTGATTCGTACTGTTTCTTACCGTATATTTTATATCAGGTATAAAAAGCTTGAAATGTTCTCTATCACATTCAGTTGGAAATCGCTGCCCCGAGCTACCCCTTGTTGGTAAAATTAATAATAGTTTTACCTTCTAACAGGAAAATTCATAGCAGTATTTTCTTTTGTACTGTATATTTTAATTTCTTTTACATAAGGGGTTGGTCAAAGGCTTAGAGTACATTAAATATTTATTGTAATACTTAACAAAATGTACTAAACTTTGCAATTGCATATCTGGCATAGTAAAAAAATAATGGGTTATAATTTACCATTGATTTTCATGACTTCAGGACACATGGCCCACAGGGACATCTCAAAATTTTTAAGTGTGGGCATACATAAAATTATACATAATTTTAAATTTCTTTAAAAATTTGCAAAAACTTATTTTACCTCCTAAGACCCTATAGATTCATTAGATAGAGATAAAGCTTGGCATTCTGTACCTGTTTAGAAAATACGGACTCACGTTTCTGTTGCTGATTCCTCTGTATCCGAATCGAAGAATTCTTTAATAAACTCTAAAAGTTCTGTCCTCTCTTTTGATGGGGGTTGTCTTTTTATTCTTTCCTTGTTATATTCTCTGTAAAAAACAAACATTTCTATTACTAACCTCTGAGTAAACATTAAGTTTAAACAACACATAGAGGATTTTCGGTGGATTTAGTATGCAGACGGATGGAATTCAAGTATCGTTTTCTGTTAATAAAACGAAACAATTGGATATGGATCAACTAGAAGGTGGTCTGAAAAAAAGAAAGACGTTTTATCAAGGAGGTTATGAAGTAATTTGAGAAAATCATAATGATATCGTTTCTGTCGATCCCGGTGCTATCCTACCTCTAGTAACTCGCCGCAAGACAGAGCAGAAAAATTTAATTTCCCAATCATTATCTGTGGGGCGCGTAATCTGTGACACCTGCGAATACTTTCATAAGAAGAAAAGAAAAAGGTGGAAAAATGATATCGACCGTCAAATTCGAATAGATCTGGAGCAAAAGAAAAGTAAAAAGATATCGTTATTAGGAAGAGTATTTTAAAATACTGGGCCATCACAGAATTCAAACTGAAATGGTTCAAACGCCGTCTAGAGATTTACGTTTTACGGAGAATGAGAAGTTTGAAGTTCGATTGATACACGAGGTTTCAACAGTTTTTTGACAACATCGTTAAAGAGTACTTTACGCCTTAAAATAAAGTGATTGTAAATGGGACTGGCACTACTTTCATAAAGACTGCCAAATTTCGCACCCGGAGAAAGTTTTCACCAAAAATTGATATCCGCCCTGCGGAGTGAGGACACAAAGTTATGGTGTTTGATGAGAGATACACTACTAAAAGGTGTAGTTCTTGCAATGAACAGAACGTTACATCCGATGTCGTCATGTCGAAGACACCACACCGCTATGTCTATATTGTCCAGTATGTCACAGTGGTGTGAACAGGGACAAATGGTGCAAAAAACATTTTGTTAAATTATGTCCTTTTGTCTTTCGTCGGCGGACAAGATTTTGAGCCATAAGGTTAAAAATCGTAACCTTCTCAGAAACATTTGGGCCTGTGGAGGAAATAACTAAAAACAAAACTGCAATGTTTATTATATCAAATTTGGCTAGGCTATACATTGAGGCGAACATTGAACAAGATAATTATCTTTTCCACGGTAAGGGCAGCTTGGAGCAAAAGATTCATGTCAAGCCGAGGCAGAAGATATCAGCCTCAAAAATTTTATTTTCATGTATGTGAAGGCTTAAATTTTCAGATAAGAAAGCAATTAGATCCATATGGACTTACCTCAGCGCCTTCAACATTCCTTTTTTTCCGAGCCCCGGACAGATTACATTTATTTCCGAGTTGGATGGGAGTTCATGGGCTCGCCCTTCTTCTGTGTCCTCCGCATGCCGGGGGTTCTGAACGAAAATACATTTTGTTGAATGCCAATAAAAATAATATTTTGATACTCATTTTCAGTCATACTTGCAATCTCATCTCATTATATCGTTTTTTCTCAATCAATATGGAATACTTGGATTTCTGAATTAAATCTTTTGTTTTCAGAATAAATTCTAATATAAATAACGTTGAGAATTTCAAAATATAAATATTAGTTGAAGATTTTACAGATTGTTATGGTATTTGCTTAGGTAACCTATGATAATTCATGTAAACTAACCCCATTTTATGAAAAATAAAAATGGATGTACTATCAAAGCTGCAACTCTCTACATTAAAGTTTCAAGTATGAAACAATAAATTAACTTTAAAAGTTTGGCTAATAGGCGGTTTACCCGATAGGCCTCTGGACAATTTATTCCAGTAACACATTTCGTCAAACAAATTTAAGAAAATATATAATAATGCACTCATTTTCTCGTTGAAAGGCGTTTTACCTTACTAATATGACATTTTACTGCAAAATCCGATAGGTTTGACCATGTCGTTGAGTTTAAAATGTATGACATACTGAAAAAGAGATTGAATTTTCGGCCTCGTTTCCAATCTCTTTAAAGAGGCCGAAACAGTTGGGTCGCGTGCCAAATGAGGTCGATAGACGGGGCCAATATATCTACATATATATACATATATATATGTATATATATGTATATAAGTCAAAGGGAAAGTATTTTTTCTAATGACATAGATAAAATAAATGGTCCCCAAAAGGCCACCATCACTCAGCCACAGTGATGGCTGACTCTGCCATAGTTGTATATATATATATATATATAATACCCCCGTTGCAGCAGACCTGCATACTCAGCGAATTTCAAGTGCAAAACAACATATTTCGATCAAACATAGCGAGATTTGACATGTTTTTGTAAGCTCCATAAGAATAACATGGGGAATGAGTATGCAGGTTTGCTGCTACAGGTATATTAAAACTGGGTGGTTTTAATTCAATATTTAGTAGATCTGAACTAGAAGAAGCCATTTACCAAGTCTTATCAAGATATGTTGAGAAATAAGCGAGATATAGAATTTTACTTATTTCCCATAAGGTTAACATTGGGACAACGTACTGTGTTTACCACTTTCAATATCTCGGTAACCATTGGACATAGAGCTATGATTCAAAATACTAAATTGTTTGTTTTTTTGGGCTGAATTCAATGGTGCCAATAAAAATTCGAAAAATTTTATTTTTCTATGTAAAAATCTCAAAAAACCCATTTTTGGGGGGTTTACCCCCCTTTACCCCCCCTTCCGGTGGTCCGATCGGGCTGGTTTACTAACTCGTCCGAATAATTACTACTTTACACGTCTATGCCAAATTTCATTCTGATTGAACCATTTTTGCGCAAGTTATCGTGCTTAAAGACACATATATATAGATACATAGATTTTTATATATTTATGAAAGTGAACGAATGGTGTTTTTGGCATCTGAGGACCTCAAAAAGAAAAGTTATGATGGTTTTAGGCTTAGGTCTTACCAAGAGACCTACGGTAACAGCTTCTTCCCTACAGGGGAAATTCGCTAAAACAAAACGAATGGTGTTTTTTGCTTCTGGGGGCCCCAAAACAAAAAGTTGTCATGGTCTTGGGCTTAGATCTTACCTTGAGACCTAAGTTAATACCTAGCTTCTTCCCTATTGGGGAATTCGCTGATATAAAAAATGAGGTTCAGTGATGTCCTCCCATGTGGTTAAAAATTGATTTGTATTTATTCACAAGTAATAAGTATTGTATGAAACACAATAAAGAGCCTGCTTTAAAGAGCCTAGTGACTTTAACTGAGCTATAACTAAACTTAGCAATATCCAATGATATTTCATATAAATTACACATTCTCTACACTTCCTGACTTTGTAAAAAAACTACATAACACTTAATAGGCTACCTACTTCATTATTTCATTAGTCAAATAATTACCACACTTTTCCAAAATGAAAAACTCAACATCTCACTTTTTCCAATTACATACTAAACCTTAGTAAATATTTTCCAAAGTTATGTACCTAGTGTATCTAACCAATATAAATTCAACATAGAATTTATTTACATTATTTACATCGTCTAATATCGAAATACCCCTGTTACACCTGACTTGCAAACTCAGCAAATTAAACCTGCACAAAGCGTTATGGGAAGCTTAATAACAAGTTTACAATACTCTTAAGCAACTCTTAAGTATGTTCTGAATAAACAGGCAAAAATATTCTCTTTAATATTAGCATGGAAAGTTAGTTTGCAAGTAAGTTGCCACAAAATTTGTGGTATATAGGGGGGATTTCAGCCCATAAGAAAATATATATACTAGATGGACCTTATGACAAGTTTTAAACCGAGTTGGTTAATTTAGGAGATATAATTTATTTATTTTTCATATTTTGGTACGGTAATCAATCGACTTAGGCTATACTCTGTTCCACGTCCACCTCTCAGTATAGAATTTCCATAAGCCATGCGATTCATATGGCAGGTTAAGTTGTACTAACCAATTTGTATTATAATCAGCTGATTATTTTATATTTCAATATGGAAATAGTAAACAAATGTACCCAACCCAGCAAAGCTAACAGAAAAGTAAACACCCATAAGGCCTTTACTTATGGGGTTAAGTTATCTACTTAAATGTATCTAATGTATATATCTAATAACTAGGTTATGTTGCTCAACAACAACTCGGTTAAGAACGGCCAACAGAGTAAACTTTGAAGTGCCTTGAAAATGGAACACATGAAACGTACTGGGACATGAATCAAGAATCTTCATTGTCATAGACACTTAAATTAGTGTATTAACAATCGTCAATAATATTTCAAAACAGATGGTTTTAGTACAAGAAAAATCTTAATACTAAACATGAACATTTAAATAAATATAGGCCAACAGTAAAAATACATTTCAGTTATACGATTCACAGTTGATTTCAAAAAATTGTTCAATACTATAGAGGCATTAAAAATAAACAGTTTTTATTTTATTTTAGATGTGTGTAAAAGGTAGCGATTTTATGCTATTTGACAATGAATTATAAATCTTAATGAACATGTATAGCCAGTTTTTCTGTGAGGTGCTATACTTAAATTGTTGCACTCTTAAACTACTTTTATTACGAGTATTGTAAGAATGAACATCAGCATTAACACAAAAAGAATCTAAGTGAACATAGGTATAACAAAGAGAATGGTATACATAAAGCGAGTAAAGCGTTAGTTAGGACACAAATGTTTACAAATAATGGCTTACAAGAAGTACGATAAGGAACACTACATACTAACCTAATCGCTCGCTTTTGAAGAATAAACAGTTTGTTGCAATGAGAACTTGCTCCCCATAAAACAATACCATATGTCAATATACTCTGAATTTGTGCAAAATAAACATTTAATAAAACATGATGATCAACTGAATACCTCAATCTCCTAAGCATATACAGACCTCTAGACATTCTTTTTGAAATATAATCTACATGAAAGTTCCAAGACAGACCCGAGTCTAGCAAGAGTCCCAAAAACATTAAAAATGTATTTTCTAAAGAGTTAAAAATATTTTTACCATAGCTAAAATCCAGATCACATATTTTTTCAGTATTTAGTGAAAGATTATTGGCAGCACACCAATCTTGGAGTACTAAGAAACTAGATTCAAGTTTGTCTACTACACCTTGCTCTGAGCAATCACTACCTTTGAGACCTAGATCGTCTGCAAATAAAAAACTATTAATACCTGCACACTGTACATTGATTGGCAGATCATTTATATAGATATTAAATATTATGGGCCCTAATATGGAGCCTTGTGGCACGCCATACTCAACTAATCTGCCTTGTAAAAAGGTTCCATCTTTAAATACAAACTGTGACCGCTCAGTAAGGTATGACATTAAGAGTGAGTTAGATTGTGTATTAAAACCACAAAAATCCAGTTTTTTTGCTAAAATACTGTGCTGAACCGTGTCAAACGCTTTTGACATATCAAAATATCTGAATTTGACAACATTAAACCCCTCTAGATCATTCACCACATTTTTAACTAATTCAATTACTGCTTTAGATGTGCTTCTGTGCGACCTATAGCCATATTGATTGTCTGAAAAAATATTCTTAGATTCAAAATGTTTTGATATTTGTTTATGTAGCAAGGATTCAAAAACCTTAGATATAATCGCAACTATTGATATAGGCCTACAGTTCCCTTCAACCTTCTTGTCACCTTTTTTGTAAATAGGCACTACTTTAATATTTTTTAGCTGATGGGGAAAAATACTACCTTTTATTAAAACATCATTAAAATACAAGTCATAACCTCACTTATATATCTAGCAGCAACTTTCATGAAAAAAGAGGTCAGCCCATAAAATATCAAGACACTTACTATTATTTAAATCATTAATCGCTTTAAACATATCTTCTACGCTAACTTGTTGAAACTGAAAACCTTCAGTAGGTCTATGATACCTTTGAACATAAAAATCACTGTCATTGAGAGAAACAGGAATACTATTACTAACAGTTTTAACATGATCAATAAAAAAGTTATTAAATTTATCAGGCGATATTTCAACTGGTGAAACAGCAGGTTAATAATTGCTACTCAAGAAACTATTAGTGATTTGCCACAATTTTCTGGTTTTATTTTTTGAACTCTCAATCAAGTTACAGTAGAGCGCCGATTATCCGAACTAATTGGGGACAAGGGGTGTTCGGATAACTGAATATTCGGATAATTAAACATGAAAATACATTTGAAAATTATATATGTAACGTAATTCTTAATAGTAAAAAGGCTAAAAAATTATCAAACAAAAATTATTCACATAATTTTATTATGAAATCTATCAGAACACATTGATATCCCGGCACAACGGCAGTTTCGGTTGGCACGTGAGTTTGAATTTCTTGAGAATCATGTTCAAAATATGAATTATTACGGCGTTCGGTTAACCGACGGTTTGGATAATCTACGTACGGATAATCGACGTACGGATAATCGGCGCTCTACTGTATTAAAATATCTAACCTTTGCAGTTTTCATTGCTATTCTGTATTCTTTTCTTAAAGACCTGTACCTAATCCTTAACTGAGGACTATTGTAAGCCTTAATTAAACGATACAACATATGACAGTTATCTTTCATTTTTTGTAACTCACCATTATACCATTTGTTGTCTACCTTTTGATTCCTTGTGGAAGAAGTTACAAGAGGAAAAGATTCATTCACAGCCCATAGAAACAAATCATGGAAAGCCTTAAATTTATCTTCAATGCTATCCAAAATGTACACATCAATCCAGTTAATTTGGCTTAGCCTATCTAAAAACAAAGTTAAATTAAAATCATTCACTAACCTAGCAAGATTTTTTGGCTTACTTTCCTTGCATGAACTAACATCTGTATTAAGTGAAAACACTATGCCATCATGATCTGAAAAAATAACAGTATGAATAACCCTTGAAATCCATTTGGAATCATGAATATCTGTGACTATGTTGTCAATGCAACTTCCTGACATAGGTCTAGTAGCCTCTTCATTTGTTATCATCAATCCAAAACAATTAAACAAATTTACAAGATCATTCTTAAAATTACTATCAGAATTACAATTTACATAAATTCGCCACAAACCACTAAGTTAGGCTACAATTACATTTGTATGATAGACATATTATGTTATAAAGACAATTACGAAAATTTACAGAATATACAGGGTCCATATTATATGGCCTATAAACAGAAATAACAACAATTTTTTCCTTTACAAGTTCTGCCGCCGTAGCTTCGCAAACCATTTCTATGGAGGCTTCCTTAACTTGGGATATCTCAAGATAGTCAATAGGCTATCCTCTTTGACAAAAATTGCAGAACCACCATGGATCTTGTTAGTTCTACCATAGAAAGAAGCAAGCGAATAACCGGGTAAGTAATGCCAAAAAAGAGGCATCAGCATTATTTAACCAACGTTCCGCTAAAGTAATAACACTCACATTGTTAAATACATAAGGCCAAGGACATCTAATTTATTACAAACACTCTGGACATTCCAGAAAAACAAATTTAAAGTTTGATCTCAAAAAGTCTTAGGCCTACTTGTTGAGAAGCATTTGTCTTCTAGGCTAAAAAAATTACTATTTTTAACAACTACAGGTTCATTATTGAGCATTTTCTTGGAGTCAATATATTTGTTCACACATGCCACTATTTGAACAGTTACATAATGCTTTCCACTTACATTAAGATGAAAACCATTTGCAGTATAGAAATCTTTCCCTAACTTACTTATATCCACATAAGTGCTGTTCTTGAAATACTTATAAAGTTTTTCAATTTCTGAATTAGTTTCCTGATTTCTTCAATTATAGCTGAATTTATAGGCAAGTCATACCTATGAGGTACTGAAAACACTACTGTATTATTCATTGACAGCTCTTTCAACTTTCTTCTTAGACACTTACGCAATTCATTTTTTTCATTACAAGCTAAATCATTGGTCCCCCCAAACAACACAACAAAGTCATCCCATCCAAAGACTTCTTGCTCAGATGGTACTACACAACTCATTTTATCATTGGGCTTAACAAAAGACAGTATTTCACAGTTAGCTTCTTTTTTCCTTATTAATTCGCCTACTTATCTACCCTGACTATCCGCGTAGAGATGAATTTTTGGTAACATGCTGCCTCTTTTAGTCCTGGTTACATTGGAATCAGGCCTAGTATTCTCAAATAAATTCCTCACTCGAGATGACTTTTAAGTTAGGTCTACTGGGGTGATAAAGAGTACCTATTAGGTCTAATAACCTGTCCCGCTGTTGTCATAATGTTAGGCCTACTTTCAGAGTTATTGTTATTACTGATACTCTAAACTAACAGAGCACTAAATATATTACTTAAAACTGGAAAGTTTGCGTCAATGTAGGAACAGACCTACGCCTGCCTGGTTTTTTGACCGAAACCGTCTCCCACTCATTCTCAGCTTCTACAATCTCGATAATATTGGCATCTTCCCTAGCAATAGAAGATCTTAACTTTTCATTTTCAACTTTTATATGCTGTATATCCTGTTTCAGTAAGGAAAATAGGCTATCTGCAAAAAATTCGCCTCTTCGATCTTATCATTATCTTTTAGGCTATCATCTGGTATTTAGGCCTACACGACACGAAGTCATAATACACTTTGGGCAATGCCATTCACTCTTTTCATCAGATAAATTGTCTTCCAACACATTTACGCATTTGAAGTGATTCCATAGATCGCAAGAGTCACAGTATGCCATTTCTCACAATTTTTTTTCACTTATCACATTTAATATTACTGATAGTCCTACCTTTTCTCCTGACATCTGCCAAATCCTCTTCTGTGGCGACCATACTAGCATAGTGGTAAATTATGATTAGTTGTGTGGTAGCCTTAATTTCCTCAACTAGATTGAATTACAGAAATAAGTTTTCCTGCACTTAGAGATCATGTATGCTTACTTAGTGCTTCTCATGCCTGTTAAGGCATAGTCCGTCCACTTCCAAATTTCAGTTGCAAATTACTCTTAGTAAAAACGGATGATATCTAAAAATATATGGCTTAAATGATTCTTGACTACTCACATTTATAGGAAATAAAAACATTTAAACTGGGTGCAACATTTTTCATTAATATATATCACTGAAATGCAGAATATTAACTCGTCATTGTGTACAGCCAGCCTACCGGGCTGCCAACCCTCTACCCACATGGGCCGTCCAAAAAAAGAGAATAGGGGCGTTACCTTATTACTCTATGGCGTTACGCCCCGCCCTCTCCCTCTCCTCGCTGCCCCCTACTCTCTTCTAACTACTGTCACAGCGAGCAAATATCAATTCGGTCAAATGACACAAATTCTAAATTATTATTTCATTTTAAAAAGTCGGACAACTGTCACATCGACCAGCTATCAATTCGACCACATGGATTCAGGCTTTTATTAATTCATTGTAATTTCATTTTTAAAAGTGGGCAAGTGTCAAGGAGGGCTACTATCAATTCGGTCAACTTTCAATTATTTAATACATAATATTTTTATAAAGTCGGACAACTGTCACAGCGAACAAGTATCAATTCTAACAAGTGGTTTCTGTATTTTATTTCATTATTTATATTAATATTTAAAAAGTTGGGGAAATGTCACAACGATCAATTATCAATTCGATCAAGTGGATTCAGGCTTTTATTTATTTATTTTATTTTATTTTTAAAAAGTGGGCAAGTGTCGCGGCGAACAATTATCAATTCGGTCAAATGTCAGGCAACCGCATCCGACCTCATGGGGAATATGACCATACCAAAAAAACTTAACATTTGTAATGTGGTTTGCATTGACCAAAAATGAAGGGGCAATTATCATGTAAAAATTTAAAATTTAATAACTCAGGAACTATTTGACCGAACATAATGAAACTTGGTATGTGGATACTTGTTAACTTCTGCTACAATTTGAAACATACTTAAACCCTGTATTGTGGGTGAGTATCTAGATAATTGAAGGGGCTACATTAAAAAATTAATATCTTAAGAACTAGGTGATGGATATTGATGTAACTTGGTGTATAGGTACATGTCATCTTATGCTAAGGCTTTAAACTGGGTGTTGCAGATTGCATCACAGAAATTGAAGGGGCAAAAAATAAAACACTATAGCTCAGGAACTAATTATTGAATTTTAATTAAAATTGGCATGTGGGTATATTTGAGTCTCTACTACCTTAGCCTGTACCTTTTTTTATCATATATTGAGGTATTAAGTCATTAATTTAAATATTAATGGGAAAATTAACATTTATTGTCCATAAAGGAAATGGATATTTAATAATTAACTTTGCTATTGTAGCTTTAAATGGTTGTCCTTCTGATTTGTGTAGTCAGTTTAATAGCATTGACATGTGTAGTTGTTTTTCCATTTAAGTAGTTAGCTTATTAACATGTATAGTTGTTCTTTTGGATTGTGTAGTTAGCCTCCTTGTATTAACATGTGCAGTTGTTCTTTTGATTTGTGTAGTTAACGATTTCTGTACGGTACGTACTACCTTATATATCTGCTACCTTTAGCTCAGATTTTCATTCTGCTCTAGACTTCTGTTCAGTGTAGACATTGTCTGCTCTGCTCCTGATATTGAGATACTATACTAACTTTTGAGTTATTATATAAATATAATTTGTAATCTCATTTTTATAATTTTCAAGATTGGTGTATTTACTTGATTAATTAATAGTAGAATTTGATTTTACTAATTTTAAATTAAAATAATGCAGTCTGTTTCTAAGAAGAGTTCTCCAACTAAGGAACCAATTATTTTTATTGGTGAAGAACAAACTTATAATAAAAAAATTAGACTTTATGGGCTTAGTACTACTTTTAAGTTTACTAAGCCCCCTAAAGGTGTATCCGAATTTGACTGGATCCGTAAAGGACTTGACCAAATTGTTGAAAGGGAGAAAGCTAAAGCTTCGCCCACAGACTATCTTGGTTTTAAACTAATGTCTATCAATTTGAAAAGTAAGGAACCAGGGTATACTGACATGCGGCTAGCTTCTGAAGTAACTAGTAATGACATTTGGCAGATTTTCGGGGGAATACTTCAAAGTAACTCTGGAAACATTACTTCATCAGACACCTTTAGAATAGATGTTTCAAGGGTAAATGTTCCTGTTGGAAAAGGTAGAGTAAGACCTGGTCTCTATAATAGTTTTGAGGAAGAGTGTAAGGCAAGAAAGGGGATAGCAGTAATTAATAACAAAGATAACCTATGTCTTCCTAGAGCTTTAGTGGTAGGTAAAGCATATGCTAAAAATGATCCCCAAATCTATGCTACACGTAAGGACATAGGATTGAGGCAGACTTTGAGAGCTAAGAAACTCATGGCAAAGGCCCGTGTAGAGATCCCGAAGAATGGTGCAGGCATCCCTGAGCTTTAAAAATTTCAGAACCATCTTAAAAAGTACAGAATAACAGTATATAATTATGACAGTAAAGGTAGAGAGGTATATTTTGCTGGTGGAAATGATGATGCAAAATTTAAAATTAACCTATTGTTTCATGATGGTCACTACAATGTCATTACCAACTTAACTGCTGCGTTTGTTTGCAAATATTTATGTGAAGCCTGTCATATTCCTTATGAGCATAAGGGTGAGCATAGATGTACTAATTGCTGTTCTTCTTGCTATTCTATTTCCCCTCCTTGTAAGCTTGAACATGGAGGTATTACATGCCGGTTTTGCAAACGATTTTTTAAGAATGAACGGTGTTTTATAGCTCACCAAGGGCAGATTTGTAAGACAATACAGCTTTGTCAGCATTGTAAAAAGCTAGTTTTCCCGACTAAACGTAAAGATGTCCATGTTTGTGTAGAGGTTTATTGTAATCCATGTGGTGGTTTTAAAGACCCAAAACATCAGTGTTATATACAAGTTGATCGGAGAAGTCCAAAGAACCGAGATTTTCTCTTTATTTTCTTTGATTTGGAAACAAGACAGGATGAGACTTTGGTCTCACACCCCAATAAAAATGTTCACAAGGTTAACTTATGTGTGTCTCAACAGTATTGTTTTAAGTGTATCAATGGAGGAGAGTGTGAAACTTGCTGAGAGAGACAAAAAGTATTTGAAAAAGACCCTGTTAAGGAGTTTATGAACTGTGTAATGACAGTGAGGAAACAGTTTAAACATGTTTGTGTGATTGCCCATAATGGACAGGGCTTTGACTTTCAGTTTATTTTAAAGTATATCATAGAAGAAACCAAGTTTACACCAAACATCACTCCCCGGGGCACAAAATTGATACTAATTGAAGTAGATAATGTGAGGTATGTTGATTCATTGAGTTAGTTTCCTATGTCTCTTTCTGCACTCCCTAAAGCTTTTGATCTGCCTGCCGAGAGAAAGAAGGGTTATTTCGCCCATTTGTTTAACACCCTAGCAAATCAAAATTATGTTGGTCCTATGCCTGACAAACAGTATTACTGCCCTGAGACCATGTTTGAGAAAAATTACAATGACTTTGAGAAATGGTATGATGAAAGAGTAGCAGAAAAATATGTGTTTGATTTTAAAAAGGAAATCTTGGAGTATTGTATCTCAGATGTGGAAATCTTGGCTCAAGCCTGTATTAAATTTAGAGCCTTACTTCTTGAACAGTGTAATGTAGACCCATTTCTAGAATCAATCACGATAGCAAGTGCATGTAACTTGGTTTTTCGCCGTAACTTTTTAAAACCTAATACTATTGGCTTGATCCCTAAAAATGGTTATAGACTAACTGACAATCAATCAGCATTGGCTTTACAATGGTTAACGTGGGAAGAGGAAAGGCGCGGGGTAAAAATTCAACATGCAGGCAGAGGGAGGGAAATCAAAATTAAGGGATTGAAAGTTGATAGGTTTGACGGGAAGAATATTTATGAGTTTCATGGATGCTATTGGCATGGATGCCCCAAATGTTTTCCTTACAACAGAGAGGCTCCTCTGAAGGAGGACCCCTCTGATACTTTACATTTGCGTTATGAGAAAACCAAATCTAAAATTGAGAAGCTCGGGGAAGTTGTAGAGATGTGGGAGTGCGACTTTAACAATTTAAAGAAAGAACACAAACTAAATCACTTGGATAAACTTTCTATTCTAAACACTTTACCATTAAATGCTAGAGATGCATTCTTTGGGGGTAGGACAGACAACATAAAATCATATTACAAGTGTAAAGAGGGAGAGACAATCCAGTATGTAGATGTTTGCTCTTTGCACCCATATGTAAATAAATATTGTAAATATCCTGTAGGCCATCCAAAGATTTACATTGGAAATAAAGAATGCTTAGAAAGAGGTATTGAAGTGGATGGTTTAATGAAATGTAAGATCTTACCTCCTTTCAATCTTTATCATCCTGTACTCCCTGCAAAGATGAATGATAAATTGATGTTTGTACTACGTAGGACTTGTGAGGAAACTTCAAATCAAGGTGATTGTGTTCATGAGTGTGAGGAGAGAGCTTTAGTAGGTACCTGGACTATGGATGAAATTAGAAAAGCAGTAGAAAAAGGCTATGTAATATTAGACATGTATGAACTGTGGGAGTATCAGATGGTTACTTTTGAGAAAGCAGGGATGTTCACTGACTTTATAAATACATTTTTAAAGCTAAAACAAGAGGCATCAGGGTTTCCAGAATGGTGTAAAACTGAAGAAGACAAAGACTTGTATGTCTCCAAGTTCTTAGAGCATGAAAGGATTCAATTGGAAAAGGATAAAATTATTAAGAATGGGGGTTTGAGATCACTTGCGAAGCTTATGCTAAATTCATTTTGGGGAAAATTTGGACAAAGAGAGAACATGGAAAAAACTTCACTTGTTAGAAACTCTAAAGATTTATTTGCATTGTTTATTCAGCTTGGAAGTGTAGTTAGATTTATTTAAGCTATTAATGAAGATGTAGTATTAGTAAACTGGAAAAACTTAGATGAGGCTAGGGAGACATTGAAAACTGTTAATGTTGTAACTGCAGCCTACACTACAGCTCATGCTAGATTAAAATTGTACGAATATTTATAAGCTTTAGGAGATCAGGTCTTATACTATGATACTGACAGTTGTATTTATTACTTCCGGGAAAGTTTGTATAGAGTACCGACAGGAGATTACCTTGGGGAAATGACAGATGAACTTGTAGAGTATGGTCCAGGTTCATATATTACTGAGTTTGTCTCTGGGGGACCTAAAACCTATGCCTACCTTGTTTGGTCAACTAACAAGCAAGCCCTTGTCTCAGTCTGTAAAATAAAGGGTTTAACATTGAATTTAAAAACCTCTAAATTACTAAACTTTAAGACATTGAAAGATATGGTTCTTAGTGAAGTTCCTCAAATTATAGAAATTCATGAGAGTAGAATCAGGAGAACTAAAGACAAAAATGTTTTAACTACCGATGAAACAAAAATGTTTAAAATTATTGGTTCAAAAAGGAAATTAGTTGATGGATATGATACAGTGCCTTATGGATACAAAAAACAAATACAGTAACATAAACCAGGCATGTACACCACCAAACATAGAGCTCATATACCTCTCAACACATGCTCCAAAATGTTAGTCTGCTTTTAGGTGTGGTACTGAGCGAATGTACTAGAGCTGCTCTGTTGCTATAATAATATAGTTGTATTTGCCATGGCAGTCTGTTTGAAATTTTTGTCCAAGACAAAGCTAAAGGAAAACTCTAAATTTTGTTTGACCTGTACAGAATATAAGATTCAGTTAACAGGTTCAATAGACGTTTTAGAATGGCCTTTAGCATTTTCAGAACATATAATGTGTCATATAACACAGAATTTGACATCTAAAGCTTTTATACAAATAACAATAAACCATGGTGATACCTCAGGAAATATTCCATTTTTACAGCTAAACAAACTAACACCGGCAGTTTTTGATTATCATTTTGAAAAAAATATTTTCTCAAGTTAAGACACTATCAGATACTATAACTTTGGAAGTAACTGTTGCTACTGTTCCTAGCTGCTACCTTACATCTTAGGTGAGCGCGGTAACCCTTAAATGTAATGTATAAACCTCTTCTTCTCAATACTGAAGTCATTCTGTCTTGGACAGTGCTATTGAGCAGATGTGTTGACAAGTCATTCATAGTTTAAATACTTGCATAATTATTCTATAATGTGTGCTAAATGATTCCATTTTTATATTTTGTTTTTATATTCTGCTGTGAAAAGTATGTTTTTTTGGAATAAAACCTTTTTTGAATTTGAATTTGTAAGTGGCTTATTGAGGTTGAATCTGGGTAAAACGTGTAGTATTATTTCAAGCCGACTGATCAATTAATTCAACGATACGGGTAAAAAAAAGTTTGCAAAGGCAATTTTTTACTATTTTTATTTTTGTCATACTTAAAACAATTTTTATCGTGCCCATGCCCAGAAGTAAAATGAATTGAAGAAAATACATTCATATATCGACTATTATCGCTTAAAACAGTAAAATAAAACCATATTACATATTTTGGTGACGAAGGTCTGGTGTTATTGCCCTCCTGAAGTAAAGTATGAAATGGCCGTGAAACTGACTGTTACATTTTCTGGGATAAAATTAATACCCGTCGGAAGAATAGGGTAAATATGCTTTACCATGAGACCTACGGTAATAGCTTATTCCTGTAAGGAAATTCGCTAACAGTTAATTGTAAGAAATTACTTTTTATTGCAGCATATTGCAGGTTTTATTGTCAATGAATAAGGCATGGACAGGATGGTATTTTTAGTTCGAAACAGAATTTTTCATCCCTTTGAAATTTTGGATAGTATAGGGATGGAATTTTACTTTCCTAGAGCCTCGGAAAATTAATTATTGTAAAGTTATTTATTTTTCATCATGCTGACACAGAAATATCTGTTCTCCGTTCCTTTTTGTTGGCTCGAAAGTTACCCATTGCCGTTCTAGGCCGGAAAAACACTTATCCGGCCGGATAAAACGGAAGTAAACAATCAGCTGATTTGCAGCAAACCGACGTTTAATGTTTGTTCATTGGTTACTTTTTAGAGGAATGTAGTAGCATAGAAAAATAAACAGGAACAGAAGCGAGCGCCACGGGATAGGGAAAAAGCGTTCGCGCTAGGACGTGGTAGTATCCAAAATGTAGGGGCTGGCGCGGAGTCTAAGTCAGGGTTACGGCGAGCCTTGTTGCCATATCGGGCAGCGCGGGATTCCCAATTTCCCACAAGGAGGCAGCCTTCCTCCCCGCGCCAGCTTATCACTGTCTCGCTGCCAACCTGACCCGCGCTCTTCTTCCGTGTAGGGTGACCAGATCGTTTCCAAATAAAAACGGGACACGTAAGAAAAACTCACCCCCCCGCATCCCTAATACAACACACCACACACCAAGGTGTTTAATTACACGGGGGTCTCTGTAATTTACAAATCTTGTAATTGAAGAAATTATAAGTATCAAATTGTTTTTGAAGATTTTAAACCATGAATTTTATTTTACATTTATATTATTGCAGCGCACGATTTTTACTGTTTTTCTTTAAAAATACGATAAATGGCATGTAGCCATGAAAGGTAATTTTTTGAATCGCCACATACTTAGGATTAAAAATAATCAAGTCACATTTTTAGGATCTTAAAATTTTATTATAAAATAATAATGATTTTCTTACAAAAATTATGTAAGTGATTATATATATACTGAGTAGTGGGCAAGTGGGGCTGCTGGCCCAATCAAACTTTTTGACAGCTACTTCCGGTCACGTGACCGGAAGTGACGTCATCAGCTGTGACGTAGCTGTGACGTGTTGGGGTTGGCATTTAAAGTTCAAATGCCCGGCTGTGCTGGGTATTTAAATTTTAAATGTCCGGAAATGGGTCAAGGTCGGTCGGGGATGTTTTTAAAAAAGATCTTGCATTTTTGGAAAATCCAAAAATGCAAGATAATTTTTGTCTCTTTTTACAAACTGTTTCTTAATTGTTGTTTTGTTGATTTTCATTTCTATTAAAATACCATGTAAAAAATGGAATTGACGAGTTAACAAGAAAATATCCTGCTACAAAGTATCCAAATAAAGATGCAATTACATAAACATAAACTTTAAAATATAGCGAATGTTCTTCTTCTTTATCTGTTAGCATTTCCTGAACAAGGTAACCAAAACTGTAACCACATAAAAATGAAAGTAGGCAAATAACAAATTTCGACGGGTTCACAAAAACCAAGTTGTTTCTTTCTTCCTCCATTGTTGAATTTTTTAGTCGCAACCAATTAATGATAACATTATTGCCTAATTGTAGTTAGAGAAGACCATTGGATCCCTTCCGGCAACCCATCACCAAGCTAACCTTTTATAAAACAACTTATTAAAGTAAACAAGTCCTGTTAGTTTCCTTAGCTCCGCTCCGCCAGGTGTTAGGTAGGCTATGTTTGTTTGCTTTTATTGTTCCAGAGCACCCAGGTTAGTTCCAGATCATCGCTCTCTTTTGAACGCAAATTATTAAATTATTAATTCCTTGCAAGTGGAAATTTTTAATAATTTTTTTTTGTAAATTTTTGCTATTTTTGGGTCCAGTGTAAGGTAAGTTTGTGCATTAAGTTGCGCTCGCTGGAACCCAGTTTCAATTTTGCATTTTTATATATCAGTGCATTAAATCAATTACAAATTACAGTGCTTTTACAAGATTCTGTGTTAGGCTATTGTGGTTATTCAGTGAACAGTGTAGCTTTAAGTTGCTTTTAGTTGTAGTATTATTAAAACTGAATGCATATGGAATGTGCCACCCTTCCTTTTACCCTTGGCCTATTTTATTAATTTTTGCTGTGCAACTTAGTCAATTTGTTAGTTTTAAGGCAACTTTTATGGTTATACTTGGCGGAGTTGGTTGGTAAATAACAATGTTAGAACTCTAACAACAACAATAACAACAAGAATTTGTTTGGAAAAATATTTAAAATTTCCACTTGCAAGGAATTAATAATTTAATAATTTGTGTTCACAAGAGAGCGATGATCTGGAACTAACCTGGGTGCTCTGGAACAATAAAAGCAAACAAACATAGCCTACCTAACACTTGGCGGAGCGGAGCTAAGGAAACTAACAGGACTTGTTTACTTTAATAAGTTGTTTTATAAAAGGTTAGCTTGGTGATGGGTTGCCGGAAGGGATCCAATGATCTTCTCTAACTACAATTAGGTAAAATGCCTAATCCAAGGAAATCCGGAAAACTTAAACTATAAAATACCAAGAAAAAGTAGGCCTAATGACTTTTTGAATAGGCTTGCGGAACCAAAATAAGATTGACAATAGCTCAGTAGCCTAACCAATTTGGCAAACCCGCTAGCCTAGGCTATTGAAATCATGAAAGCAATTGCTTAATTCATTTAAACCCAGAACTGGAAAATTCAAATTTCAACAAAATTTTACCCAAGGGAAACATTTGGAACAAAATAAAGCCAACAAATTAAGATTCATAGGCTTAGGCCTATTTATCAGTGGCAGGCTGGCTTAAGCTGCACATGGCAAAGAAACAGGAATTAACAAGGACCTTTTCAGGTTGAAAACCAATTTAGGTTGTGAAAATATGGCTAAGATAAATTATTCAAGGCACAATATGGCAAAGGGTTTTATATCTGCTACCAATTTGTAACTGTTGGGGTTGTTGGTTGTTGGAAGAATGGTGTGAAAGGTTGTTGGAAATAGCCAAATATGGATCAGGCTGGAACAATATAGACCAGGGTGGATCTGAGGTACAATGAGGTAATCATGTATTGTCCGGAAAGGTTTGATCAGAGCAACCTTCTATAACTGTGAAGGTGAATAGGATAATTTAACTAGGTGGAAGGTTTACCCGAGGCCGATCGTGCCCATTGCCATATGGTCACCTAAGCCAGCTTTGATGAACAATAATTAAGTAATTAATTCCATGTACAACTACATCAAACGCCAGAAGGACCTACCTGGCATGTGATTGAGAATAACTGTCTGAATTTAAGCATAACTGTCTAATCGCTGATTACTATAATTCTGAATAAAGGTTTAATGAACTATTAATTGTTGGCAGATAGTATGAGAAACAATATTTCTGTTGAAGCTAAATCGGTAATATTTTAAGGTGTCGCCTCAGGAGAGGCGAAACCCACAGAAATTTCACATCTTAAAAAAAACCCCAACTAGAATTTTCCCCCCGGCACCCCAAAACCAAGTTAATCTAAAACATAATTGGCTGATATCAATTTTATTATGGAAAGAAACCTAAATCTTAGCATTAATACTTATCCGATTATACAGCGAAGTGCCCTGGAGTCGGATTAGTCTTGGAATGGGGCGACACCAGGCTTTTCAAATCCAAAATTTCCCTCTGTCTTTCTAGAAGGATCAGGTGGCCTGGCCTCTGCTGAGGTATTATGGCCAGTACCTGGTTTGGCGCTATATATAAAAAAAGTGACGCGCACGGCACACATTGAAACGCAAAGTTTCACTATTAATGCTGATCCTGTACAACAAATTTTAGTACATCCTTCAGAAAATTATGATTCCATCTACATTTCGGTGCATGAACCTATTGACCCCCCACCACCAAAAACTGCCGACACGGAGTAGGACAGCGGCTACCACACGTCATTAAAGCTCCAGCTCTTCACCCGAGTACACATGGACTCTGAGCTTCAAGATAATACTGTTTCTTCTACATCTACACGAACTTCCGAACAATTACCTACTGCAAATGAAACTACTACAAGTCTACAAGTAAATGAAATTTCATCAACTGTTAGTTCTGATGCGCAAGCAATAATGTTATCATTAATTGGTTGCGACTAAAAAATTCAACAATGGAGGAAGAAAGAAACAACTTGGTTTTTGTGAACCCGTCGAAATTTGTTATTTGCCTACTTTCATTTTTATGTGGTTACAGTTTTGGTTACCTTGTTCAGGAAATGCTAACAGATAAAGAAGAAGAACATTCGCTATATTTTAAAGTTTATGTTTATGTAATTGCATCTTTATTTGGATACTTTGTAGCAGGATATTTTCTTGTTAACTCGTCAATTCCATTTTTTACATGGTATTTTAATAGAAATGAAAATCAACAAAACAACAATTAAGAAACAGTTTGTAAAAAGAAACAAAAATTATCTTGCATTTTTTGATTTTCCAAAAATGCAAGATCTTTTTTAAAAACATCCCCGACCGACCTTGACCCATTTCCGGACATTTAAAATTTAAATACCCAGCACAGCCGGGCATTTGAACTTTAAATGCCAACCCCAACACGTCACAGCTACGTCACAGCTGATGACGTCACTTCCGGTCACGTGACCGGAAGTAGCTGTCAAAAAGTTTGATTGGGCCAGCAGCCCCACTTGCCCACTACTCAGTATATATATAATCACTTACATAATTTTTGTAAGAAAATCATTATTATTTTATAATAAAATTTTAAGATCCTAAAAATGTGACTTGATTATTTTTAATCCTAAGTATGTGGCGATTCAAAAAATTACCTTTCATGGCTACATGCCATTTATCGTATTTTTAAAGAAAAACAGTAAAAATCGTGCGCTGCAATAATATAAATGTAAAATAAAATTCATGGTTTAAAATCTTCAAAAACAATTTGATACTTATAATTTCTTCAATTACAAGATTTGTAAATTACAGAGACCCCCGTGTAATTAAACACCTTGGTGTGTGGTGTGTTGTATTAGGGATGCGGGGGGGGTGAGTTTTTCTTACGTGTCCCGTTTTTATTTGGAAACGATCTGGTCACCCTACACGGAAGAAGAGCGCGGGTCAGGTTGGCAGCGAGGCAGTGATGCTGGCGCGGGGAGGAAGGCTGCCTCCTTGTGGGAAATTGGGAATCCCGCGCTGCCCGATATGGCAACAAGGCTCGCCGTAACCCTGACTTAGACTCCGCGCCAGCCCCTACATTTTGGATACTACCACGTCCTAGCGCGAACGCTTTTTCCCTATCCCGTGGCGCTCGCTTCTGTTCCTGTTTATTTTTCTATGCTACTACATTCCTCTAAAAAGTAACCAATGAACAAGCATTAAACGTCGGTTTGCTGCAAATCAGCTGATTGTTTACTTCCGTTTTATCCGGCCGGATAAGTGTTTTTCCGGCCTAGAACGGCAATGGGTAACTTTCGAGCCAACAAAAAGGAACGGAAAACAGATATTTCTGTGTCAGCATGATGAAAAATAAATAACTTTACAATAATTAATTTTCCGAGGCTCTAGGAAAGTAAAATTCCATCCCTATACTATCCAAAATTTCAAAGGGATGAAAAATTCTGTTTCGAACTAAAAATACCATCCTGTCCATGCCTTATTCATTGACAATAAAACCTGCAATATGCTGCAATAAAAAGTAATTTCTTACAATTAACTGTTAGCGAATTTCCTTACAGGAATAAGCTATTACCGTAGGTCTCATGGTAAAGCATATTTACCCTATTCTTCCGACGGGTATTAATTTTATCCCAGAAAATGTAACAGTCAGTTTCACGGCCATTTCATACTTTACTTCAGGAGGGCAATAACACCAGACCTTCGTCACCAAAATATGTAATATGGTTTTATTTTACTGTTTTAAGCGATAATAGTCGATCTATGAATGAATTTTCTTCAATTCATTTTACTTCTGGGCATGGGCACGATAAAAATTGTTTTAAGTATGACAAAAATAAAAATGGTAAAAAATTACCTTTGAAAAATTTGTATTACCCGTATCGTTGAATTAATTGATTAGTCGGCTTGAAATAATACTACACGTTTTACCCAGATTCAACCTCAATAAGCCACTTACAATTTCAAATTCAAAAAAGGTTTTATTCCAAAAAACATACTTTTTACAGCAGAATATAAAAACAAAATATAAAAATGGAATCGCCCCCACAAAGACTGTCCATCTGTGGGTGGGGGCGGGTCTGATAAGTCCATCTTCTGCGGAAATAAAAACAATCACTTTTTACTTTAAGTAATAAATAAAAACTACACTCTTAAAATTAACATTCTCATTAGACCTACTTAACTTAAGTGATTAATATAAAAATATATATACATAAAAACAATGATTCCTGTGAACCTTGGTGAAGGGAAATGTAAGAAACAAATCTAATACAATAAGGTTAATCAAAATAGTAATAAAGAAGTTGCTAATGAAAATTTTATATTCAAACTGGTATCAAAATTGCATAGTATCCATTTAACTGATCTTGGTCTTAGAAATTTATCATAAAATTGTTATATTATCAAATATAGAAATGGGCATAATTAGAACGTATCAGTGCCTCCACGTTATCAGCGCCGAGGCGGAGCAACCACTCTCTCACCCTCCGCTTGTACACGGACAGGCACCCTCTACCTCTAAAATATTGTGCGGGATGTTTCGGTATAGTGAATGGACAATGTAAAATGAACAAAACTTTTCAGCAGAGTGTTGAAGTCTGGGACAAAAAAATTCAAGGTTGAAATTAAATCTGGTTCCGTAACTGTGGTTATTGCTTGAAAAAAATTTTGTTTTATTTTTTTTAATGTACATTAAAAGAGTTTTTACGTAGATTTGTCTGACATTAAGTACAGGGGATTCATTAAAAAGTTGATTGGTAGGATACCTTAGATTTTTGTTTAATAGACGTTTAATGACCAGTCTTTGGGCGACCCCCAACGGCCGCAATACAGCAGACGACGCTCCACCCCATCCCAAGATTCCATATTGCAGAATCGACTGTACGAACGCACAGTATACAGTCCTGCTGTGATCCACGGAAAGTACTCTGCAACTCTGCCAAGCTCAGAAAAAGAATAAGTCAGTTTCAACAGGGCCATGCGGGGTTCAATCGGGCCTAGCCGTTGCGGGGCCCTGGGTCGATCTGAGTTGCGGGGCCTTTTAAAGCCGTTGTGTAGGCGAGTGCGTAAGTTGTAGGCCTACACGCTTATCGCTTCAGTCTACATTCCAATGGATCGTGTTATTGGGTTAGTGCTAATCTTTTATTTTTTAATAATTAATCTAATAACTAGATAATAATATGAATATGAAAGTATATAGAAAAAATATCAGCATACATCGTTATCGGGCACTATGGGGGGGGGGGTCGTTGTTTAATTGTGACGAAAAACAACAAACAAAAGTATCATAGAGACCTCATTTCCCCCTTGTTGCGAAATGTACTGTTACAATATTTTGTAATATTGTACAAAAACAATGTTTATTGATTACAAAATCAGTCCTATTGTGATATTTAATGGAAATTAAAGGAGACGGCTTGTTTTAATGATCATTAGTTTACTTCAATCCAATTAATAAAAGCTAACTTTTCTTGCCTTTCTTTCAGCTAACTCGTATACGTACGAGTCATAAAATATCATTCTAACAACCTGGCACGTTCAATTAACAGAATCGCAAATAATGAGTGTATCTGTATACATAGTCGTTCTCAATTATGTTTTATTAGTTCTAAACGCAAAAAACAACGTTCTACACTTGCTACAGTTAGGAACTCTACGGAAATAGCGTATTTCCGTTCATATCGATCGAATCTTGACATATATGTAAATTCTTCTTCAGCTCGCTCTCACTGACAATTTGAGACCCGTCCGCGTCGTGATCTATTTCCTTAAAAAAATATTTTAAACGGGACGTTCATTGTCGCTTTTGTAAAAACATTACTTAGTCACGATAAAAACACATCAACGCGCACGTCGTACTGATAGTAAAATCAAAACAGACAGACGACAACATCGCGCGCAGGCGCAAATCACCTGCCACTCAGCGCTCAGCCGCAGCAGACGACTGAAGTTTTTTCCCGAGATTTTCACAGCCCGTCGTCTACCGAAGCGCTAACATAAGAAAGGACCCATGAATGCTAATCCAATCATATTCGTATATCTGAATTTGCACTTGTCGTGTTATCAACGTTTTTAATTACGTTATGAAACAGATAAAATACCATCCATTATTTTAATTTGATCGTGAAGATTTTTCGTGCGGGGTTCTCGAAAGCGCGGGGCCCTGGGCAGCTGCCCGCCCGCCCTGCCTGGGGCCGGCCCTGAGTTTCATTAATCGTCGTTTGACATATTGAACGTGGGGAGACCAACTCATTTTATAATCCATGATTATACCTAGATACTTAAATTGTTCAACACTGCCACAGCCGCAAGTCACCGCCCGAGGATCACCGCAGGAATGCATTTTCAGCATCCTCGGACCTGGATCTTGATAATTTTTATAGAAAATCGGCAAACATTTAGTTTTACTAATATTAACTGTCAATGAATTATGATCCAACCATTGAACCATTGCTTTACAAGAGCCAGATCCTCGAAAACTACATCCCAAGTCTCACCAGTTGATACTAAGGCCGTGTCGTCAGCAAATAAAAATAAAGAACTTTTGATACGTAATTTTTAGATGTTATTTATGTATAATAAGAAAAGCAAGGGCCCAAGGGTGCTGCCCTGCACAACTCCGTAGTTAACGTATGTTGGGTCACTTTCGATGCCATTTATTATTACAGATTGAGAGCGTGAGTTGAGGTAGCTTTTGAACCAGTCCAAAGACCTGTTTTTAATGCCAATAAATTCTAATTTTGAGACAAGTTTCTTTCTATCGACTGTATCAAATGCTTTAGCAAGGTCCAAAAAAGTTATAAGGGTTTTTTGTTTTGCTCCTAAAGAATTAGTTAATAGTTTGGTCAAATCAAAAAGGGTGTCTGATGTATTTTTCCTAGGCATAAAACCATACTGATTTTTTGATATTATTTCATTATGTTCTAGATAGCCTATTTCCTTATAGCAACTGATGACTGCCTTTATTAACTGAATTTTTACACACTTCTCTTTTAACTTAAAAACCGTGCAAAGCAAAGAAATTGGCCTAAAATTGGACTTCAGGGATTTATGACCAGACTTGAAAATCGGAATTACTCTAGCATTTTATATGACTTTGGAGCACCGTTAATAAAGCTTAAATTTATAATATGGCAAATTGGTTTACAGAGTATATCAATATTACTTTTAATCAAGTCTGAGGGAATGCCATCCGAGCCCGGTGCCGTTCGACCTTTGAGTTTGCCTACCACGTTCATGATCTCAAGCTCGGTGACCGGCCTTAGCTTGAAGATGGAGTCCAGGGAGTGATCTGCGTCATTGATGGGCGCAGGCCCGGTGGGGTTCAGAGCGTCGGCCAGCCGCGACCCAACCAATGAAAAGTACTAATTAAATGAATTACTAATTGTCTTAAACTTGGTAGGAGTGGCAGCCTCCCCGTTACAACAAAAAAACTGAACAGGAAATTTATCTTTTCCGACTTGCCTACCCGCCACTTCATTCACGATTTTCCAGAATTTTTTTGAATCACCACCAGTTTCATTAATCTTGTTTTTGTAAAAATTGTATTTCGATTTTTTTATAAGTGATGAGTGGATAGAATTTCTGTAACGAACAAATTTTTGGCGCAGTTGTAGATTGAATGATCCCTTTTTCAGCTGATTGCCTAATTTATCACGTTTACGAATGGATGTGAGTAATCCCGAAGTAATCCATGGTTTCAGTTTTACATTTCTAGAAACACGCCTTTTAATTTGTGTGGAAGATTCAATGATTGATTTAACAGTGGTAGTAAAAATAAAAATGTCAACAGAATCCTCAAGAGAATTACTAAAAATAACCCTGTCCCAATTCTGGATTGCTAGATTTTCACGAACTTCCCTCCAGTTTGTATGCGAATATTCCTTTGCTTCTTTATTGACTGAATTTGATGACAAACCAAGGGTTACTTGCATACACACGGCATAATGGTCGGTAATGGATGTTTGCAAGACAGCCGGAAATAGAGAATGGGCTTTTGTGATTTAAAGAAAATGTGGTCGAGACATGATTTACTCTCAGGGCGTGTAATATTATCTATTCGCATGAAGAAAAGCCTGATTCACACATGAGATCCAAATATTTCTCCTCTGTAGAATTACTATTTATTCCTAAGATATTACAATTTGTGTCACCAATAAAAATCTGAGTTATCTCATTACTTTTTGCTGATAAGTAATTTTCGATATCATCGATGAAACTTATTAGATTAGAGCTGGGGCTGCGGTACACATCCGTTATCTCTATCAGTCTCCCATACCATTGAAAGAAGAGTGATAAGCCAGTCGCTACCCCACCAAGCAGCAACTGATTAGCAGCCACTGATTGAGTCGAATCGACGTAAACAACTAGCCCATCGTTTTGGTTTAAATTGCCAGTTGTTTTGTAACCATTATACCCATCAATATTAACTACGTTAATTTCATCGCTTAACACTTAAAACGATACAATGAAATTTAATTTTTGTCAACTAGAGCAAAATCAAAAATTCGTCGAAATTTTTACTATAACTTCTTATGTTTAAATGAATGATTCTGAAACCAGTGCCAGTTCCACTTTCAACATCAATTTCAAAGTATTGCTTGATATCATCAACATTATCAAAAGATTCACAGGAATGTAAGTAATCGTAATTTTCTGCTACAGGGTCAAATACCATAGCAGTGAAATGTAAAAACAACTAACCTAAAGATATATATAACTTTAGTGCCGCTCGGCTTTTAATGATAGTTTAGTGCAGGAAAAAATCTTGGTCCGCATTTCAAAATAAATAATAAGATACGTTTAAAAATGTTTGTAAATCAATTTTCTGAGGCTCATTATTTCGTGAAACTGAGAGATTATCCGGCCTCAATATTACTCTGATAACTGAAATAAATAAACATTATGTTAAATTTGTATAGTTTAGGGAAAGCGTGAGTTATGTATGTAGTTATGAATGTGAATGTGTGTGTGTATGTACACACATTCACATTCAATGAAATTTATTGTAGAATTCGACTTCCTCAAGGAATTAAATGGGGATTTATATATGCAAAAAATAACCCCGTTGCAGCAGACCTTTATAGGCCTACTCAGCGAATTTCAAAAGTTTAAATTAATAGTTTAGACGATGCCTTACATAAAGACAAGGCACACTTGTCCTGTAAATAAGCATACAAAAATATTCTCCATAAGAATAATATGGGGTGTGAGATAAAGGTTTACTGCCACAGAAAAATAAAATCGGATATTTTAGGCTAAAATCCAGTTATTTCAAGTCAATGAAGCCAAATAGCAAGTTTCATTAAGTATATATGTTGAGGAATAAGTAAGCTGTTTAGTTTCATTCCTTAATGAGATTGATTGGGGAGGTGAGTGCGCAGGTTTGCTGCTTCAAGAATTTAATCATTCGATAATTTTTTGTCCATAATCAAATAGATCTCAACTATATGAAACAACATACCAAGTATTATCAAGATACGTTCAGAAATAAGCAAACTTAAAACTATTGGGTCATTGGGTCCCATATAAGGTTATCAAGGGGACTGAGTTTACAGATTTGCTGCCTCGTAAATGTGAAAATAGATTATTTAACAGCAGATCTCAACTAGATGAAGCCACATGCCAAGTTTTATTAATATTTGTTGATAAATAAATGCAATATAAAATTGTATTTACCTCCCGTAAGTTTAACAACTTATAGCCTACTGTTTTTACCATTGGTAACCAATGATCAAAGAGAAATGATTTCAAATACTCAGTTATTTGTATGTTTTACTTAGCTGAATTCAATGGTGTGGATTGAAGTTAGATCACTTTAATATTTCAGTGCGAAAAATAAAAATAAATTATTTTTAGGAGGGGAGACGGACAACACGCCCGCAAGGTACCATTACTTTTTGTGGCAAAGGGTCATAAATCTTACAGAACCTCTGACCTCTGAACCCTTTGGGCACGGTGGCTGGAACAACTCAGAGAGAGGTGACTCACCGAGAAAGATATGGGGAGGGGCGCTGGGGTACGTGAGAATAAGACGTTGGAATGATGGGCTGACCGGACTAGCTGAGTTCCATTGACCTACCCCAAATAAAACGGGCACGTACAAACTCCCCAACCTTTTTAGGGCTGTTTCTAATATACAAACTCGCCAATTTCCAAATTGGTATAAAAACTATGGTCATGTCAGGGCCAAGACCGGCCACATAAAAACTCAACTTTCTAGCTCTTTTTCTCCCTTGGGAGTAAAAGAATCAGCTGAAGTCGAGGACGTCAGCTGTTCGTTTTTTTACTGTCAAAGTAAAACCAAGGTCTGCAGAGAAGAAGAGAACAATAATGTTAATAATGTATAAGGTCACCTTACGACAGTAGTGCAATAGTGGGGCTTCTGGGCCAAAACGCATTAATCAAAAGTGACAGCTACATCCGGTCACGTGACCGGAAGTGACGTCACAGGCTGTGACGTAGCTGTGACGTGTTGGGGATGGTATTTAAAGTTTAAATGTCCAGCTGTGCTGGTATTTAAATTTTAAATGTCCGGAAAAGGGTCAAGGTCGGCCGGGGATGTTTTTAAAAAATATCTTGCATTTTCGGAAAATCCGAAAATGCAAGATAAGTTTTGTTTCTTTTTACAAACTGTTTTTTAATTGTTGTTTTGTTGATTTTTGTTTCTATTAAAATATTATATTAAAAATGGAATTGACAAGTTAACAAGAAAATATCCTGCTACAAAGTATCCAAATAAAGATGCAATTACATAAATATAAACTTTAAAAAATAGTGAATGTTCTTTCTTTTTATCTGTTAGTATTTCCTGAACAAGGTAACCAAAATTGTAACCACATAAAAATGAAAGTAGGAAAATAACAAATTTCGACGGGTTCACAAAAACCAAGTTGCAAAGTAGCGAATTTCTTTCTTCTTCCATTGTTGAATTTTTAGTCGAAACCAATTAATGATAGCATTATTGCTTGCGCATCAGAACTAACAGTTGATGAAATTTCGTTTACTTGTACACTTGTTGTAGTTTTATTTTCAGTAGGTAATTGTTCGGAAGTTTGTGTAGATGTAGAAGAAGAAACAGTATTATCTTGAAGCTCAGAGTCCATGTGTGCTCGGGTGAAGAGCTGGAGCGTTAATGACGTGTGGTAGCCGCTGTCCTACTCCGTGTCGGCAGTTGGTGGTGGGGGGTCGTTTGGTTCATGCACCGAAATGTAGATAGAATCATAATTTTCTGGAGGATGTACTAAAATTTGTTGTACAGGATCTGCATCAATAGTGAAACTTTGCGTTTCAATACAAAGTCCATCTTTGATAAAAGAAACATATAAAACAGAACTCATGTTTATTTAGATGTTTACTCTGCGAGTCCTACCAGCAAACTGATGTGATAGTGGTAGCGCTGTTACCTCCCTCGAAAGACATGTGCAGGACGGAACATCTGCCGCGCACCTGCCTTCCCCCACCACCATGAGAGACTCCTCGCAATATTTGGATATGTAGTGTTAGTCGTACTGTTGCTCTTGTTGAGTGAACATGTCAGTATTAAACAATCGTTCTGAACTTGTGGTTTTAAAATATTTGCAATAAAGTATCGTTTTAACACTTATTTAACTTTGTACAAGTTACAATATTTTAAAGATGCCACTTTATTATATCACCTTGATACTTCTAAAAAATTTAGTCGCAGAAATGCAAAATAAACTACAGTTTCGATTAAATATAAACTTGGTTAAAGATCTAAATTTTGTTTCTTTGTTATAACTTTTACATTGTTGGTTAAATAACAAATGTTACCGAAGTTTTTTGTTTGTCTCATTATTTTGCGTTATTGAAGTACCACATGATAGGGTTTGGAAACATATAAAGTAAAATATAAAATGTAGAAAATTTTTTTTTTATGTTTTTGCGTTATAACTTTTATACCGTTTGTTTTATAAAAAAAGTTTACTGAACCTTTTTGTTTGTCTTTTTAATTCTACGTATTTTGAGTACCTACATGATAGGGTTTGAAAAGATATAAAGTAAAATATAATGTAAAGAAAGATAAATTTTAGTTTTTGCGTTATAACTTCTATACCGTTGGTTTAATAAAAAAATGTTACTGGACCTTTTTTGTTCGTCTTTTAATTCTGCGTATTTTGAGTACCTACATGATAGGGTTTGAAAGGATATAAAGTAAAATATAATGTAAAGAAAGATAATTTTGGGTTTTTGCGTTATAACTTCTATACCGTTGGTTTAATAAATAAATGTTACTGGACCTTTTTTGATCGTCTTTTAATTCTGCGTATTTTGAGTACCTACATGATAGGGTTTGGAAACATATAAAATGAAATATGATGTAAAGAAAGATAATTTTTAGTTTTTGCGTTATAACTTCTATACCGTTGGTTTTATCAAAAAAAGTTACTGGACCTTTTTTGTTTGTCTTCTGATTCCGCGTAATTTGAGTACCCACACGATAGGGTTTTAAGCTATTTTCCAACCCCCCCCCCCCCCCGCCAATGTTGCCGGGACGAAACCTCCCCCCCCCCTCCCTCCCCCCTCCCCCCCTCCCCCCCCCTCCCCCCCCCTCCCCCTCCCCCCCCCTCCCCCCTCCCCCTCCCCCCCCCCCGACAACATCGATGGGGGGGGGGGGGTCGCCGACTTGATCTCGTTTCCGTTCAACTTTAGAACTGCGTCGCCGTACATGGTGGCAGTGGATATAACAAAAATGCTCCAAATCGATCGTGCGGGTAGTCAAATTAAACGGAATTAAAAGACAAACAAGAAAGGTCCAGTAACATTTTTTGATAAAACCAACGGTGTAAAAGTTATAGCGCAAAAACTTAAAAAAACTTTGGTGGCAGTGGATATAATAAAAATGATCTAAATGTATCATGCGGGTAGTCAAATTACGCAGAATTTAAAGACTAACAAAAAAGGTCCAGTAACATTTTTCGATAAAACCAACGGTGTAAAAGTTATATCGCAAAAACTGCAAAAAAATCTATGGTGGCAGTGGATATAACATAAATGCTCAAATTATTCGGAATAAAAAGACGAACAAAACAGGTTCAGTAACATTTTTTTTATAAAACCAGCGGTATAGAAGTTATAACGCAAAAACTAAAAAAAATATTTTCCAACATTTTATATTTTTACTTTATAAGTTTCCAACCCCTATTTTTAGTTCAGTAACATTAATAAACTAGATTTATATTTATGATACAATGAAAATATGTATAATGTTTATTTTATTATGTATTACAATTGACTTAAAACATAATATTCCTTAAGTAAAACATGGTTACTCATTAATAATATATGAATTTAGTTTCAAACTAATATTAAAATTGTTTTAAAACAAGTTTCAACCTACATTAATACTGAAAAATAAAATAAAAAGAAGTGTTGTTGTCTGTTGGAACAGTAACAAAAAAATTATGAGTTTGAAAAAATTTTCTAAGTCCTAAAAAATGAATTATTGGGAAGTTTTAACACTTAAAATTTTTACAAGTCAAATGTAAAGTAAAATAAAGAAAGAAGTATTGTTGCCTGTTGGAACAGTGGTGAAGGAATGATGGAAATTAAACTCGCAGCAAAAAAACTTGATATTGTAAAATAAATGTTAAAGCAAATGTTTGAAAATTTTTCTAAGTCCTAAAGCATTAATTATTGTGAAGTTTTAACACTTAAAATTTTTACAAGTCCAACGTAAAGTAAAATAAAGAAAGAAATGTTGCCTGTTGGAACAGTGGGAAAAGAATGATGGGTTTGAAAGATTTTCTAAGTCCTAAAATATTAATTATTAGGAAGTTTTTAACACTTAAAATCTTTACAAGTTCAATGTAAAGTAAAATAAAAAAAAGAAGTGTTGTTGTTTGTTGGAACAGTGGCGATAGAATGATGGAAACCAAACCCGCCGCAAGGCTCCTGTGGTGACCTCGAGCCGAATTGGGGTCCAGAGTCTGCGCTTGAGGCCAGGTGGTCAACCAGCTGCCTGCCACACCTGCCCGGCCCGGCTGCCAGCTGCCGTGACCTCGAGCCGAGTTGGGGTCCGGGATCTGCGCGTGTGGTTCGGCATCAGTTGCTCGCTAGACAGTGAGGTGGTGACATGTTCAGAAGGCGCCCTGAACATTTTATCATTTTTTGCTGTTTGGTGAAAATATCTTGGTGTTATTTGTACAGTAACATCTTGATGTAGGACTGATTAATTTTAAGGCATGGTAGTTTAAGCATGGTAGTTGTTTGTGCTTGTAGATACCCTAGGGTTTGTAGTTTGTTTTTAATTTGCTGTTTTGGTAGTTAGTATTAATTTAAAATCTTTCTTTTACTTACAATATATTTCTGCCTGGAATGTTTAAATTTAAAGTAATATTTTGTTTTTAAGAATGTTATATGATATGTTTTTTATACCTTTCTATTCCAATTTCCTTTTTCCAACAAGCTTGTTGAGGGCATTCCCTCTCTTGTCTTGTACTCCTTTTTAGTTAGGGACACCTTTCAATTCCAATTTCCTTTCCTTTTTTCCTTCCATCTTTTGCACGGTAAAACCAATAATGGTAAAACCAGCTACCGCTTTTGTAGTGATTACGCTTACCAAAGCGGGTCACTTACAACCTCTATACGTGCTGGATGGGTAGTTCGCCTACCTCCGGAGTTTCGCTAGACCTCAGCTGTACTGCGTCGCTAATGGCGAGTCACTGGCTCCTTTAGTGTTAGGAAATAAAAACATATTTGTATAACATTTTTCCAAAATTTAATTAAGCAACGTGCTATTTCAGAATAACATTTTTTATTTTAGCTTAGCGTTGTGCGCTTATGATGAGGTGTGTGAGTTCGCTTACGTGATGATCACACTGTAATCATGATGTGCAGCGCTGGGCTGTCTAGTTGTTTTAGCTTAGCGTTGTGCGCTTATGGTGAGGTGTGTGAGTTCGCTTACGTGATGATCACACTGTAATCATGATGTGCAGCGCTGGGCTGTTTAGCTTTTTTTTAACTTATCTTTTACTTTTTATTTATTATTTTTCTTTTAACTTAATTTTTTTTATTAATTTATCAACTCTAGGCAGGTTGTATCGTAAATTAGCTTTTCTTCTTTTAGGTTTCCGGGGGTGTACGGTTCTGTCAAACCGTACACCCCCATTTTCTTTTTAATTATCGAATGACCTTGACCTAGTTATTTTCAAGGTCAACAAAAGACTTAGCGAAAATTTCTAAGTCTCAAGGTCATTTTTGTAAAAGTTTAAATTACTTTGAAACTTTAGTTTTTGCGTTATAACTTTTATGCCATTATATTTATCGAAAAATGTTACTGGACCTTTTTTGTTTGTCTTTTCATTCCTTGTAATTTGAGTACCTGCACAATAGGTTTTGAGTCATTTTGCAACCCCCCCCCCTTTTACAAAATTGCTCCAAACCTATCATGCATATACTCAAATTATTCGGAATAAAAAGACGAACAAAACATGTCCAGTAACATGTTTTGATAAAACCAACTGTATACAAGTTATATCGCAAAAACTAAAAAAAAGTATTTTCCAACATTTTATATTTTACTTTATAAGTTTCCAACCCTTATTTTGTGAGTACTTAAATTATGAGACCAACAACAAGCTTCGGTAACATTTGTTATAAAATCAACATTATTTTGTAAGAAATTAACAATATTTTGTAGCCTGGACGTTTTTACTAAAACGTCCAGGTTACCTGGACGTTTTGTAACCTGGACGGTTTTAAATCTTAAGTTTTCGCGTTATAACTTCTACACCGTTGGTTTTATAGAAAAATGTTACTGAACATTTTTGTTTGTTTTTTTTATTCCACGTAACTTGAGTAACCACATGATAGGTAATGTAAAAGTTTTAAATGACCTTGAAACTTTAGTTTTTTCGTTATAACTTTTATACCGTTGGATTTATCGAAAAATGTTACTGGACCTTTTGTGTTTGTCTTTTCATTCCGCGTAATTTGAGTACCCGCACAATAGGTTTAGAGTAATTTTGCAATTTCCCCCCCCCCCTCCCCTCCATCCCTCGCCCCTCCCCCCCCTCCCCCCCCCTTCCCCCCCCTCCCCCTCCCCCCCCTCGCCCTCCCCCCCCCTCCCCCCCCTCCCCCCTCCCCTCCCCCTCCCCCCCCTCCCCCCTCCCTCCCCCCCCTCCCCCCCTCCCCCCCCTCCTCCCCCTCCCCCCTCCCCTCCCCCTCCCCCCCCCTCCCCCCCTCCCCCCCCCTTTTTACAAAATTGCTCCAAACCTATCATGCATATACTCAAATTATTCGGAATAAAAAGACGAACAAAACATGTCCAGTAACATGTTTTGATAAAACCAACTGTATACAAGTTATATCGCAAAAACTAAAAAAAAGTATTTTCCAACATTTTATATTTTACTTTATAAGTTTCCAACCCTTATTTTGTGAGTACTTAAATTATGAGACCAACAACAAGCTTCGGTAACATTTGTTATAAAATCAACATTATTTTGTAAGAAATTAACAATATTTTGTAGCCTGGACGTTTTTACTAAAACGTCCAGGTTACCTGGACGTTTTGTAACCTGGACGGTTTTAAATCTTAAGTTTTCGCGTTATAACTTCTACACCGTTGGTTTTATAGAAAAATGTTACTGAACATTTTTGTTTGTTTTTTTTATTCCACGTAACTTGAGTAACCACATGATAGGTAATGTAAAAGTTTTAAATGACCTTGAAACTTTAGTTTTTTCGTTATAACTTTTATACCGTTGGATTTATCGAAAAATGTTACTGGACCTTTTGTGTTTGTCTTTTCATTCCGCGTAATTTGAGTACCCGCACAATAGGTTTAGAGTAATTTTGCAATTTCCCCCCCCCCTCCCCTCCATCCCTCGCCCCTCCCCCCCCTCCCCCCCCCTTCCCCCCCCTCCCCCTCCCCCCCCTCGCCCTCCCCCCCCTCCCCCCCCTCCCCCCTCCCCTCCCCCTCCCCCCCCTCCCCCCCTCCCTCCCCCCCTCCCCCCCTCCCCCCCCTCCTCCCCCTCCCCCCTCCCCTCCCCCTCCCCCCCCCTCCCCCCCTCCCCCCCCCTTTTTACAAAATTGCTCCAAACCTATCATGCATATACTCAAATTATTCGGAATAAAAAGACGAACAAAACATGTCCAGTAACATTTTTTGATAAAACCAACGGTATACAAGTTATAACGCAAAAACTAAAAAAAGTATTTTCCAACATTTTATATTTTACTTTATAAGTTTCCAACCCTTATTTTGTGAGTACTTAAATTATGAGACCAACAACAAGCTTCGGTAACATTTGTTATAAAATCAACATTATTTTGTAAGAAATTAACAATATTTTGTAGCCTGGACGTTTTTACTAAAACGTCCAGGTTACCTGGACGTTTTGTAACCTGGGCGGTTTTAAATCTTAAGTTTTCGCGTTATAACTTCTACACCGTTGGTTTTATAGAAAAATGTTACTGAACATTTTTGTTTGTTTTTTTATTCCACGTAACTTGAGTAACCACATGATAGGTTTTGTAAAAGTTTTAAATGACCTTGAAACTTTAGTTTTTTCGTTATAACTTTTATACCGTTGGATTTATCGAAAAATGTTACTGGACCTTTTGTGTTTGTCTTTTCATTCCTTGTAATTTGAGTACCTGCACAATAGGTTTTGAGTCATTTTGCAACACCCCCCCCCCTTTTACAAAATTGCTCCAAACCTATCATGCATATACTCAAATTATTCGGAATAAAAAGACGAACAAAACATGCCCAGTAACATTTTTTGATAAAACCAACGGTATACAAGTTATAACGCAAAAACTAAAAAAAGTATTTTCCAACATTTTATATTTTACTTTATAAGTTTCCAACCCTTATTTTGTGAGTACTTAAATTATGAGACCAACAACAAGCTTCGGTAACATTTGTTATAAAATCAACATTATTTTGTAAGAAATTAACAATATTTTGTAGCCTGGACGTTTTTACTAAAACGCCCAGGTTACCTGGACGTTTTGTAACCTGGGCGGTTTTAAATCTTAAGTTTTCGCGTTATAACTTCTACACCGTTGGTTTTATAGAAAAATGTTACTGAACATTTTTGTTTGTTTTTTTTTATTCCACATAACTTGAGTAACCACATGATAGGTTTTGTAAAAGTTTTAAATGACCTTGAAACTTTAGTTTTTTCGTTATAACTTTTATACCGTTGGATTTATCGAAAAATGTTACTGGACCTTTTGTGTTTGTCTTTTCATTTCGCGTAATTTGAGTACCCGCACAATAGGTTTAGAGTAAGTTTGCGAAATGGGGGGCCCCCACTTGATATCGTCGCCGTTCAACTTTTGAGCTACGTCGCCGTACACGGTGGCAGTGGATATAACAAAAATGCTCTAAATCTATCGTGCGGGTACTCAAATTACGCAGAATAAAAAGGCAAACAAAAAAGGTCCAGTAATATTTTTCGATAAAACCAAAGGTATAAAAGTTATAGCTCAAAAACTGAAAAAAAATCTTTTAAATCATATTTTTCTTTATATGTTTCCAAATCCTATCATGTAGGTATTTAAAATAAGCAGAATGAAAAGACAAACAAAAAGGTTTGGTAACATCATTTAATAAAATGTTTATATTTAAAACAAGTGTAGTTTATTTTGCATTTATTCAACTAGATATTTTTAAAATAATTTGAATACCCACATGATAGGGTTCGGAACAATTTACATAAAAATAACCTTGGGACTTAGAAATTTTCGCTAACTCTTTTGGTTGACCTTGAAAATAAGTAGGTCAAGGTCATTCATTAATTAAAAAGAAAATGGGGGTGTATGGTTTTACAGAACCGTACACCCCCGGAAACCTAAAAGAAGAAAAGCTAATTTACAATACAACCTGCCTAGAGTTGATCAATTAATAAAAAAAATTAAGTTAAAAGAAATAATAAATAAAAAGTAAAAGATAAGTAAAAAAGCTAAACAGCCCAGCGCTGCACATCATGATTACGGTGTAATCATCACGTAAGCGAACTCACACACCTCATCATAAGCGCACAACGCTAAGCTAAAACAAAAAATGTTATTCTGAAATAGCACGTTGCTTAATTAAATTTTGGAAAAATGTTATACAAATATGTTTTTATTTCCTAACACTAAAGGAGCCAGTGACTCGCCATTAGCGACGCAGTACAGCTGAGGTCTAGCGAAACTCCGGAGGTAGGCGAACTACCCATCCAGCACGTATAGAGGTTGTAAGTGACCCGCTTTGGTGTGCGTAATCACTACAAAAGCGGTAGCCGGTTTTACCATAAATTAATTGGTTTTACCGTGCAAAAGATGGAAGGGAAAAAAGGAAAGGAAATTGGAATTGAAAGGTGTCCCTAACTAAAAAGGAATACAAGACAAGAGAGGGAATGCCCTCAACAAGCTTGTTGGAAAAAGGAAGTTGGAATAGAAAGGTATTAAAAACATATCATATAACATTCTTAAAAACAAAATATTACTTTAAACTTAAACACTCCAGGCAAAATATATTGTAAGTAAAAGAAAGATTTTAAATTAATACTAAGTACCAAACCAGCAAACTAAAAACAAACTACAAACCCTAGGGTATCTACAAGCACAAACAACTACCATGCCTTAAAATTAATCAGTTCTACATCAAGATGTTATTGTACAAATAACACCAAGATATTTTCACCAAACAGCAAAAATGATAAAATGTTCAGGGCGCCTTCTGAACATGTTACCACCTCACTGTCTAGCGAGCAACTGATGCAGAACCACACGCGCAGATCCCAGACCCCAACTCGGCTCGAGGTCATCACCCCCCCCCCCCGCTTACCCCCTCCTAAACCACAGGACCCTTGCTGCGGGTTTGGTTTCTATCATTCTTTCGCCACTGTTCCAACAGGCAACAACATTTCTTTCTTTATTTTACTTAACGTTGGACTTGTAAAAATTTCAAGTGTTAAAACTTTACAATAATTAATACTTTAGGACTTAGCAAATTTTTGAAACATTTGCTTTAACATTTATTTTACAATATCAAGTTTCTTTTTGCTGCGAGTTTACTTTCCATCATTCATTCACCACTGTTCCAACAGGCAACAATACTTCTTTCTTTATTTTACTTTACATTTGACTTGTAAAAATTTTAAGTGTTAAAACTTCTCTATAATCCATTTTTTTAGGACTTAGAAAATTGTTTAAATTCATCATTCTTTTGTTACTGTTCCAACAGGCAACAACACTTCTTTTTATTTTACTTTACATTGGACTTGTAAAAGTTTTAAGAGTTAAAACCTCCCAATAATTAATACTTTAGGACTTAGAAAATTTTTCAAACATTTGCTTCAACATTTATTTTACAATATCAAGTTTCTTTTTTGCTGCGAGTTTGAATTCCATTATTCTTTCGCCACTGTTCCAACAGACAACAACCCTTCTTTCTTTATTTTATCTTACATTGGACTTGTAAAAATTTTAAGTCTTAAAACTTCCCAATAATTAATATTTTAGGACTTAGAAAATTTTTCAAACCCATCATTCTTTTGTTACTGTTCCAACAAGCAACAACATTTCTTTATTTTACTTTACATTGGACTTGTAAAAATTTTAAGTGTTAAAACTTCCCCTTAATTAATATTTTAGGACTTAGAACGTTTTTCAAACATTTGCTTCAAATTTACTTTAAACAAGATTTTTTAACCTTGCATTATTTGACCTTGACACTTAGATTTCTTTTCAAACTTACATTGGATGATCTTAATACTTAGGGGTTTTGAAATATAAAAAATTTAGCAGATATTTACACTTTTCGTGTTTAATACAGAAAAAAAGATTTTTTTTTAAAACTTGCATTATTTGACCTTGACACTTAGATTTCTTTTCAAATTTACATTGGATGATCTTAATACTTAGGGGTTTTGAAATATAAAACGTTCAACAGTTATTTACACTTTTTGTGTTTAATACAGAAAAAAAGATTCTTTTAAACTTGTATAATTTCACCTTGACACTTGGATTTCTTTTTAAACTTACATCGGATAATCTTAATACTTTGGGGTTTTGAAATATAAGAAATTTAACTGTTATTTACACTTTTTATGTTTAATACAGAAAAAAGTGGTGGGGGTAATGCTATAAATAGGGGGAGTTTTAGAGTGGTTTTCATTACTACGGCAACTTTTGTGGAGAGCACACCTACGTCATGTATTACTGCATTAGTTGCGAAGAATCTTTTGAAGATGAAATTTTACTACAAATACACAAAGAAGTTTACCATAACAATGAAACAAACCAAGAAAGAAACCAAGAAACAAACCAAGAAACAAACCAAGAAACAAATAACAATGCAGAAGAAGAATATTTGGAAGATTTAGATCAAATACTGGCTACCGTACAACAACAACAAAATTCAAGATCAAGTGTTATTCAATACGCACCCGGACCATCTTTGGATGTGGAATTATACGCCCGAGCCTTACCAGGTAGTGTAGTAACTCATTTTAAGATTGACAATGCTCAATTGCAACTTGCACAGTTTATTTCAAAAGCAAAAACATTAGTAACAGAAACATTAAACAATGAACTAAGAAGATTAAATTTTATAAAGTTTGGAATATTATTAGATACAGTATTTACAAATGTTCAGAATGAAACATCACCAAGAGGATTTTTAACTAAAAACAAAACCATCATGTTTGCATCAGATATAAGCTCAATTGTGGATGATTGTTTTGAAGAACTTTTAACAAAATTACAAGAACATGAAGGAAGAGGTTCTGGATGGAGTTTGTTAAGTATAACAAGCTTAGATGTAAGAGTTCATAAACATGGATATGGAATGAGAGGTAGTAGTCATATTGAATTGCCAAAGAAAATTCAAGACACCAATTCCTGTATTAATGTTCAAAATAAAGATGCTGAATGTTTCAAGTATGCAATGCTTGCAAAATATATAAGAAATCATGCGGAACGACCGAGTAGAGCATACAATGAGGTTTACCATAACTATAATTTTCAAGGCATGAGTTACCCTGTTTCAATTCAAGACATATCAAAATTTGAAAAGAAAAATCCTTTTGCATCTGTAAACATCTTTGGCTTGGATTCATCCAACAATGTTTACCCCTTACGTATAACACCTACCGAACGCAGAGATCATACTGATTTATTATTAATAACAAAAGGTGATATTTCACATTATGTATATATTAAAGATTTTGAAGCTCTAGTTTGCAAACAGTTATCAAAACGTAAAGAAGGAAAAACCACTTGTAAAAGATGTTTCTGTTTTGTAAACAAACCTTTGAGAAGAGGAGGTTCAGAATGGCTGACGGAACATCAAAGACTATGCAGTGGAAACTATGAAGTAAGAATTAAATTACCACACCCTAGAAGATCTCAAGTAAAATTTGACAAAGTTATCCAACGATACAGAATTCCCGTTGTAGTGTATGCAGATTTTGAATCTTCATTGCTTCCACTTGAACAAGAAGAAGGAGAGGAAAATACCAGCAGAACAAAGTATCAACTTCACAAACCAAACAGCTACTGTTTAATAGTAAAATCCACTCTGTCTGAAGAACATCTTCAAGAATATGGTTTGACATCTACACCGAAGATCTATCGTGGAGAAGAAGCAGCTCGATACTTTGTTGATGATTTATACAACATCGCCGGGAAAGTGGAAGCAATGTATAGCAATGTGGTTCCTATGTCACCTATGACGCCGGAAGAACTTCATCTTTATGATTCAGCAACAACATGCTATTTGTGTAACAATCAATTTACAGAAACTAAAGTTAAAGTTCGCGACCATGACCATCTGACAGGAGCCTACAGAGGTGCAGCTTGCAACGGATGTAACATCAACTACAAACTACCATCTTTTATTCCTGTGGTTTTTCACAATCTTAGTGGATACGATGGACATTTTATCATTCCCGAATTAGCAAGAGACAACGGTGAAATAGATGTTTTGGCACAAACTATGGAAAACTTTATAAGCTTTTCAAAAAAGGTGGGCAAAATTAAACTTAGATTTGTTGATTCATTTAGATTTATGCCTTCCAGTCTAATGAAACTTTCTGAAAATTTAAGAAGAGAAAATTTAATAGAAACAAGCAAAATTGTACCTGCAGAAAAAATGGATTTGGTTCTTCGGAAAGGAGTTTTCCCGTATGATTACATCGATGGACTACATAAATTTCAAGAAACATCACTTCCTCCACCAGAAGCATTTAAAAGTAAACTTACCGATTCGGACATTTCACCTGAAGACTATCAACACGCATGCAGAGTTTGGGACGAATTGGAAATGAACACTCTGGGAGATTATTCTGACTTTTATGTGGAACTTGATGTGACCCTTCTCTGCGATGTGATGGAAGAATTTAGAAACACTTGCTTTGAAGCCTACGGATTAGACCCTCTTCATTCTTATACTTCTCCAGGACTAGCTTGGCAAGCTATGCTAAAAGAAACAAAGTGCAACCTTCAATTATTAACCGATATTGACATGGTGTTGATGATCGAATCGGGCGTTAGAGGTGGATTGACCCAAAGTGTTACTAGACATGTTAAAGCTAACAACAAATATCTTCCAAACTACGATAAAGAAAAACCATCAGTGTTCTTAGGATATTTCGATGCCAACAATTTATACGGATGGGCCATGTCTAATCCACTTCCTTTTGGAAACTTTGAATGGGTTAATCCAGACTCTATTGGTGATATTACACAAATTTCAAAAGACGGAGACACCGGATACATATTGGACTGTGACTTTGAATATCCAGAACACTTGCACGATCTTCATTACGATCTTCCGCTCCTTGCAAAAACACAAGTTTCACCAATTGGCAAACATCCAAAATTAATGATGACTCTTGAAAATAAACAAAGATACGTAGCTCACTTTTGGGTTGTTCAACAAGCACTCCAATTGGGTTTACGTATAACCAAAATTCATAGAGTTTTAAAATTTTCCCAATCATGCTGGTTAAAACCGTACATTGATTCAAACACCAGAAGAAGAGCAGCTGCAACATCAACATTTCAAAAGGATTTTTTTAAATTAATGAATAATGCGATATTTGGAAAAACATTGGAAAACAAAAGAAAACACAAAAATGTTAAATTAATTACAGATCCTATAAAACTAGAAAAACTTGTACAAAAACCAAACTTTGGAACATCCGTTATCATCAATGAAAACCTTGTAGCAGTATCTATGAAGAAGACAAGCGTGAAAATGGATCGTCCGTTGTACGTTGGAATGTCAATCTTGGATATTTCCAAAACCCATATGTATGATTTCCACTACAACAAAATGGTTGCCTTCTACGGTAGAGATAACATCGGAATCGCCTACATGGACACGGACGCTTTCATCTACTGGATTCTTACTGAAGATATGTATTTGGATCTTCGAACATTTGTTCACAAAAATGAATTTGATTTTAGTGACTATCCAAAAGATCATTTAAATTATGACAATGATCGGAACAAAAAGAAACTTGGAAAATTTAAAGACGAAGCAAATGGAATTTTACTAAAAGAACTTATTGCACTAATGTCAAAATTGTATTCACTACAATTGCATAAAGAAGAAAACAATGTAATTAAAAAAGCTAAGGGTGTAAAAAGTTTGTATCTTAAGAAGAATGTAAATTTCGAACACTACAAGCAATGCTTATTTGAAGAAACGACTATAACTGCAAAATTCAACACCATCAGAAGTTTCAACCATCACCTGTACAGCGTAACAGAAGTAAAAAAAGCACTCTGCTCCAATGATGACAAACGACACATTCTTCCAGACAAAATTCACACTCTACCATTCGGCCACTATTCTCTCAATCCTATCAATGAGTAAAAAGAAAAAAAAGAAAAAAAAGAAAAAAAGAAAAAAGAAAAAAAAGGGGAAATCACAGCATGCTCGCTGTGATTTTCCCTTTTTTAAAAATATGTTGAAATGACCTTGACCTATAAAAGCGGATGCAGAAAAAGAAACACTCAATACTAACTTGACTTTGTTAGTAAAAACATCATGACAGAGTTAAAGGAAAAGATTGTTAATGAACTTCATAAACCTGCAAGAATAAAGTTTCCACGAAGAAATACTGTTGTAAAAGGAATAAATGATTTATATCAAGCAGATTTAATTGAAATGCAACCGCATAGTAAAATAAATAAAGGATTTAGATACATACTTACGATTATTAATTGTTTTACTAAAGTTGCAGATGCTTTGCCATTAAAAGACAAAACCGGTAACAGCATAACAAAAGCTATGGAAGTAGCTATAAAAAGAGATAAAAATAAAATTAAACATTTACAAACTGATGATGGGAAAGAATTTTTTAATAAACCTTTTGCATTGTTAATGAAAAAATATAAGATAAATCATTATTCTACAAATTCTGAGAAAAAGGCAGCTATAATTGAAAGATTTAATAGAACCTTAAAAGGTGCAATGTATAAAATGTTTTCGAAAAGAGGTTCTTACGTATGGGTTGATATCTTACCAAAATTAATAAGCGATTACAACAACAAGTTTCATAGAACTATCGGTATGGCACCTAACAAAGTGAATAAGAAAAACGCTAAACTAGTTTTACAACGAATTAAAAAGAATACACAGCCAAAAGCGGAACAAAAAAAACCAAGAAAATTTAATGTAAATGATAAAGTTCGAATTAGTAAATACAAAGGAGTGTTTACTAAGAAATACCTGCCCAATTGGACAAACGAAGTTTTTACAGTGTATAAAGTACAACCTACTGTACCGGAAACTTATATTTTAAAAGATAACAAAGGAAATTTGTTACAAGGCGGTTTTTACGGACATGAATTGTTAAAGTCAACAGTAGGTGATGTCTATCTTGTTGAAAAGGTGTTGCAAAGGAAAAAAGACCAAGTTAAAGTACGTTGGTTGGGGTTTGACAAAACTGAAGATTCGTGGATACCTATAAAAGATTTGATTTAGTTATAAATCAACTTATTTATTCTTCAGCCTTTGAATAAGATGGAGATTGTTCACCATAAAGATAAATTTAATATTAATAACATTGATGATTTAACTGTAGATAACGTTAAAATCAACAATGGTAAACACGGCAGTTTATTTCCAAACACTGTACGATGTATAGTAAGCGGTCCTTCAAACTGTGGCAAAACTAACGTTGTGTTTAACTTAATTACAAACACAAAAGGATTGCGATTTAATAACCTATATATTTTTTCAAAGTCCTTACATCAACCAAAGTATCAATTGTTGGAAAAGATCCTGACTGATGTGCCTGATGTTAACTATTACAAATTTAATGCTAGTGACAGTGTTATGCAACCAGACCAGGCTAAGCCGTATTCTGTATTTGTATTTGATGATGTATCTAGTGAAAATCATGATACTATTAGAAACTATTTTGCCATGGGAAGACATAATAATATTGATAGCATATATATCGGACAAACATATAGCAAAATTCCAAAACAACTAATTAGAGACAATGCAAATATTTTAGTTTTATTCAAACAAGACGATACAAACCTAAAACATATATACAACGATCATGTAAATGCTGATATGTCATTTGATAAATTCAAAGAGCTTTGTGGAAAAGCTTGGGCGGAAAAATATGGATTTTTGGTAATTATGAAAGATAAAGCTATAACAGATGGTCGTTACCGCATCGGTTTTGATAAATTTGTTTTAATACATTAATTAACAACATTATCGTCCAAGTCTCCATGGTGTAAACATGGTTAATCAGGAAAAGCTATTAAAAGAAATAAAATCACTTAGTGATTCTATTAGACATAAAAACAGAGCGTTAAGATTAGGAATAAGTGAAAGAGAGAAATTTCTGGAATCAACATTTAAACCTATTACTGAGCCATTAAAACAATTGGGGCAAAATGTTACACCTTCAACATTTAATTTTTCCGGAGATGCTATTTTACCCATTTCAAAATTTGAACAAAAAGAAGAATATGAAGGTGATACAAGTTTTACGCAACAAGGAGAAACAACTGAAGAAGAAAGCGAACTAGGTGAAGAAACGGATGTTTTAACAGAAAAAGAAGGTCTTTCTACAAGCGAAGAACAACAAGAAGAAGAAGAGCCTATTAATCCATCCAACTTGAGCAAATTGGGCTCGGATATTGCGTATAAAGGGCCGCTTGCAAGACAATTTGTATTAAAAATGTTACATTCTGCACAACCAACTCGAAAGTATCATACTTTTGGTGCTAGAATAGAAGAAAATGGCCTAATGATTGGAGATAGCAAGCTTGATGTAGACGAACATGACAATATTATTATAAATAATAAACAATACAAAGGTACAAAAGGATTGTTTGAACTTATTTTTAAACCGAAACCTAATAAATATACTAAAAAGGATTTAAACATTTTTAAACAAATATTGGAGGATACAAATGCGCATAAGAAAAATTATTCTAAAAATTTCAATGTTTATAGAAATAAATCAGAAAAATATAAAACTATTATTGCTAAACTTTTCCCACCAAAAAGAAGGGCACCCATAAAAAGAAAATCATTATCTTCTGCTGAAATAAATATTTTACATAAAAGGAGAAAAACAAATCAATCAAGTTTATCAGGAAAAGGATTATTGAAAAACTTGTATGATACTAATATAATATACTACAACGATATAAACAAATTGGTTGATAGAATGAAGTTGATATATGAAGCAAAACAAGCCGGACATAGCGGTTTAGAAAACGAATGGGTAGCTTTGGTCGGCGAATTGCGAAATCGAGGAGTAATTGCATAAAAATATGAGTATATAGAATACAAGCATAACCGATTAAACATTCAGTATAACCATGAGTGTGGATAAGTTTGGACGGTATTCCGAAACTGGAAGCAAATCAGGATCTTATGGAAAAAGAGGTGGTTTACCACTAACATCCGATGGAGATTATGATATAAGTAACAAACGTTTAAAGTTTGTAAATGATCCAAAAGATGATAATGATGCAGTAAATTTCAAAACTTTAAAAAGTGAAACATTACCTAGCTTAAAGCTTCAAAATGAAGTGTATAACGCTAATTTTTATAGAATTGCAAATCTTCCAAAACCAATAGATAAGAATGATTCGGTAAATAAAGAATATTTAATGTGGTACATAAACCAAACCTTAAGATATGATCCTAAAAGTAATAATAAAGCATATGATGCAAAAGATCTTAGAATAGCCAATATAGCAGATCCTGTTAATGATCAAGATTCAGTTACCAAAAAGTATTTACATTCAGTCATACCTGAAAAAACAGATAAATTTTCCTTTTACAACTTTGTAATACACGATATTGGAGACCCTAAAGATATGAAAGATGCGGTAAACCTTCAATATGTTACAGATCATTGTATTACACATGATATTAAGTCAATTGATTGCAAAAATAAAGTGTTAACTAACGTTAAGGAGGGAACTGCAAAATCAGATGCAGCTACAATAAGTCAAATAATGAAATTAAACAATAACAAATGGGATGCGGATGCAAAAATAATTACTAATGTTAAAGAAGGGTTGAATGATGTTGATGTAGCAACAATTGGACAAGTTCCTGCATTAAAAGAAATTTCATCAAGACTTGGTCAACAAGGCTTTGATTGTAAAGAAAGACCACTATTTAATGTTGGAATGGGAGTAAATGACAGTGATGCAGTTAGAGTAAAAGAATGGCGTGAAAGATGCTTAAGAACAGAAAAACACAAAAAGTTTTTTTATTGTCAAAACTTGCGATTGACTAGCTTAGATGACCCTATTGATATTGTTGATGCTGTTAATGTAAATTACATTATAAGACTCTTAAGTGTAGTGTTATATGATGTTTATAATACGATAAAGCCCATAAAAGCTGATCAAAAACTACATTGGGTTAAGAAAAATGTTATAGAAAAATATTTTTTAAATATGAAAACTGGAAATTTAAGATTTGCTCAAGTTGATGTTGATAAAAAGGATACAATCCTACCAAAAGACTGGGTAAAAGTTTATTACCCATAAACAAAATACATGTTTATTATAAATAAACAATGTCAAAGGATAAGTGCATCATTCATTATAAAGAATTTATAAAATAAACAAGTATTGGCATTTCCTTTCACTATAAAAAACCATGTTGAAAGTTCAACGCATCAGTCATAATCGACACGTTATAAAGAGAGGAAGAGGAATAGCATCAACAGCACTTTCTCTTATTACTAAGCCGGTTGGAGCTATAGTTAACAAAGCTATCGATTTATTACCTGTAGAACTACATTTACCAGGAGGTTATCAATATTGTGGTCCAGGAACAAAATTGAAAAAAAGACTTGCTAGAGGAGATCTTGGAATAAATAAACTTGATCAAGCCTGCAAACAACACGATATAGCATATTCAAAGTTTGCAGATACTAAAAATAGATCAATAGCGGATAGAGCACTTGCTGAAAAAGCTTGGCAAAGAGTAACATCCAGTGACGCTAGTATCGGTGAAAAAGCAGCAGCTTTAGCGGTATCAGCAGCAATGAAGGGTAAAACGATGTTTGGAGGTGGAAAGAAGAAAGGAGGTGGAAAAAGGAGGAGAAAACCTGCAAAGAAACGTGGAGGAAATATAAGAAGAAAACGACGATCCACCGCAGGTAAAAATAAAAAGAAACAAACAATATGGTCAATGATAAAAAAAGGAGGAGGATTATACCTAAGACCGTATCGTGTGTATTAAACAGAAAAAAACAATTATTAATTCCAAATAAAGAATTAACAGATAAAGAATTAATTACTTATGTTTCTTGTTTAAAAATTCCATTTTTTAGAGGAGTATTTATGAAAGATGCATTACCTGTTAAAATTTGGAAAAATGAAACCGGAATAGTAAATTTAGATAATAGTAAAGGATCAGGCACTCATTGGGTATGTTATAAGAAACTAGGATCAACTATTTACTACTTTGATAGTTTTGGTAATCTCCCACCACCAAAAGAACTACAATATTACTTTAAAACAGCTAAAAATGTACTATACAATTATAAAAGAGAGCAACCTGATGATACGGTAATCTGTGGACATTTATGTTTAGATTTTTTAACAAAAAGCGTTAGTCAACTTTAAGATGTCTTCCTATACAGTATCATTAACTGGAACTTCATCTACTTTGCGAAGTGTTCTTTTCCCTGCGTTACGTTTGGAAAAAGATAAATTATGGGAAGCCGCATTATTAGATATAACAACTTATAATTCTATTCCCAACGTTACTGAAAATGTTAATGACAAAATACATTATTACAAAACAAAAGATAAAAATACAAACAAATATTCAGATATACAAGTATTTAGTTTACCCACTGGAGCATATGAAATTGATGATATAAATGAAGCGATACAAAATCATATGGGAAAAGATAATATAACAATAAAAGGAAATAACAATACTATGAAAGCTGAAATTAAATCTAAATATTATATAGATTTTAGCAAAGAACATTCAATTGGTAGTTTATTAGGATTTCCTAAAACAACAAAAATTTTAGAACCTAATATTAACCATTCAGGTACTAGAACTGTGACAATAATGAAAGTTAACAGTATAGATGTTACATGTAATATTATACATGGTTCTTATAGAGATGGTGAAAATACTCATATATTGCACACATTCTATCCAACAGTCGCTCCGGGTTTTAAAATTGTGGAAAAGCCACAAAACTTGGTGTACCTACCATTAAACACCAGTTTTATTTCAGACATTGTGGTGAACATACTAGATCAAGACGGAAATCATATTGATTTTAGAGACGAACCTATAACTATACGAATACATATAAAATCAACCGTATAACAATGGGGTTATCATTTAAAAAGAAAGAGCTGACTGGTAAACAAGTCAGTAGCACGTCAGCTATAGAAGGATTAACAAGTGATAACATTCGTTTTCTAGAAGAAATTGGATTAAAACTTATTAATAATGGAAATATTGGATATAGCGCAGGGTCCGACATTCGACGAAACCTTATGGGAAAAGGAATATCATACGCACAACCCTTACGCTTCGTCAAAATTAAACAATAATGATGAAATTAGAATTCCCATACAACAACAAGATATTTATACACTTCCATGTGAAAGTTATTTATATATCGAAGGAAGAGTAACAAAAAGGGATGGAACCACTGCAAGTACTGTTCCGTTCATAAATAACCCCATGGCATATTTGTTTGATGAAATAAGATATGAAATTTCCGGAGTTACAGTAGATTCAACAAAAAAGGTGGGAATTACAAGTACATTAAAAGGATTAGCATCTTTAACACCGAGTGAAAAAAATATGCTGGCCGCCGCAGGATGGGTAGCACCCGATTCCAGTACAATCACTCCAAACACTTCAGGCAATTTTGACTTTTACATTCCTTTAAGATTACTTTTAGGCTTTGCCGAAGATTACCGAAAAATAATAATAAACGTAAAACAAGAATTAGTTTTGTTAAGATCATCAAACGACAAAGATATTATTCAAGCAACTGATGGAACAACGGAAGCTACTTTAGAATGGAAAATGCAATTAGACAAGATTGTTTGGAGAGTACCGCATGTACGGTTAAACGATCAGAATAGAATTTCATTATTGAGAACTTTAAAATCAGATCGTGATATCGTAATACCATTTAGAAGTTGGGAGTTTCATGAATATCCGGTTTTACCGGAAACACAACGTCATACATGGACTGTAAAAACTTCTACTCATTTGGAAAAGGCAAGATATGTAATATTTGGATTACAAACAAAAAGAAGAAATGAAATAACTAAACATGCTGGTGAATTTGATCATTGCAAACTTACAAATTTTAAGGTGTTTCTAAACTCGCAATTCTTTCCATACGACAACTTCAACATAAACTTTACAAAAGACAGGTTTAGTGTTTTGTACGATATGTATGCAAGATTCCAAAATTCATATTATGGAAAAACAAACACACCTTTATTAACGCCAAACCAATTTAAATCTAACTATCCGATTGTTGTAGTTGATTGTTCCAAACAAAATGAATCTGTAAAATCTTCCAGTGTAGATATAAAAATAGAAATGGAATTTGAACAAAATGTACCTAAAGATACATCTGCTTATTGTTTAATTTTACATGATAAAATTGTTACATATACACCTTTAACCGGTATTGTAAAAGCAGTGTTGTAAAATGAAAAGAAAAAAAAATACCCCCCACCACTCGGCTATAAAAGCAGGAGCGGGAACGCAAATTGTTTAGTTGACTGTCTACAGTTGTATGGGTAACATCGTCTACAGCATTATAAACAAAATGAGTTCTTTATCAGTTGTACAAGGCGTTTCCGAAACAACACCTTTATTGGAAAATGATGATGATAAACATTTTGAAGAAAATGTTGTAAAAGAAATTGATGAGTTTTTAAAGTTTGGAAAACAAAATAAAAAGTTGGAAAATAATAAAACAAACGTAAGAAAGAAAAGAAAACTTGAAGAAAATATTCCACCGAACATTTTAACTGAAGTTTTCCTTCGCATCGTTTATCCTATTTCATCTTGCATGAGTAAAAGTGTGTCGATAGGATTGGTAAAATCATTAGACTACTCTCCCGCAGTAATACTAAGCCATGGTACAAAGATGGTTTTATTTTCAGAAAATGCTTGGGATTCCTTTTTAAAACATCTACATCTTATTGAATGTTATTTAGCCAACAGTTTCTTTGGAAGAAAAACTAACATTCGACTTTTGGATTGTGACAATGAAATTGACATTATTAAACATCGTGGCCAACAACAAGTAAGAATTAGAGACTCGACACAATTTGAAAATAAAATTCTACTAACACGTGAAGAATTCTACATTTTAAACTATGCAACATCACCTATCACTAGGTATATGAAACAATTGGTATTTTCAAGCTCTGTTATTAAGGAATATCTGGTAGATGCATGCGAAAAACAACCTGACAGCACTTTACAATACGGACCAATAGATACATCCATTTTTAATAGAATACCTCACGAAGTGGAAATGTGGAGGCAGTTGAGAAACTTTGAACCTTTTACTGAAATCGCAACGGAAGCTACAGAAGAAGAAACCAACAACAACAATACAGAAGAAGAAACCAACAACAACAATACAGAAGAAGAAACTTTGGTAGTTTAAAAAAACTACAATGTAGTTTAACAAAAGAATAAACCGTGGGGTAGGCCTACTGGGGACGGTGCCCACGTTAAACATACACCAACGCGCCTACAACTGTACGGCCTGGTTTATATATCTAACCTACCGTGGTGTGGAAAACAGTTAATCACCAGACATCGTGATGAGCGGACTGGATGAAGAAATGGCAGCAAAACCTTGTGTAATTGAATTTCAAGCATTTCGCGGAAACGATGATAGATTTATTATAAAAGAATTGGTGATTTTAGATTTGCTCACACAAGTAGCATACCCGTTTTTATTTGAAGCACCGTGTTCTATCCATGCACTAAAGTCAAAAGCTAAAATAACAAACAGATGGTTAACAAACAATTTTCATCATATACATTGGTTTGAAGGTTTTCTACCGTACAACAATGTACACAAAATTATGTTTCATTTCTGTAAACAATTTACGCACATATACACCAGAGGATTGGAAAAAAGAAGTTGGATACAACAGTACACAAACAAAGAAGTTTTAATCATAAAAATGGACAAAACCTTTCATTGTGATGTTAGAAATATTTGTGTTTCTACAATAGATCCGAAACACAACCAATCTCAATGCGCATTACAAAACGCATATCACTTGGCTGCTTACTTACAAGAAAAAGAAGAATGTGGTGGGGGTTACGAAGGTTATAAATACGAGGAAGCAACACACCCCGAGTATCACTCCAACTCCATACTCCGAACAGACAACATCTCCAGTGAAGAACATGGCATCACAACAGTTTCTCCAATGTTTAGTTGAACAATTCAACTTACATTCAAAATCAAATACTCTAATTATCAAGAAATGTTCAGAATTAAAAGAACAGAAACATTATATTGTTCATGAAATGAAAAAAGTTGATACAACGCATGGAGACGCAGTCGTCGCATCTTTATCCGATGCACCATATACACCAGGTGATGAACCAAAGTTTCAAGTATATCTTCCAAAACGATTCGTCCAGTTGCTGCAAAATGAAGATCTGCGGGAAATTCAGCCAGGATCATTACATTTGGTGTCACACGGAATGAGCGGAAACAACTCTACGGAACTTACTCTGCACATCGCACAAAAATAACATTGTAAATATTGTAAAAAAATGTTTTAAATAAAAAGATAAAAAACAACATATCAGTATATGTTTTTATATACTGATATGTTGTATTTTTTTTAAAAACTCAAACGGACGACCTTGAACTTTTAATCGATGGTATTATTCGATTATTTTGATCGATAGTTTTATTCGATAGTTTTATTCGAATACTTTATATAAATACGAAACCTTAACGTTGAGAGGCTCAGTTCTGTTTAAGACAAGCTACAACCAACATGTCATCCAAAAGAAATAATGTACCACTTTTATCTTATTGTTGCAAAGAGAAATGTTTTAAAATACCTGAAGATCAAGTTGACGGAAAAGCTTGTACAAAATGTAATTCTTTCTGCTACTGTAAATGTGGTTGCAAAACATATCAAAAGAACCGGTTGGATAAACTAGAAGAATTGCAACATCGACTCGGTCTATTGTGGCAACGATTAAATGCAAAGTGATTAAACAAGCGTCTACAATTTTTATCCCCACCACTACCCCCACCACTAGCCCCACTACTATCGGAGGTACCCGCAGCACCGGCTTTGCAATAGTCATTCCTGCTACACCTCTCGTCGAGTAAACAACTCTAGTCATGTCTCTCAACATTCGCGGGATTCACTACAACACTATCAATCTTACAACCTACAAGGATTTGGAAATTTTTAGTGAAGAACTAAAACAACTTATAACCACTGGGTTCGGTTTATCTTTGGAACTTTATGCAACAAACAATCAAAACGAAAAGAATGTATTTTTGCCAACTTACAACAACAACAAAAAGAATGAAAATAAGCAAGAAATTTCACCACCGACAACAACTTACTTTTCAAATTTGGGAGCAAACTTTTCAACCTTAATGTAAAATAAAAAAAATATCTTGCATTTTCGGATTTTCCGAAAATGCAAGATCTTTTTAAAAACATCCTCACCTGACCTTGACCCATTTCCGGACATTTAAAGTTTAAATACCCAGCACAGCCGGGCATTTAAACTTTAAATGCCCACCATACACGTCACAGCTACGTCACAGCCTCTGACGTCACCAGACCGGATGTAGCTGTCACTTTTGATTAATGCGTTTTGGCCCAGAAGCCCCACTATTGCACTACTTACGACCTTACGTCTTTAAGGCCTGTGAAGCCAAAGCTTGTGACGTCAATGCTTATTGGATAAAAAATATAACCTCAATCGAAGTGTCCCCTCTAAATTGGTCAAGATGAAAATCGACATTGCTAAACTCGCTCAACTCACCAATCGATGGTTCAATGTGCTCCATGTTACTGCAATTGTTGTACTGTCAGTCTAACCCAGGGGTGCCCATCCCCCCCAAGGCTTATGGCGCGTCCCCCCCAAAAACAGTCAGCTACCCCCTCCCCTGAACTAAAAAATACAAACTAATCTCGAAAATTTTGCTGAAATGGAGGGAGTAGGTATATTTACACTGAAGTGCTGCACTAAAATAATCTAATGTTGAACATCCGAAGAGCACCGCGGAGCCGGAGCCAGAATGGTATCTCGGTATCTGGTATCTTACCGAAGCCTATGTATTAAAAACTTAAGTTATAATAAGAAATTTCATATCTCAAGATAGCCTATTTACAATTAAGGCACAAGGTGTTATTTAAATATGAATTACTTTTAAATGAACCTTTGCCTTTATTTGTACGAGCTGATTACGTCCCGCTTTCCTGGGAAAAACTAAACAAATATTAGATTCTAAACAAAAACAAATTCAGCTCTTTTCTTTAATTTTGTGCTCCTAGAGAAAATGTTATAAAAAAAACTATTTTCCCCTAACTAATATAGCAAAGAATTCATTAGAACATATCTCTGGTTGCAAGTTGTTAATAGACTGGGAAAAGTCTGGTCTAGACTGGTCAAATCCGACGTCTGTTTGACAGTCTGTCGGGAAACCCCAATCCTGCCGCTGAAAATATTTGAAAACTTTATTACCCGATTTTTTCATTGCGTTTTGACGCACAAATTAAAGATTTCTATACTTAGCAAACATATTGTTGATTAGTAATCCAAGCTGCTTCAATGGTAAGTTTAAATTTGTTGAATATAAATTAATTTTTGAGTAATAATTTAAATAATATCCGCATGATACAATCATACTACTTACTTACTACTACTTACTTTTTTGCAATAAAACCAGTGTTTTGGATTCGGATGATAATTCGGGTTAAAAAACGGGGAAATTACTTTGGTGCAGTGCTAAAGATGAACCTGGCCCTCATAGCTATTGTTCTGACAGCTTCCATTACATCCTAAAACTTTTACTTGGATTCATCATGATTTTTTGTACTGTATGTAGTTAGTGGCCGCTTCATAAATTACGTCATCTGAAAATAGGGGGGAGTGGTCCAGAATGGAAATAACGGTAGAATGATGTGCTTGGAGGTGGGGGGGAGGTTGACGCATTTTCAAATTTTGATTTAAAACTAATTTAGAAAGGAGCATTTTAAACATTCTAAGTAAATTCATGAAATTAGGCCTAAAGTTGAATAGCTTATAAAATGGAACCGATGTACTCTATTTTTTTCAATATATCCGTTAAAATGGTAATTTTAGCTTCAGGTTTTGACATAGCTTCAGTAAATGCAGATCAAATCAATATTTAATCATCAATATTTTTGGATTTTCAGGCAGCGTCAGTGTCCAGAACTACATTGGAAATGTAGTACTACAAAGTCCAAAAAGGTTCTTGTTTAAAGCGTTGATCACAAAATTAGAAAAAATGGGTTTAAAGCTTAATTTCATGGTTTTAACATCCCAATAACTATAATAGGGATTTCCCAGACTGGCATTATTTTAGGAGTTTGTACCTGTGACGTCATTTTTCAATGATGGGGGGGTCAAGCGGATTATGACGAAAGGATAATTTTAGGAAGGGGGGTCCAAAAATGGCCAAAAGCGATGACGTAATTTATGGACGGCCCCTAATATTGTCAGCGCTGACCGAGCGGATGCGTTCTGCCCAGCGAGCACAGAATAAAGTGCTCGCTGGTTCTGCCACAGTACAAACACATGGGTATCATACTACCGGTTTTTCTTAAACATTTTATGGCCCATGATTTAATTATTTTTTATTCCTACATAATTTTTATTCCCCCCCCAAAATTATAATCCCCCCCAAAATCTTCGTCAATGGCGCAACTTGCGCCATCAATCCCCCCCGTGGGCGGCCCTGGTCTAACCTAAACACAAATGAAACAGACAATCAGATGATTGTTTTAAAATTATTCCCTTATAGAGTGGTAATTTCAGCTTTAGGGAAGGCTGGACAAAAAAGAAACTGCTGGATATAGGGTGTCTGCTACCCCTGTACAAAAGAAACCCCGCCGCCCCCTTCCTCTGCCATTGCCAGCATCTTATTGTTTTGTTTGTGCGATATTTTAAATTATGGCATGTAAATTAAGGGTTTCTAGTTAAGTTAGCTAGATTTAAAAAAAATTGACACAATTTAACGTGTTACTTAATTAAATAATAATAACAATGCAAGTTCTTTTTTAAATCCTTAAAACGCAAGTTCACCAGCATGGCCCCCACATTCGATTGCGGGCCCTGAAACTAGGATCAGCCTTGGGCCCCCCTATGTTTATGTACTATGCTAAGTTTCAAAAATTACTTGGTAATTTTTTATCCCTTAACAAATTTTATTTAAACTGATAATTGATAATGATGAATAATAAAAGCCATTAGTTCAATCTAAAAAAAAAACAAAATTTATCGTCAAAATCAATGCAAACATAAATTTAAATAAATCACTCATTCACTTTTATTTTACTGAAAGTATATTTCCGCTTGAGTTTTTTGGCGCCCCCTCCAAATACACTCCAACCCCCTTCGACCTCCTTCCACCCCATAACCCCCCCCCCACACCACGGCTATATATGTGGGTTATGTATCGTATATATAATGAAATTACGAATTAAATTCCTCCACAACTGACAACTATAGGCCTACCTTTAAAAAATACATTTAACTTGGAATCTCAATAAACGCGCCTTTTCCAGTAACTACGGTCAGTGTACACCAAGATAATGACAAAAAATAATAAATTAGTCTAGTCTAATCAGCTACATGTTCAAGATCAATTCGTCGCTGCCTGTGACGCATATTCAACTTACACCCCTTCTGATTTTCTTTTTTGCCACATCTGACTCAGTGACTCAGATAGCGATTATTCATAACAGTGTTCGTTTAAGTTTTGCGAAAAACATATCATCTTTCGAATCCTTACGCATAAGCGCATCCTTACGCTCATTGCGTTCCGCGCCCTTTTAAGGTTTTCTGAACCATTTGGTTTGTTCATTTCTCTTAAACAAATATATTGATTTCCCTACTGCAGGCTAAATAGACTCTGAAGTCTTAACACTAATCAAAGCACATAATGACAGATACTAAATACTACCATAGAATTACCGACTAACTATTCTATTACACTGAATTCACAAATGGTGGTTACACTGTCGTGTATACTGTTAAGTAGGTACCAAACTTTCCCTCGATTTACCCGACAGGGGTAACTTTCGTACGCCAGATTGCTCAAACTATTCCCACCGTTTGTCAAAACTGGGGTCTGTTACTACCCAGAATATGCTGCTATCTTTTGGTGCCTCAATAATTACGTCCGATAGGGTTGTTGTTCGGTAGTAAAAACCGCACTATAACCAGTGTTGCTGCGGCTATTCATTAGGTCGGATTTACACAAAAGGGGGAGCGGGACTTTTAAGTTTATTTTTGTTATTCTTTCAAAAAATAAAAATATTTATTTTGCGCCCCGTAGCGCCCCTGGCTGTCTGGCGCCCTAGGCTGTAGCCTAGTCAGCCTAGTGGTTAATCAGGCCCTGTGCCAACCACATCAGTAAAGGAGTCTAACGGTACGTCCTGAGTGCACGCCGGTTCCGATTCCGACTCAGGTTCAGATTTTCGGCGACAGGATTGATACTTATATTTTAACGGAAGTGGCCATAGTGGCCGCCGGAAGCCGAGCTTGTGCGCAGGCGCCTGCTCACCGGAATGTATTATTCATTCCGGTTGCAGATTCCAGTTTCCGATTGCTCCAGCCGCCATTTTTAATAGCAACATTTAATTTTGAAACCTAATTCAGCAGTTTAATGGATTTACCAGCTTTAATCTCTCATTTTGTAAGAAAACCACCAATCTGGGATTAAATACTCATTGCATATTCAAACAGAGATATAGTAGATAAATGTTGGAAAGAAATTTCGTTGGAACTCGGCGTTGAAGGTTAGTGAAACAACCTTTTTTTGCAAGATCAATTAGTCTAAATTTATGTTAAATGGCTGCAGGCCTAGTGGATAAGACAAAATAAGGGTTTTCTTACAAATAAAGCAGCTTATTCAAACTAAAAAGAATAATGGTCTAATTCAAGTCACAGGAACTAAACGTCAAATTTGAAATGATAGGTTATTACATCAGTAAGCTAAAATGGTTTGTAGAGTTAAAATATTCCTAATGCGTCTCCAATTTTTTGTAAGTCCATTGTTGTTTCCTTATCTGATCGTCGCACTATCTCAATATATTTTTTGTTGATTTCCACGAACTAGAGAGTCTTGAGATAAAGTACACAAATTAAATCCTGACTATATCAAAGTTGTGAGCATAAATTAGGCTATCTTTGTTGTTAAGCTTGCTTTGCTGCCGTTTAGGCATTGTAAAATAATTAATTGCTCGGTGGTTTTTTACCACTTCCCGACATATTTTCCGCAGAGGCCTCCTAAATTACCAATATGCAGTGTAAAGTAATTAATGACATTGATTAAATTAAATATTTATTACATTTGCTGAGCAATCAATGGTGAAATAATGTACACAACATCGGCAACTCCATTACCTGCTCGCCTAGTCGGCGAAGCCTTTCATGCCCCCACTGTGGCCACCTACAAAAAATCTGTCTCAGATTGAACACGCGCCGGAAATCTGAATCCGAGTCGGAATCGGAACCGGCGTGCACTCAGGACGTACCGTCAGATACTAGGGTGGACGTGTTTGTGCGCATGCGCATCAGGTCGTCCCACAGCCAATGAGAGCAGACTTCTCAGTCCCTAGGCCTCAATTCCAAATTCCAGTTTCAGTTGGGAACCAGACTCCAGACTCCAAAACAATGATCACCTGTTGAGTGCACAACTTAGCCGTTCATGACTTGACTACGCTATTCTATATATAGCTTTTCTTATTTTTACTCCTGTGTAAACATAGTGTTTTGTTGAAGTGTTTTAATCATGGCACTGTGGTTTTTTCGCCGTGGAGCACGCGTTGCCTCCAAAACCCTGAAAACGGCAACGACTTCTTGTTTTGATCAGGTAAAAAGTTCGTTTTGTTTAGTTCAAAGTTAATCCTGTAGTTATATGTGAGTAGTTTAGTTTAATTATTTTTATTCTCTCTACATTCCTGACCCCAGATTCTGAGCGATAAACGAGTAAATCATTAAATGACTATTTTGGAACTCCCATTTCGAAGATCGCTTTGTGAGCTTATTTTGAGTTTTCGATTTAAAGTCTTTCCTCGAAAGTAGGGTTGAGCAGTCACGCTCCATTATTCTTAATTTTAGGAATTTACTTAGCAGATTTTTAAACTACAAATGTTTTTGTTCGGTTTACCAATGTCATTTGGTTGAAACACATTGACTGGGATAGCAAATTTATTACAAATTAATTTATAGCAAATTTGTAGGAGTAACATAACATTGGTGATTATAGCAAATGTTTGGATTATTTTGCTGGCAATACCAATGTGTTTTTTATAAATACAGTGCACATTGGCATTTATTGCAAATGTGTTTTTAACAAAGTAATATTAGTAAATCCGACAAAATAGTTTTGGTAATTCCGACAAAACATTTGTTGTATCAGCAAATGAATTGGTAAAAATCGCTCAACAAATGTGGATTTGTTGGTTTCTTCAATTTATTTTTTTCTTTGTATGTAAGCTAGTGAGAATAAAACTAAAGTAAGTTAATGTGTTCTTTTAGCATATTAGGATAAGTTAAATGACGAAGGCTGTTATTATTATTTACATATACCTAAGCATTTAATTCAATATATACCTATTACATTGCTTTGAGTTTAGTCCAAATAAACTGTAAACTAATATTAATAGAGAGTGAAACAAAGTTCAAGTATCCGTTTTTAAATAAATCAAGGTTGAAGATATATATTTCTCTTCTTACATTTGTTATACAAACATTTAATCATAGTAAATATTAATATTAAGGATGCATACAAATTTACAACATATAGGAGGAGTTTTATTTTTGTTTTAGCCTTTAATAAGTACCCTAAGGTGTTAACTATATGCCTCAAGCTGACTTGGTACAAATGTAATTTTTTTATGTCCAATATAGCTGTTTCAAAATGTTCCCAACCCTCCAAAATGATGTATATGGTACTGGCTACTAATTGCCCCAGTCAGGAACATTTTTTTCTTGTTTTACACTAATGGTCGAATGGGAATGGGTGTCTCAAAATTCTCCGAGGTTGTCTCATAATTTCCTCATTTGCCACAGTCATGATGAGACACCTTATTTTTTTTATAGTTTTAACTAATTGATTACTGTGTATTAATTGGTTACACCACATGGTTCTTAGACATCTGTGAGGTGCTGTGGAAAAATTTACAGACATTTTAAACCATATGATTTGGAGGTATAAGTAAAGTTTGAATTTTTTCTCAAAATTACCCCCCCCCCCATAATGTTAACCCACATTTTTTTAACTCACATACACAGAAAAATCTGTTCTCTCTGCCTTACACTTGGCTGGAAGTTACTCTTTGCCGATAACTGCACAGTAAATTTACCGTGCACTAGGAAACTGAAATAACAGAAGTAAGCAATCACCTGTTTGCTGCAAACTGACGTTTAACATCTTCACTTCATCACGAGTAACCAGTTATTTGTACTGGCCATTGCTTAGAATGCGGCAGTTGAAATTTACGATCATTGCGTTTTGTGATCGCTATAAATTTTATATCCCCAAATTCGTAATTTTTCAGAGAGTAAAATTTTATTGCTAACTCTACATGAGTAACCGACTCATGCCGCACTAAGGTTATTTATGTAACATTTAATTTGGGTTTTTGCTGTTGCTATTATTCCATAAAACAAAATATCCACATTTTTTGGATAACTTTGTCACATAAATATATTTTTAGTATCATTTACTATTGGATTCATCAATTTTTATGTATACTGTGTACAATCAAATACGGTTATTCGAATTTTCATTTTTTTCTCCTGGTATGACAACAGAAGCGAATCCTGGGCTGCAATATGATTAACAAGGTCGTCGTAGTTTCTGTGATGGCAACTAGAGTGCTCTAGCTTCATCCTCAGCTCATATATCGCGTGGGAAATGTTGGCTTTGCCACGAGTAACCCGGTTACTCGTGATGCACACAGGTTTTATCACTAGGCACGAAACATACACTGGAATAGATACACTGGAATCTATACTTGTGATACACATGAATAGAGATCAGGGTATAATTCTACCACAATCAGGGCCGGCCCTAGCAATTGCGGGGCCCTGGGACGATCTGAGTTGCGGGGCCCTTCCAAGTCGCTGCATTGACGAGTGTTAAAATACCGGTATATGCCTAGAGTGCTTAGCGCTTCAGCATACATTGCAATGGATTTTGTCTTTCAGTTAGCGCTCCTTTTTATTTTCTTTTAGTCACTAATTACTTGGTATTAGGCCTAATGGCCTACAATATGAATTGTGAATTTAAAAGTAATGACAAAGAACATTGATTAATATGGGTAACCTTGTTTGCGGCGGAAAATCACAGACAAAAGTACTGTCAGAGTCAGTTACAATCAGTCAAATATTTTATTGAGGCTGGTGAGTGAAGAGAGTACTTATGAGAAAAACTAGTGAAAATACAATATTACCGAATGAATCTTGCCATAGAGTCACAATGCTTATGTCACCAGTTACTCATATAAAGAAATAGATTACTGATTATTATTACTATAAAAATAACTATATTTGCCAAATATTAACTTTTTTTAAGATTTTGATTATGAAAATCAGCCCATAGTAGCACAGTTATGATTTTTGATTGGGAAACGTAGAGCAGGGGTGCCCAGAAGGGGGGGGCATGGCACAATTTGCGCCATCAACATTTTTGGGGGGGCATGATTTTTCGGGCGGAATTTTGGTTTTTTGTGAGGAATTTTAAACCAGCGAATAAGGGAAAATTACAAACAAATAAATGAGCATAACCATACGCAACAGTTAAAGTATTGTTTATTTATCCAAACATTTCATCAGAATTGCTATCGTCATATATTCAAGTTCACCATGCAAACCATCCCCGGAATCTCCACGTCAATCCATGATTGTTAAATTATTTGGAAGGGTGGTTGGCAATGGCTCGACTGACAACCCTGTCTGACATCGGCCCATAAAAAAACGTGGTGTCAGACAGAGTCTGTGGCCCCGGTCTGACACATCCTTTAGCAATGTAGCCAACAACCTGGTATTTACCCACGTTTCGGGTATTTTGGAGAATGTAGCCAACAACCTGGTATTTACCCACGTTTCGGGTATTTTGGAGGCCGTGCGGAGATTTGGCGGTGATTAAAAAAACGGGTTTAACCGGGGATGTAAGTCTTGTGTTGAGGAAATTTACTCAACAAAAAAACGGGTAAAATCGGGGATTTCTGACGAGGTAAAAGATTTTTTGGAACTCTATATATTTTATTTTTTGAACGAAAGTTGGTAAAATGCCAAATCCTGTGTAATGCAACACTGGCCGTTAGAGATAAGACTATAGCAACAGTAAATTGCCAGTCGTATGAAGCACGGTCGGTGTGCCTGCTTGGACTGCGGTGAGGCAGTTTTACGAATAGTACAATTAATTACTCAGAGAAGTGAATGGTGATTACAAGTTCACATTGTGTTGTGATATCGTGGTTGGATATTCATTTTAGCTAGTTAGATATACAGAAACTGAATTGTATTCTGTATTTTTTTTATCTGTGGCAAACCACGGAGTGGTTTTAAGTGTGTTTTGTTGAATGAACAGTATAGGCCTCCCAATCTAGTCTAGTAGTCAAGTCTTTGAGGATTGAAATTAAAATCGACAACGGACCATGGAAAAAGTATAACTGGCGCCAATTATTGGGGCCCACGCCGTCCATAAGACCAGTACTAAAATTAACATTAGTCTTATGGACGGCGTGGGCTCCAAGAATTGGCGCCAGTTATACGTTCCAGACCCAAGTCAATCAACAAGCACACATGACGTTGACGTTCCTCATACCTCTACCAGCACCCAAGACCAAGATGTTTTTAACCAACAAGCATCCAATATGTTTTTGAACCTACCTGCGAGAATGATGCCATTTCAATACCACAGTTTCAGTGTTTAATGATGTAAAATCCCAATATTATATCTACAGACATGTTCATTCATTTCATAATTTATTCAAAGAAAAAACAATTAATTAATTTCTGGTTATTGTAAGAACAGTAACGCCCCAACATTATGGAAACCATGTTAAATTAATGCATAACTAAACTGCGAAAATTAAAAATACTTGTAGGTTGTAAAAGATTTTTCGCCACACAACGACGTAATCACCTGTTTTACCAACTTTATTTCGTAGCTGAAATCAGTTTTTATCCGCCAGAGGGCCAAAAACTTTCGTCAGCTGCTCGTTTATTTACTTGAATCAACGAGAGAACATCATAATTATAGAGCACTCAATAGGTTCCATAGACAGGATAGTTGCGATCATATGATTTTCATAGCTCAGCTGTGTTTGTTTAAACCCTGACAAAGAAGTTGTATCGTCGCTCGTAACCTGCTCATAGTTTTGTTTTCAAGTGTGTCAAATAAATAATAATATTTTAAATGTTATATAGAGCATATTTCATTGTGTAGTGTGGTGAAAAATAGCGACTCCGTCTCGACTTCGTCTCGAATTTGAAACACGATCTCGAGCCTGCAAAACCTCATTTTCAGCCCTTGTTTCGAAATATGCTATTACAAACACTGCTTATTTGCATCGTATCACTAGTATCACGAACTGTAAAAAGTACTTCATTACATTTTCATTAATGAGTCAATTTGCAAAACAAATGAAATTCGCTCGCAAATAAAGACCTTATTTATTTATTAACTGGCAACATATTAGTTACTTTTTTACTAACGCTATTGGAACTAGACTTACTTATAAATAAATGTGTTTTATATATTGAAGTGATATCACTTTATTACCTAATGCTGGTATGCTTTATTATTGTATGCTTTATCACTTTATTACTTGATACTTAGTAATTAATTGTGTTTTTAAGAGTTTGGTAAATAAAACGTAATAATACCCTTTGATAGGGAAGAATATAAGGTGTGTGTTTTTATTATTGACATACTAGCTAATGTTAGAAATTAAAGGGTGGGGGGTGGTTGTCATGCTTTGGGGGGGCATTAGGCTTGGTTTGGGGGGGGCATGCACCATTATCCTTGGGGGGGCTGGGCACCCCTGACGTAGAGGACTGCAAAGAAGACAAATTTAATAAGAATATGTTTATTTAAATCCAACTAATAAAAGCTAACCCTCCTTGCCTTCCTTTCGGCAAATTTGTGTACAAAGTCATCAAAGTTCATTTCATTTACAATCTCACGTTCAAACACAGGGTTGCCAAAGACAATAGTCTATCTTGAGACATGGATGCTCTCAAATATGTTTTGATTAGTTACAATCGCGAAAAACTTCGTTCCGCACTAGCAACAGTTATGGGGATGGTTAGTAAAATTCTGTACGCTATTTGAATGTTGGGGAAAGGGTTTCCAATTTTGCTCAAGTATTTTAACACTTTCACGGGATTGTCAACATCAATCGGTATCATTTCCCTAAACACTTTTACTTCACTAAGAAGTTCTGAGCTTTCGATGTCCTTTGATATGTGTCCGTCCTCAGTACTCGGCCGCTGCAGACGATTGGAGTTTTTTGCCGGAATTCTCATGGCTCTTCGTCTACTGTAGTGCTAATGTAAGAAAGGCCTCGCCTTAGTCAATGCAATTTTAATCGTATTTCTGAATTCGCTCTTGTCGTGTTTAACGTTTTACTCATGATTTGAAACTAATTAAAATATCATTCATAATTTTAATTTCTTTTGGAATACTGTATTTTTCACGCGGAGTTTTCGAGAGCGCGGGGCCCCAAAAGCGCGGGGCCCTGGGCAGATGCCCCTGCCTGGGGCCAGCCCTGACCACAATGAAGTTGTAAATGAATGTTTATATGTTGAATTGGGGGAATGTAGTGGCAGCACTGGTAGCAGTAGCAAATGTTTGTTTATTACGAGTTAGCTTTGAAGAATTGAGAAAGTAGTGATTTTTGCAAGGAATATGTTATGATTAAAAAATTGGTTTTTTTTCTGAGTTGTACCTTGGGACAGTTTTACTATGGGAAAAATAGCACATCTCAGCCATCTTTGAAAGAAACACATAACTGACCTGTCTGGTGTTCTCACCACCAGGGGGGTGTTTCTAAACGGTTTCACAAGTACTAGTTATAAGTTATCTCAGTTGTAGCTTTACTGAGACAGCTTGTAGCTAGTAATTGTAAACCCATTTAGAAACACCCCCCTGGGGGCAGTTTACAGGGACTGCAAACTTTTAGGAGAGTTCTAGTCATGCTACCAAATAGATTCAAAAAACTCTTATTGCTAAATAAATGTTTGGTGTTTCAGTGTTTATTTTTTTATTTCTTGATTTGTTGGTGCTAAAACTTAAGGCAGTATTTTTAACTTTGAAGTGTGCTCTATTTAACAGTACGTTTTTAGCTAAAAATATATCCTCAAGTACTTTAATTTGCTATGTTTTTGTTTGTTGCCCTGTGTTGTACCTTTGGACAGAATAATGGTTGTGAACTGGGACATCCCGAGGTACAACACGTTTATAGTAAATACATTGAAAATCAATACTGTATGGAAGTGATGAATTTTTTGCTATCGTATTTAATTATTACTGGTGAAGTACTTACTAATACAAAGTGATTGGTTTTAATAGTTTATATACAGCCTCTGGCCTCTGCTGATTATTCTTCTTTCCACCAGGATTATACCTCACAATAAGGAAGACAAGGTTCCTTCCATAAAAAGGGTTTTCCATAGATAAAGAGGCCTTTTTATGATCTTATAGTATTTGTATCTTTGCAAGGGTGTAAATTATAAATTATTTCTCCCTTATTACATAAGATATTTTTAATTTAAAAGTGTTTGTAGATTCCTTATATTATAAACTACAAGGTATTATTAATATTAATATTGTAACCAGCATTCAGCTAAAAGTAAAAATACAGTAATCCCATGTGGAAAAAGATTTTCTGGCCCATAACCTGGCTAGGTTCCAATATTTGCCGAAACCTGGCCAGTCAAATTCTCAGGCTTAGTAAAATGCTGCTAAAATATGTAAATAAGAATTAAAAAAAAACCAAATAAATATACAGGGTGAGTTTTAATTGTCCCCCCCCATTACTTTTTTTTACACTTCTAAAAATAACTACCCCAGACCCCACCCAAACATTATTGGGTAGTAAGTACCACGTTTTGAGGGGGTACTCATTTTCGGCCGCCATCTTGGATCCGCCATATTGGATCCAAAATAATTTTTTCAAATGTAAAAGTGGTGTTGTGACCCATCATTTCAAGCTAGACTTTTTCACTGGTTACAATACCGCAATCCGTTTTTTAATATCTCGATTCGTTCTCAAGATATGAGTACTTTTAATTTATTTATTTTCAACCAATTTTAACATTACAAATTAATAAAATAGGCCCATAACCACAAAATAATGCTAGATAGTGACGAATAACCACCATGAGTCATTGTTGAGCGATTTACACTTAACTTTCACCAATGTAATTTTTTTGGCCGCCATCTTGGATCCGCCATTTTGAAACGAGGTAAGTTATTTCGAATCTGAAGTTGGTGTTGTGACCCATCATTTCAAACTAGTTTTTTACGCCGAATTCAATGCCGTAACCTGTTTTTAGCTATAAAATTTAGTTTTTGAAAAATTTATATTTTTTGAGATTTTTATTAGACATTTGTCATTATCTTGAAAACTAAACACGATAATTAAAAACGGGTTGCGGCATTGAATTCGTCGCAAAAAACTAGTATGAAATTATGGGTCGTAACACCAACTTCAGATTTGAAATAACTTACCTCATTTCAAAATGGCGGATCCAAGATGGCGGCCAAAACATTTACATTGGTGAAAATTAAGTGTAAATCGCTCAACAATGACTGATGGTGGTTATTCGTCACTATCTAGCATTATTTTGTGGTTATGGGGCTATTTTATCAATTTGTAATGTTAAAATTGGTTGAAAATAAATAAATTAAAAGTACTCATATCTTGAGAACGAATCGTGATATTAAAAAACGGATTGCGGTATTGTAACCAGTGAAAAAGTCTAGCTTGAAATGATGGGTCACAACACCACTTTTACATTTGAAAAAATTATTTTGGATCCAATATGGCGGATCTAAGATGGCGGCCGAAAATGAGTACCCCCTCAAAACGTGGTACTTACTACCCAATAATGTTTGGGTGGGGTCAGGGGTAGTTATTTTTAGAAGTGTAAAAAAACGTAAGGGGGGGGACAATTAAAACTCACCCTGTAGACTTGTTTGATTGAAATAAATGATTTTTCAATAAAATTTTGAAATAAAAATCTGTTATCCAGTATGAGATTTGAACCTGCGACCTCCCTATCAGTGTCCTGGTTCTAGCGCCCTAGACCACTCGGCTGTTCTGATGCTTAAGTGCTATGGTAATGCAAAGTATTTGGCCTTCCCTTAGCAAGTAAAAAATCAACTTGTGATTAAAAAAAAAACTATGACACGTCATACTTAGGCTTGACTCATAGTGTTAGTGTACTTTTTTACACATTGTGATCAAAGCAGTAGCTAAAAAATATTTTTGGGGGGGTTTGGGCAGTCCCGGCGACAGGATTTTCGGACCCTAAAATCTGGTGACCTTTTATTTTACTCCTCATGTGCTTTTGGGCCCCTTTGTTGTCATTTAGGACCCTTTGGGCTGTTCCCAAGCCCCCTGCGAGCCCGGGGCCCTATTTTCTTTCATTTCAAGCCTCTTTCAACAATTTGGGGGGGGGGTTTACCCCCTGGCCCCCCCATTGGCTCAATTTAAAGGCATTTTAAACAATTTCGGGGGGGGTTATGACCCCATAACCCCCCCCCCCCATTGGCTACGCCCTTGATTGTAATCAAGCATGCAAATAATTCAATGTATTACCAAATTTGCTAATCCAATTTCTTAAAAGTATTTATTCAATTTTTAAGTTTTGATCTTCAGGCAAATAATGTAGACATTTTTTAAAAAAAACTTAAAATTGTTAAATAAATAAATAAAAATAATAAGTTGATATAACTTTAGCAGTAGTGGTCAGAATCTTAGTTGTCCTGGCTAGAACTTGGCCATTACTAGCCAGAACCTGGGTAGAACTGGCCAGAATTACCTGGGCAGTACTGGCCGGAACCTGGGCAGTACTTACCAGGTTCTGGCCAGTACTAACCAGGTTCTGACCAGTGATTTCACAGTACTGGCCAGTATTGTCCAGAACTGGCCAGGGCCTGGCCCAGAAAATTTTTTCTATAAGGATTGTTTGAAAATTGTCACAAGGTGCAACGCTCTCCCCTATGATGTAAAGTATTGTACCCCCGGTAAGTTTTACCATACTCGCATGAAAATTCCACACTCTCTCTGGTTCGAGCGGGAACTATCATGTACTTGTCAGGTAAAACAGTACTTACCGGCAGGGGTGCCCATCCCCCCAAGCCTCATGGCGCCCTCCCCCCAAATTTGGTCAACCCCCCCCCCCCAAATTTGGCTAACCCCCCCCTCCCCTTTGTTATCAGCAATGCTGGTCTGCTGCAACGGCGTCATTTAATTTTTTAATACACGGTTTTCGCGGCTTTCACTTCAATGAAAATGAATATAATCAATTAAAAAATTTAATCAATAAAACACTAAGTAGTTTTGCATATGTAATATTAAATATAAGTAAATACCTCACGAAACACATTTTTCTGGACCTCAATAAGTATGAATTACACCTTTAAAATTTCTGTTTACTGTTAAAAAATCACAAAAGATTAGTTCTATAACATTTGTTAACTGTGTGAAAACAGTTAAATTGGTTGATCTTCCAAAACTATTTCTTAATTTATACATTAAAAATATTTCTGCATCTTTATTAATTTGATTCTGACTATTTTTATTGATGGATTACGGTAATGGCCCAACAATTTTGCTGCCGAACCAGTTTGCAGCCGACCATCGTGGCCGATATTATGCGTGATTGTCGCTCTTCGCGGCGTTTGCGAAGTTATTTCCACAGTTTTTCGCATTCTGTAGGTATTTGTGTGTATACAGTATCATACGTTGGGTGATTGCACAGTTAATGACAGTTTAAATAACATACATTTGTCAATATACTGGTCAGTAATTGTCATCCTTCTGAACAAACTCCAATTTGCAATTAGCCTACTTCATGATCACAAAATTCTATACTTTTTTATATTTCAAAAAATCCCCCCCAAAATTTTATTTGATGGCGCCCTGAGCCCCATATCCCCCCTAATCTGGGCACCCCTGCTTACCGGTCTAGCAACGTAATATACTATTAGGAAACACCTAACTTTAAGAGTATTTAATACCCTTTCCTTGAATCTGACCTTAACAAATTTAGATTCCTGCAAAGCTTGGCTCAGCTATGATGCCTTATTATTAAAATCAGTACAGAACTGTAGGTGGAGTCTTGATCACAAAACAACCTCCAGCATACCTGTTAAAAGTTTAGATATCTTTTAGTTTTCTAAATTAAGATCCTATTACTGGTACCACAATAAGAAAACAAACTTGTAGAACTCATAATAAAGTTTAAAGTCTGCCTGGTCCCACAGCTGTTTGTTAACCAAATAGAAGATAATCCAATCCAATAACAGCTGTTAAACAACAACTTTCAGCTGATGTAAACAACTTGTTATCAGCCAAAACACCTTTGAGAAAGCTAAATACATCTTAAATAACGAATAATATAATACCGTGACTCGTATTAGGGGAAATATATTGTTAACCTTGGCACTTTATGAATAATTAGCATTTTTTATAAAATGTTTTAATTTAATATACCATATTAAAAGTTACAGAAATTGTTTATAGATGAATAATTTGTCCTTGGATTTAATTGCATAATATCCCACACACTTGTATTTGCATGAAATGTATACCTGTAATTGTATACAATTAGTTAATTGTATTTTAAATACAAAGTTTTTCAGTAACTAGTACAGTAAAAATAAGTGAATAATTCCATAAACCCGAAAAAAATTAGCACAAGCGAGGAATTTGGTACAGATGTTGGGTATATCTTCCTTTTGAACATACTAAAAGTCCCCTAAAATTGGAGCTATGCTTCGGCCGCCATCTTGGAAAATGGCGGCAAATTTCTGTATTTTTGCCTTTAGCTCCTTTTAGTGAGGTGGCTTAGTGAAATTACCGTTACCTGGCGGATAAAAGCATCAAATTTGGTGTGAAGGTACCGTATGGTGTACTAATAAATTTTAGCTTAGGAGCCCTTTTGAATTTTTAAAAATTTCTACTCCCGGCACCAAAATCCGAGTGTGGTAGGCCTATGTAAAATCACAATTAACATGGGATCATTTTTGAAAAAAAGTTACTTTACTGCATTTTTTACATGTATTTTTTTAGATATTGACTTGGCAACAACGCCTATCGTTGTTTAGTGGTTAATCCTTTATTTTGAAAGGATCATAATTTACGGCCACCATCTTGGATCCGCCATTTTGGATATCAACTCAATTTTTTTTAATGTAAAGGTGGTGTTGTGACACATCATTATGAACTAGATTTTCACGCTGATTACAAAGCTGAATCCGTTTTTGAAAATATGCATTCGTCAAAAAGATATGCTCAAATAAAAATTCACTCCTATACATTTCTTATGGACGTTTAATATTTTTAGCATTTTTTTGGATAATTGTTCTTATTTCTCTCATTATAATTAAGATATGTAGTTAATTTTAGTATTAAAATACTCACTGAAAATATCAGCTCTCATTTGAGATATTAGTCATCAATTTCGGACGAGTGACAGATGAGCTATAAGGCTTAGTAAGAACTCAAAAATCAACTTTTTGGAAATTTGGTTTTAGTTAATTATCTATATCTCCGGTTCTAATTAAGGTATTTAGTTCATTTTGGTCTTAAAATACGCAGTGATACTTCAGCTTTCGTTTGAAATACTGATACGTAAAATCTGTTGGGTTATAAACGGATATTAAGGCTCATTACGACATAAAGATTAGTTATTTCAAAATTTTACACTTAATAGTGAATTATATCTCACCCTGAACTTTTCCGAATTAAGTGATTGTGGTCTCAAAATAAAGCTGATATTCTACTGAGTCTTTTAAAAGCATTCAGAACTTAATACCTGTCCTAGAACTGGAGATATAAGTCTTTATATAAACAAAAATGTCTGAAAAATTTTATTTTATGTGGGTTTTTGAACCACAACTCGCCTGAAACTCAATGTATTAAAATAATTTATGACTCAAATGAAAGCCAATAGTATACAGAGTCGATTAAGATTTTTACGATTTTTGAGTCTTCTTTTGAACTAGAGGAATCCTTCATGACCTGTAAAATTATGCAAAGAAAACAAATTTATGTTGAATGAAAGCTCATAAGTCGCCTAAACTTTAATCTGATTTTATTGAGAATTAGCTCACCTGAAAGCTGCTGGTTTACTGAATGATTTAAGGCTAAAATGAACTAAATACCTTAATCAGAACCGGAAGTATAGATAATTAATTAAAACCGAATATCCAAAAAGTTGATTTTTGAGTTCTTACCAAGCCTTATAGCTCATCTGTCATTCGTCCAAAATTGATGACCAATATCTCAAATGAGAGCTGCTATTTCAGTGAGCATTTTAATACTAAAATTAACTACATATCTTAATTATAATGAGAGAAATAAGAACAATTATCCCAAAAAATGCTAAAAATATTAAACGTCCATAAGAAATGTATAGGGGTGAATTTTTATTTGAGCATATCTTTTTAACGAATGCATATTTTCAAAAACAGATTTCAGCATTGTAATCAGCGTGAAAATCTAGTCTGTAATAATGTGTCGCAATACTACATTAAAATAAAAAAAAATCTTACATCCAAAATGGCGGATCCAAGATGGTGGCTAAAAATTAATACCCAATAAAAATTATGTATTTACTACTCAGCAAGTAAGGCGGTGGTTTTAAATCAAAATTTTGGGAAATATTAGCTTGGATACACATAAATAAAATGTTTTAAATATATATTTCGGCCATTTTGGATTATGGTGCCGGGTATGGAAATTTTTAAAAATTCAAAAGGGCTCCTAAGCTAAAATTTATTAGTACACCCTAAGGTACCTTCATGCCAAATTTGGTGCTTTTATCCGCAGGCACGGCCCCAGGGACTTTGCCGCCCTGGGCGAAATCGGCGACCGCCGCCCCCCCCCCCCATATACACCCTGTCTAATTGTTTACTCCCGGGCTCCACCCCTTCCTTGAGATCGCGCCACAGTGTCTCCCTAAACTCTTAAATAATTATGTATAAATAATTATAATTACAGTATATCTTAAATAATTATACTAGGGCTCCCAAGTGTAAATTGCACATTTTTAAATTATTTTAATTTTATAAGCTGGTTCGTGTTTACAGTTGCAGAGATCTATATTTGTTTTAGCGAATTTCCCCTATAGGGAAGAAGCTATTACCGTAGGTCTCATGGTAAGACCTAAGCTCGGGACCACTATAACTTTTCATTTTGGGGCCCCCAGAACACTATTCGTTCGAATTTATATATATATATATATATATATATATATATATAAATTCGAACGAATAGTCCGAAAAAATTTGAACGAAAATATATATTCGAAAATATAAATTCGAACAAATATATATATATATATATATTATTTTAGTTAACATTATTAAGTTAAGAAACAAAGTACCCTTTTTTGAAACATTTTTTTTGAAACATAATATATCTATGTGTCTGTTAGCACGATAGCGGCCGCAAAAGTGGTCCGATCTTTATGAAATTTGGTACGGACATGTAAAGTGGTAATCAATTGGACGAGTTCGTGAACCAGCCCGATCGGACCACCGGAAGGGGGGGTAAAGGGGGATAAAACCCCCCAAAAATGGGTTTTTTGAGTTTTTTACATATAAAAATAAAATTTATCAAATTTTTGTGGGCACCATTGAATTCAGCTCAAAAAAACAAACAATTTAGTATTTTGAAACACCGCTCTATGTCCATTGGTTACCGAGATATTGAAAGTGGTAAACACAGTACGTTGTCCCAATGTTAACCTTATGGGAATTAAGTAAAATTCTATATCTCGCTTATTTCTCAACATATCTCAATAAAACTTGGTAAATAGCTTCTTCTAGTTCAGATCTACTAAATATTGAATTAAAACCACCCAGTTTTAATATACCTGTAGCAGCACACCTGCATACTCATTCCCCATGTTATTCTTATGGAGCTTACAAAAACATGTCAAATCTCGCTATGTTGGATTTAAATATGTTGTTTTGCATTTGAAATTCGCTGAGTATGCAGGTCTGCTGCAACGGGGGTATTTTTGTTTATAATCTGATTTTAAAATTTACCCGAAGGTAATCAGCTGTTAAATTACAATTAATTGACATTTAAAACTCTTATAATGAAAGTTGGTCGACATTTTAAAGCGCCCTCTAGAAATAAATCAAAGGCTAAGGGGACCCAAACGAAATATCCTTTATTTACCCGTCCGCCGTGCGCTAGATCATAAGCTTTAAAATGACACATCAATCGTGAAAACCGGTTGAGTAGGTCGGGAGAAAAGGGACGTAACAGAGAAAGCCCTTATGGAATTTGTAGACGTTAGATGTATATATGCTTAACTATTTAATTCAATATGATTTTAAAAACGCGTTCATTTGTAATATTCCTTTGCTTGAAAAAGTTCGTAGTTTTACGAAAAAAAAACTAAGTACCATTCTGATAGCACAACTAAACTTACACAGCCCTGGCTTTTTGAAAATAGGCCTACACCTGACTATGCGTTGTTATTAGAGCCATTTTAGACAAATCTAAACAATAAATTCTTTATACTTAATTGTTCTTTGAAGCAATAAAAAATCGACTATGGGCCTACTAGGCGACAGGCGTAATATAATCGTGAGCCTCGAGATCACTTGAACAGCCCTTTCCCTAAGTAGAGGTAAGTGATCTGCTGTTCAAGTAATTTAGAAACACGCAGTTTTATGACGAGTAGGCTAGTGCATAATTTATTTCGTGGTATAAATTCAAATAACTTTTGTTTTAGGTTTAAACTATTTAAAGGCTTTGACAAATGTAAATCTTATTGCTACCACAATAATAAACACAACGTCGGGGGAGGAGGGAGGAATCCGTCAAGGTCACTCCCAACCATCGAAGTAAATACTTCGATGCTCCCAACCGCTGCGTTGTTGCTTTGAAGCTGTCACTGTTCTGCGCAGCGCAGCGCGGCGACGACGGTTGTTCCATACAAGCCGAGTGGTTTTTTTATATTTGGACTTGAATTATAATGGTAAATCGATGCTTGCATTGCCGTATATATTCTTAAGCTTGTTCTTTTGGTAAAATGTGATGCAGAAAATTTTACTCTTCACATTCATGAATTTATTATTTTATTCATATTTTAAAATTTGCCGTTACTTAAAATTTGCCGCCCCCAAAAATCTGCCGCCCTGGGCGGCCGCCCGGTCCGCCCACCCCTGGGGCCGGCCCTGTTTATCCGCCTGGTAAAGGTATTCTTAAATTAATTATAGCCCTAAGCAACCTTACTATTTATTATTGAAGATACAGAAAAACGTTTCAAATAAATATTGTAGCCCATTAAAAAATACACATTTTTGGTTATTATATTTTTTTCTCTAAACCCAACGGTTTTTGAGTTATTTGCGATTAAGTATAGTTAATGTTTTTGATTAATCAAAATCATAAGAAAAATGTGTTGTAATATGACATTTTAAGGGGTAAATCAAAGGGAAATTTTATTTTTTTAATGCATAATATCATTCTAAGGCCCTGAAATTTTGTTTCCGGTTTGAAAATGTATTTCTTTCTATTTAGAATTGTACTTAAACTAACCCTTCATTCTGAACGCAGTGTTTTAGTGTTATTAATTTACGTTTAGTCGAGGAAAGATAGGGTTACACCCTGAAGAAAAGACTATAAGGGAGGTTTCTGCGTTTTCCTGACATATTTTATGTGCTGATTAACATACTAAAAGTTTATCAAAGTTTGACCACCGGAAGTGTCTCATTTTCAAGATGGCGTCCAAGACGGTGACAATAGTATTAAAGATATAGGAAATAAATGCCATAGGTGATGTATAAGTGAATCTGGTGTCAATAATACCATTGCCGATAATTGAAGGGAGGTATGAACTTCAGTTTTCGTTATAAAAAAATCGGCCGCCATCTTGGATCCTGTAATATCGCAACTTAGCATGATACCGGGGAACCGGGAAATGAATAAAAGACATTATTTGTATAGTAACAAGGCATGGGACTGTAACCCGCGGAATGAACATGAAGGAGAAGGGGAGCGAACAGAACTAAGAGCTGAGGTGAGGATGCACTAGATAGACAGACGGATCTAAACTGGATTGTGATTGGTTGAACTTGGGTACGGGTTGCAGGGTACAGCCAATTGCGTTTATTGTACTAAATCATTAACATATTGCCAACTTAATAATTTTACAAAATTGAATTATCAATGAACTGAACATTATAATATATATATAAATGTAAGTTAGTACATTACATCTCTCCACCCAAATTTGGAACTATGTGACAAATTGACAAAAATAATAAGCGGTACATACTTAATTATAACAGAGTGAATGATTAACAATAAAAAAAATAATGACAGAAAACCATAACCTAATGAACACAACATAAAATCTTACATCAACATTGCCTTTAAAGCTTTAGAGGTCAAGCCTTTCAACTGGCTTCTTGGGTCGATTCGATCGCCTTAATGGAACAGGAGGCGAAGGACGGTTAACCGGATTGGTTACAGATTGACGACTGCAAGGAGAGGTTGGGTCTAGCCTTGTAGGTATAGGTGAACGGGGTGTAGGTGTAGGTGCTGGTAACGGACTAGGCGAGCTAGTTTGGTTGTTAGGAACAGACACTGGAGATGGAGAAAACATTGTCTGTTTGTACTGTGCCATAGGCTCATCATTTAGGCTATCATCTGCATTTTCAGCTATTCCTGAGTCAACAGCTACTATCTGATTGATACGTCTTTTCCACAGTAACCCAGAATTTATTCTTACAATATACATTACATTACTGATTTGCCTAACCACAATACCCTCAACCCATTTATCATTAGCTCTGTAATCTCTAACCAACACATGTTGATTAATTCTTAAATATCTTGTTTTTCTACCTCTCGCATACAATTTCTGTTTTTCCTGTTTCTGCTGCACTGTATTATTTAAACTCGGTCTTAACAAATCAAACCTAGTTCTTAATGATCGATTAAACATCAACTTGGCTGGTGTTTCATTTGTGGTTGCATGAACTGAATAGCGGTAATCACCACAAACTCTAATTGAACCATCTTTCTTAATGACAGGAACTATTGGAGTAGAGTACTCACTGCTATTAACAGGACATAGAATATCAGCATCTACCAAACGTTTTAATTCTGCCTCAACTTTGGCTTTGAGTGTAAAAGGTAATGGTCTTGGTTTGAAATACTTAGGCGTTACATTAGGTTTTAGAACAAGTTTAACAGGATCACCAGTGTAACAACCTAACTTGTCAGTGAACACATTTGGGAATTCTTGATATAATTCCATGATAATATCATTACTTGATTTTAGCTTTGTACTTTTGATTTGTCCTGATTCAGAAAACTCACTAGACCTACTTTCATTCATCGGAATAGATACAGTGATTCGTAACTGCTGAATCCAATCTCGCCCTATCAAAGGATTAGCCCCTCTTTTGACTACAAACAAATCTAAATTCTTAGATATATTGTTATGATTAACCGACACAGTTAATCTGCCTATTGGTTTGAACTGATCATTCGTGTATGAACTTAAAACTAAATCAGTTGGTTGCAAAGGTACATTATCTAGGTGCAGTTTGTAAAAGTCTTCAGAAATGACCGAAACACATGCACCACTGTCAACTTCAAAGCACATTGGTTTGTTTTCGACACTTAAGTTTACTTTAATCGGGTCGACTTTATTCTATTGACAGCTAACAATGGTTCCTCAATATGAAACAAAGGACCTAGGTTAAAATCAACATCATCGCTAGAGTTAGGTTCCTGAACTTTACTTTCTTCAACATAATTTTGCCTTGCTTTTTGGTGCTTATTGTTGGTATACTTATAATTAGGCCTACTCTTATTATAATGGTTTGAATTGTATTGAGACTTACTTGAATTTTTTGATTTGCAAACCTTCTCTAAGTGACCTACTTTGTGACAGAAATTACAAGTTAAACTCCTGAACTTGCACGAGTTAGTCATATGTCCCACTTGTCCACAACAAAAACATTTTATGTCACCTCCACTGGGCACTCCTCCTTTCCTCTGGTCTCGGGATCCTTGCTGGTTTCGTTGCTGCATTCGGTTGTTGTGACCCTTGTTGATATTGTGAAGTCGTCCTCCACTGCTGCCCTGAGCTCCGATCTGTGTTGATAACGTAGCCGTGTCCCTCTCTGCAGACTCCATGGTAGTGGCAATTTGGACTGCTTTTTCAAAAGTCAAGTCTGGCTCCCCCAAAAGACGTTTTTTGGTTGCTTCACTCTTCAGGCCACTTACAATCCTGTCCCTTAAATAGTCCGGCAACTTGTCTTGGAATTCACAGTTAACCGATAACTGTTTTAACTGCACTACGTATTGAGCCACCGACTCATGTTCATGTTGATTTCTGAGGCTGAACTTATATCTTTCGGCTATGAAAGAAGGTTTTGGAGATAAGTGGTCACCAATCATCTTAACTATTTCTTCATAAGTTTTTACTGCAGGCTTGTCAGGCGAACACAGGTTTTTCAATAAGTTATAAGTCTTCACTCCCACTAAAGTCAATAGTGTAGACACTTTCTTCTCTGCCTTAATCTCGTTACAATCACAAAATAGTTCAAATCTTTCGATGTATGTCGCCCAACTCTCGTCCGTGTCTTGAAAAGGACCGACGCTGCCGATGTACGCCGCCATCTTCTGCACGCTATCGCCGAACAACGAATCCAAGAACAATGGATGAAATCCGTCCATAGAATTACACAACGCAAGAGTTTACCTCGTCGCCAATGTAATATCGCAACTTAGCATGATACCGGGGAACCGGGAAATGAATAAAAGACATTATTTGTATAGTAACAAGGCATGGGACTGTAACCCGCGGAATGAACATGAAGGAGAAGGGGAGCGAACAGAACTAAGAGCTGAGGTGAGGATGCACTAGATAGACAGACGGATCTAAACTGGATTGTGATTGGTTGAACTTGGGTACGGGTTGCGGGGTACAGCCAATTGCGTTTATTGTACTAAATCATTAACATATTGCCAACTTAATAATTTTACAAAATTGAATTATCAATGAACTGAACATTATAATATATATATAAATGTAAGTTAGTACATTACAGATCCGCCATATTGGATGAAGTAATTAGTTTCAAATGTAAACATAGTGTTGTGACACATCATTTCAAACTAGATCTTCACGCTATTTACAATGCCGAAATCCGTTTTTGAAAATCTTTACTCGTTTTCAAGATATACCCAAAGATTATTCCCTGTATAATCCTTATGGACGTTTTGAGCTTGGAATATTTTTTGGGATTTTTTTGGACTATTTTCCTTATAGCTCCGGATGTAATCAAAGCACGCTGTTCGTTCTAGTCTTGACTATTCAGTAGTATTTTGGCCTCCATTTAAGCAGCTTATCAATTGATTCAGATGGCAATGTTCAGATTTATTAGATACCTTTATTAACCATAAAATGTGATTTTTATAAATTCATTATTCAGTACAAATTGTATATCTCAGATTCTAAATAAGATATAAACTTCTTTCTGGTCTTAAACCGATCAGTAATTAGCTTTTATTTGAGCTATTGATCATGACAATAAGACAATTTCAAGCCGAGGTATGTTATTTTATTTAACATAAAATTTAACTTTTTTTAGCATTCAATCTTCAGTTGAAGACATATATCTCAAGCTCTAAGTGAGACATAATCCTCATTAAAGTCTTAAATTAAATGGTAAGCTATGGGCTTTCTTTTGAGTTTTTGATAATGAAAATCAGTCAATCCTAAGAATTGTAGTAATCCTTATTTAAGTTAAAATGTAATTATTCTAGAGTTTTGTCTTTAAGTCAGGACTCATATCTCAAGTTCTTAAAGAGATACAATCCTTTTTAAGATCTTAAATGAATTGGTGACTGATTGGCTTTCATTTGAACTATTGATCATGAAAATCGGACCGGTCTAACCTGAATTATAATCCTTTATTTGACAATATAATTTTAGAAAAATCTCATCTTATGGTTAATAAAGGTATCATAACTCATCTCTAATGAATCTGAATCAATTGATAAGTTGCTTATATGGAAGCAGGGCCGCCGAGAGGCCATGTCAGGCAAGTCTGAAACTTGGGGCCCGGGCTCCAAGGGGGCCCGGGATGAGCGGAATTTTTCATATTGAGGAAATATTGGTATCGACTTCTTGGAAATAAAAATAGGCCTACATGTGAAAAAATAAAATGCCCAGCTTTATCACGAAAATTACTTTGATAATACAAACGATTGTTTTGTCTGTCTGTACTATTGTATTATTGCAACTGATTGTACACTACAACGGTGGCGGTTAGCTAATAGTGAGCGTGACTGACTCATACCTCCCTCATGTATATTGACAACAACTTAAATACGTTATGATAAAACTATCCACGATGGTAAACAACAAGAGTATATTTTGCAATTAACGCAGATGGCCGGTAAAAACAATAGTGCGCATTGATCGTGAAATAACCCCGTCGCAGCAGACCTGCGTACTCAGCGAATTTCCATAGGATTTACTTTGTATATGTGAGCATTCAAACCTATTTGAAGGAAAGTATTGTTTGAAATGATACGTTAAGTAAATAATATATTAAAATGTATGTTTAATCATTCATTAGCTTTGAACATGAAGAAAATTAACAAAGGGACCACTTTTGTTTTCATTAGTAATACATACACTTTTGTATTTTATATAATTCTTAGTTTTATAATTTTTAATAACTGTAATCTTGTTATAGTACCTATATAAATGTCAACAAACATATAATCAATTAATTCAAAACACTTAAAATAAACAAATAACTTAAACTCATGAAAAAATTAAATTTAATCATATGGTCAGTTTTACAGTAATTAAAACATCCCTGTTGCAACAGACCTACATCTCAAGCCAATTTCAATAAAACATATCATCAATCCTCATCATTGTAAACATACCATATATTATGCTACATTTTTAGGCAGTTTAGACCAAGACATCCCCCCCTCCAGATGCTCATACTTTCTTTATTAAATTTAAAAATAATTTGTATTTTTGATATAGCATCTATATTCTTCAAAAACTTGATCAATGAGCTCTAACTATTCAAAATAAACAAAAATAAAATATTCATCACCTGAAAATTTAATCATATGTTCAGAGTTGTATTATTTTAATATCTTAAATCAGGGTGACTATACTTTTTGGAGGGAAAAATTAAAAATAATATTGGACAATGTACTGTGTTTACCACATCCAATATTATCCAATATCTAAGCAACAGATTGACGTAGAATAATAATTCAAAATGCTAAATTGTTTGTTTTTTTAAGCTAAATTCAATTTTGACAATGAAATTTAAAAATAATTAGTAAAAAGGTGCTAAATCTTGTAAATAAATTTTATTTTGTCAAAAAAACATTCTTAGAGTAAACCAATCTTGCTGGTTTTCGAACTCGAAGTCATGAATGACGCTTTACACGTTGGTTCCAAATTTCATCAAGATCGGACCTTTGTTACAAAAGTTATCGCGCCTACGGACTGATATATATCCCTATATATATATATATATATATATATATATATATATATATCAAAATGAACGAATGGTGTTTCTGGGGTCTTAGGGACCTCAAAATAAAAAGTTACGGTGGTCCCGCGCTTAAGTCTCACCGTGCCGCCTACGGTAATAGCTACTTCCCTATAGGGGGAAATTCGCTAAAAACGGAAAAGTAACTTCGTGAGAGGAACGAACGCGGAAGCTATGGGAAAAATATGAATATCTCGAAAATCCAATAGTGCAGCATCACTGATAGCGGTAATTTTTAATCAGTGTAGACTATTTTCTAAATCCGACCGAACATTCAGCCTCAGTTGGTTTGGATTTTTGGGGTTTCTATATGTATGTTGTTCCACCTTTATACTGCCTAAAAACGCGAGTTTAGAGATCTAATGTTGGAAAATTTTCCGGGGGCGGGCCCTCGGAACCTCCTTTCACTGGGAGGATACTCCATACCTCCCAGACCGCCCAGAGGGCCCGTGTGGTGTGCAAACTTGGGGCCCGGCTTGGCTCTCGGCGACCCTGTATGGAAGTCAAAATACTAACGAATATTTTAAGACTAGAACGAACAATGTACTTAAATTACATCCGGAGCTATAAGGAAAATAGTCCAAAAAAAATCCCAAAAAATATTCCAAACTCGAAACGTTCATAAGGATTATACAGGGAATAATCTTTGTTTGGGTATATCTTGAAAACGAGTAAAGATTTTCAAAAAAATGGATTTCGGCATTGTAAATAGCATGAAGATCTAGTTTGAAATGATGTGTCACAACACTATGTTTACATTTGAAAATAATTACTTCATCCAATATGGCGGATCCAAGATGGCGGCCGATTTTTTACCAACGAAAACTGAAGTTCATACCTCCCTTCAATTATCGGCAGTGGTATTATTGACACCAGATTCATTTATAAATCGCCTATGGCATTTATCTCCTATTTAATACTATTGTCACCTTCTTAGACGCCATCTTGAAAATGAGGCACTTCCGGTGGTCAAACTTTGGTAAACTTTTAGTATGTTAATCAGCACATAAAATATGTCAGAAAAACGCAGAAACCTCCCTTATAGTCATTTTTTCAGGGTATAACCCTATCTTTCCTCGACTAAACATAAATTAATAACACTAAAACACTGCGTTCAGAACGAAGGGTTAGTTTAAAAGTAATATTCTAAGAAGAGAAGAAATACATTTTCAAACCGGAAAAAACTTTCAGGGACTTAGAATAATATTATGCATTAAAAAAAAAATTAATTTTCCCTTTGATATACCCCTTAAAATGTCATATTACAACACATTTTTTTATGATTTTGATTTATCAAAAACATTAATTATACTTAATCGCAAATAACTCAAAAACAGTTGGGTTTAGAGAAAAAATTATAATAACCAAAAATGTGTAATGGGCTACAATATTTATTCGTAACTTTTTTCTGTATCTTAAATAATAAAGGAGATAAAGGCAAAAATACAGAAATTTGCCGCCATTTTCCAAGATGGCGGCCGTAGCACAGCTCCAATTTTAGGGGACTTTTAGTATGTTCAAAAGGTAGATATACCCAACATCTGTACCAAATTCCTTGCTTGTGCTAATTTTTTTTGGGTCAAAACTTGTACTAAACGAGGGGTGTTCGGGTAACAAGGGTTATTTCATTTTCACGTTATGTGTGTCCTCATTTTTGACCGAGGTAATATGGCATCCATCATAAACCGCAGTTTAGTCTGTATTTAGACCGTGACGCGAGGGCGAGTCGATCGCGTCTTGAAGGTGAAAGTTGTTTGACCACTTCGCGGGGTTGGTGGATGGGGGGGGGGTCTTGCGAGTGTGGGAGTGAGCTCCGTTAGGCAAAACCAAAACAAACAAACAATGCAGCTCAGCAGCTCAGCTGGCCGGTTTCTCTGAGACACTAATTTTATTACGTCGATTTTTATAGTGCACTCTATTTTGATTCAACATTTACATTTTTAGACAGTTTTGGAAAATGTGAGCTCATTAACAACGAGAAGAGTGAAGTAATTTTGCACGTGATCCAAAACAAACTTGGATAAACGGATAGTCAAACGGGCTGTATGGCACCGACTTTCCCATGACCATGACCTCTCAACGGCCTTGTAATCGGGACAAAGCGTGTGTCTCTTTTGCTCCACGGTTAAGGGTAATTTTAAAAACATTGCTTTTGCTCCACGGGTCAGCAGGTAGATTTCAGAGCCGCCCAAAACATCGCCTTTGCTCCACGAGAGAGGGGCCTGTGCTTCCTCTCCCCCAAAATCTCTTTCGCTCACCTCCAAGCTCCAAGTTCTTTCCTGAATACTGCCATTTAAACGTAATATGCAACTTTTTTTGCCTAAACGTAAATATTTATTGCTATCCATTTTAATGTTTATAAATCTATGAAATATTTGTAATGGAAAAAATGTTAAACTACTTCCATGCAGTAAGGACAAGTGAACAATATTGTTTCGAAAAAGCTTACAAAATAAAATAGTATTGCTATGTCTTACCCATCTTTCACTTATTTTATACAATAAATCACGATTAGAAACAGCCTTACAACACAAGATCAAGCTTTTAGTCATGAGCATGAGATTCAAGGTCACTAGATTTATTAAACGTATCGTTTTTTTCAGATGGCTTCTTTTTTAAATAAACCATGTAGCTTTAAAATAATGTGACCTTCAATTGATTTCAACTTGACTTTTTATAGGTACCAATATAATATGGTCCCAAAATAGCTTTATTAATATAAAACAGAGTATCAGCAGATCGAGAAGAAAGACAACTATACTAATCTTGAATTAAGTGTAATTAGGTTATTTAAATAGTGTTTGATGCCCGGCGAAAATATACTCTTACGGCTCAAACGTGGTTTCTGCTCCATGCTCATGCCTAAAATCATCTTTTGTCAAAAGGCTTCTCTGTTTCTAATAGTGAATTATTGTAAAAAATAACTGAAATATGGATAAGTATTAAATAGATAAAATAAAACAAATAAATAGTTTAAGTAGATAAAGTATTAAATGGATAAGTATTAACTTTTTATTATGTTATTTCTTTTACACAATATCGTGTAATTGCGCTTACTCTTACAGTTGAAGAAGTTTGAAATTCTTTCAAAACTCAATATTTTCGATTAGGCAAAAAAAGTTAAGTTGCAGTATTACGTTAAAAATGACATTTTTCAAGTAAGAACCTGGATTTGAGCAAAAGAGAGAATTTGCGGGGGGCGAGGGAGCGCAGGCCCCGCTCTCATGGAGCAAAAGCGATGTTTCGGGCGGTTCTGAAATCTACCTGCTGACCCGTGGAGCAAAAGTGATGTTTCCAAAATGACCCTTAACCGTGGAGCAAGAGCGATGCAGCCGGGACAAAGGCCTCCCTCCACGGGATTGAGCAACGTAGGCCTCCTTTATGTCAGGTCCTTTTCGCTCTCTTTCAAAAATGAGCTATACATTTCATTTACGATATTAGTTGAGCGGTTAATGATATATCGAATTTGAAAGTTAATACTGGTCTTTGAAGAAGCTGGTAGTCGCGGCTAAACTTGAGTCCCCTCTCAAGAGCCTGTAGTACCTGCCGGTACCTGCCGGTTTCAGGGGTGTGCTCCATAAGAACAAATTTAATTTCAAATAGTTACTACACCTTAATTTTTCCAATCACCGAATTGGTTTTGTTTCAAAAGTAATTCAAATATCTAGAGATGAATTAGGAAATGATTTTTAAATTAATTATTAATATAGCCTACTTGTATAAAATTAACTATTTTACACAATAAGTTTTAGCTATAAATTAAACATATTTCGAAAATTTTTCCCCACAGTTCTCTACTAAGAAAAACCTATTCGAGAATCAGATTAATACAATTTAAGGTAATCGAGTAATTTGTGTTATAAGCCGCCATGCACGCTTCAAAGAAATCAACTTTGTTCTTTTTGGACTAAACCCCTAGAAGGCGGGAGGTAATGCAGACTATCTCCTCGAGGCCTGTAAATATTGTACTGAACTCTGTACTAAGATAATCCATCAGGGGGAGACATGATGTCCGTCGAGAAAGGGTAATTTTTTAACGAGAAGGGAAAAAGAGTCGGAAAAATAATTCTGTGCTATACATACACGTCACGTCCACATATACGGCGATTTCCGAAGGGGTTGCTATACATATTCGCATTCGCACGGTACGCGCAACGTCCTCATTCGCACAGGATGCGACATCCAAAGACGCGGGAAGATATTTTTTATTTCTATTAGCTGTTCCTAAAAATGTATATTTCAAAATTAAATCTTATTCACGGATACGAAACTTGAAGAGCATCTAAGCTTTTAGGGTTCTTCCCTTTACTCCATCCTTTATAAAGTTTATCTCCCGCAAAAGAGCGCCTAAGGTTATTTTCTTTACTCCATCCTTTATACATTTTATTTCCCACAAAAGAGAGACTACGGTTCTTCCCTTCACTCCAACCTTTATCAATTTTACTTCCCACAAAAGAGCGTCTAGCGTTCTTCCCTTCACTCCAACCTTTATACATTTTACTTCCCACAAAATTCCAAGACGAGCTCTTTCCAATGACTCCTTAAATTAATTATTAAAATCGGTACGGACCTATAACGTCCAAACTGTAAGGTTTGTTGTTACTGTAAGGATTGCTCACTCATATATTAGTAAGCCTTTTATTTTAAATGTGATACAAATTACTAGAAATACATTGACTAGAAAATGTAAGCGATATGCATTACGAAATGATTAATATCCATGTGATTAATATAAAACTTGAACGCCAAAAACAACACTTCGAGCAGTTTTCAGAAGAAAATCTACCATTTCCCAACAGCTGAATGGACATTGGTAGAGACTATACAATACATACACGTCACGTCCCCATTCGGCCGTGTATGCTCTTCAGAGCATTCGAGTCGGGCCGTGACGTGACGTGTATACTCCGTGCCAGATTAAAAAAAAAGAGTGTCCGACCGGTCCAGGTAGGCCCGGACAGCCCTAATCCGCTGTTGTCACAACACCACAACACCTATAGCGGGCTACACACCGAACTGACCGTGTGTATGCAAAATTGATGTGAGCTCACACCAAAAAACTGAACTGATGGAATTATGAAAATTCATCATTTCAGCGTGACACATCTAACTGATGGCAGTCCGAAGTGAGCGTGTGTACGGTCGCGTCAGTTCAGTTGCTCACATCAGTCAGCTGCGCATGCGCACAGATGCTAGTAGAGTAGCCTGAAATTTGTACGTGTTGGTCGTCGCGACGTCGTCTGCGTGTGGCAAAGTGCTTCCCCATACAACTGTCTGTGTTTATAAATATTGTGTCTTACTCAATACAGTTAATATGGCCGCTTGGACCAAAGATTTTCTCCTTGAATTTGTAGAACTATTCAGAGGGGAAGAATGTTTGTGGAAAATAATACATTATACAGGGTGTTTCGAAACTCTCTCCCGAAACTCCGTGGGCACGTTTCTTAGGTCAAAACAAACAAAAAATGTCGTATAAGTATAGGGTCTATCTCGCTCCGTTTTCCGTCTGTGAGTCTGTTTGTGTTTTTCAATTAAAACTTTATAACTTTGAAAAGGCTTGAGTTAAATTATTGAAACTTGGTACGTAAACTAAAATTAGTATGACCAAAATGTATACATTTTATTTGCCATTTCATTAAAAACATAACGACACTTTATTTATAAAAATCGGATAATAAATAAGCGAGATACAGCGATTTAAGTAAAGCATGTCATAGCATATTCCACGCGACTAGCGCGAGACTCATTGTTGCTGTAGCGCGGCGCGGGGCGTCCCGGTCTCGCGGGCCGGCCTCTGGATGGAATATGCCATGACATGCTTTACTTAAATCGCTGTATCTCGCTTGTTTATTGTCCGATTTTAATAAATGAAGTGTCGTTATGTTTGTAATGAAATGGCAAATAAAATGTATAATCAAAAGGATATTGTTAACTTGTCAACTTTTTTAGATATTAATGAATTAATTTTTTAAAAGGCCGCCATTTTGAAATTCCAAAAGATAAAAAATTGAAAATTGGTAAATATTTTGGCCATACTAACTATAGTTTACGCACCAAGTCTCAATAATTTAGCTCAAACCGTTTCAAAGTTATACAGTTTTAATAGAAAAACACAAACAGACTCACAGACGGAAAACGGAGCGAGATAGACCCTATACTTATATGACATTTTTTGTTTGTTTTGACCTAAGGAACGTGCCCACGGAGTTTCGGGAGAGAGTTTCGAAACACCCTGTATACATGATCAAACAGAGTGGTCTACACACGGTCAAAATAAACATGTATCATAAAAATGTAAATAAAAACACAGCCTCAACTCTAAAATGGCGTTCACGGCGACTTGTGGATGGCAGGTCGAACTGACACACAGAAGTGAGCGTGTGGAGGCGATTGTTGCGTTCAGTTAGAAGTGAACACACCGAAGTGACACACCGAACTGACCGTGTGTAGCCCGCTTATTGTTGTGAGGTCGACCGGCGACGGGGGTGGGCAGCCCCTACGCCTGGAGTCATTGACTACGGGCCGCTTCTAAATTCCTTATACAGTACCAGTTATACAGGAATAACTCAAGAAATAACTCGCCGTCCGGCCTCACAACAATAGGTGTTGTGGCAACAGCGGATTAGGGCTGTTCGGGCCTACCTGGACCGGTCGGACACTCTCTTTTTAAATCTGGCACGGAGTGTTTGTATAGCAGCGACCACAGTAGAAATAGACGGAGCATAGCTATCTTACTTGCATTACAGCAAGTGAAGCCTGGGCCGCCATATTGTCTAGGTATAGAAACATAAAACGGCGCCTAAAACCGCGTAATCTGACAGTGCTCATGTTTCAACTAACTCGTAGTTTATACCATTTAGCATTGAGGCTTAAGGTTGAAATTTGATATGTGAAGAGTCCTTTAGTTTGGAACGACCTTGGGTACTTTAATAGTATTAATCATATTTCCAAAATAAACTTTTTCTATTTTTAAAAAAAATTATATAAAGTCACAAGTAAAACATGACATGAAAAAAGTAGTCGGCTGTTACTTTTTTTGCCAGGCATAATAAAAACTGTGGAAATTGTTGCTGAAGAGTTGAATTTTTTAAATAATATTTTTTGAAAAAAATAGGTGACGTAGTTTGGTCGATAACTTAGTTACTGCGGGAAAGTTTATCCGTGCGGCACCTAACGACTAAAAAAAATACAAATGTGGTATCAAATTAAAGGTCTGAATCTCACAATTACTATGGTACGAATTATAAATGGTTTAGAAGCAGTTTACACATCATAGGAACGTTACAGGTGTATTCCGTGGCGGCAGCTTCTTTCAAAATATGTCAGGGCAAGCTTCTAGGTTATCAGTGTTTTCGATGTGTATACTACCTGTAAGCCATTTATATTTGATACTAAAGTGATTATGAGATTCAGACACCATGTTTGTAATTTTTTACGTACTTTGTTTTTACCATGCATAGGGACTAGGGACTAGAAGCAAATTTAGGCTTCAAGTCGCGGTTTCTTGTGCTCCGTCTATTGTACTATGTGGTCTATGATGTATAGCCGGTTCCATTTTATTACACAGGTTCCATTCACCTCGAAAATGGACGTGATGTGACGTGTATTTATAGCCTCACCCTCCAACGATGCCGTATTATTCCTCTTGGGTGAACTTAAAACGTGTAGCCTATGGTGGCGGTGGCAGTTTTTCGGCGGCAAGTGTCATTGCCGCGTACACGTGCCGTGTTCTTAATTGTGTCAGATCTGTTGTGGTGTAGTGCGGGTTTGTCTTTCGGTCATTGCCTCTGGGTTGTTCAAGGCCGCACGTCGTTCTGGCTCCGACGGCAGGCCAGGCGATAGATAAGCCTCTAAAGTAAATGTTTACTGATTATCACTATTGTTGACCAAGAATCCAAAACTTGTTATACAAATTTCATTTTAAATATTTAAAGATGTTTTAAATAAGTTCCAACATCATTGCTAAAAAGTATTTAAAAGGTTTGTCGTGATGGAAAGAGTATTTTTTTTAATCACATACTTTTTTTACCCGTTAAACTCAAAACTAAACATTGACATGCGTTTTAGCGAATTTGCCCTATAGAGAAGAAGCTATTACTGTGGGTCTCATGGTAAGACCTAAGCCCGAGACTACGATAAATTTTCGTTTTAGTGCCCCCAGAAGAAAAAAAAGCCATTTGTTCGTATATGCGTGCGTGCGTGCGTGCGTGCGTGCGTGCGTATCCGTGTGTCCGTTAACACGATAACTCTCATAAAAATTGTGCAATCCTAATGAAATTTATAACAGACATGCTAAGTGGTATCACTCATAAGTAGGGTGTTTTAGGGGGTCCCACCGGAGGTGGGATGAGGAGGATGACGTCACATCCCACAGAGCACCCCCCCCCTCCCCCCCCCTCCCCTCCCCCCCCTCCCCCCCCCGAGGCTAAAAATAGACGAGCCCCCCCCCCCCCCGACGTCATCACCGACCACCCTGCTGAATTTGAACTGAGTAAACCTAACTTTACTCAAGCTATGTTAACCTAACTTACCTTTTTTTTTCTTTTTTTTTTTTTTTGTCTTATGGTGCTGGGAATTGAACTTTTATATCTTAATGAGCTAATTAATATGTTAATTAGCTTAATTTATATGCTTAATGAGACTGTTTACATAATTATCGTATCTGTACGATATTATCGTATTGCGTACGGGATTTCTACCCAAAAATTATGGTACTAGAAAATTTAAATTACCAAAGCTGAAGATTGTGTTTGTAACATCTCATTGGTGTATGGTGACACAGTTTTTATATACATGAATCTTTTTTTTTTTTTTTTTTTTTTTTTTGTTGATCAGTCTAGTCTTGGAGCTTAGTTAGTGCGGACGTCTGAACTAGAGCTGTACTGCTGTGCTTGGTGTATAACATAACCTCACTTTTACACTTGAGGAAATATGTCTATCCTTATTGCTTATGTGTTTAAAAATTAACCAATCACTATATTAATTGATAGTGATAATAACCCCTGGTTCAAGGGGAAAGAAGTTGCTGAAGTACTTGGTTATTTAGATACAAATAAAGCAGTTAGAAATTATGTTGATGAAGATGACAAGCTCACATATGAAAATATAAACCCCGCCGTTTTGGCGGGGTTAAAAGTAAATGAGAAATCGTTTGTTTTTATCAATGAAAGTGGTTTATACTCATTGATTTTATCATCGAAAAAACCTGAGGCTAATGCTTTTAGAAAATGGGTCACAAAAGAAGTGTTACCTTCAATCCGTAAACATGGAGAGTACAAACTAAAACAGCAGAATAGTGAACTGTTACAAACACTTACAAAGTCACTTGAAACCATCCAACAGCTGACTCTTGTGAATAACCGGCTGGAAACTACTACAGACATATTGAGAAAGACTCTGTCTGAACAGTCATTGAAGGTTGCTGTAATACCTCAAGATGAAGACTTGAAACATGTCTTTTGTGTATTGTTTAAGGAAACCCTCTTAGATATCTATGGTTTGTGCGAATACAAATGTATTCGTACTGAAAAAAGAAACTTTAAATGTGCATTGAAGAAAGCTAAAGAAGAAGGGTTTGAAATATGTTTCTTCAGGGAAAATGTTCCTAATAGCATAAATATCTTGAATAAAGCTAAAGAAGTAATGCGAAAATTTTGTATGCATTATGAATCCAAATATATTCAAGTCTAGACTCGCCATAACTTTGTAAATATCATTGAAGATTTAATTGATAAGAAATGTGGAGGGAAATAATGTACATTGTGAAGCAAGAAGCTTCAAGACTTCACTAAAGAATTGTAAATCTGATAGTTTTCGTAAGCAAATATATACATCAACAGAATAAACTGTCTTTCTATTTATTAAACCTGAATCCCTGTTTAAGAAACTATGCTTAAAGTTTATAAAAGTGATGGTAAGTGTGTAGTTGTGTTCACTCGTCATAATGGACTTGAGGTGGCAACATCCATTTTCAGCCATAGTAGCCGGACCTTCAGGCTCGGGGAAATCATTTTTTGTAGCTAGATTTATCAAGTACTTGGATTTCATGTGTGATACAAAGTTTAACAATATTTACTGGCATCATTCTCCGGGCTTAAATCCTGGTGTAAGTGATTGTGGTAATGTGAAATATAGAGAAGGGTTACCAAATATGGAGGACTTTGATGGTACACCCACTTTGGTAATTGTGGATGATATGATGCGTGAATCATCAGTCACTTCAGGATCCAATTCAATAGTGGACTTATTTACTAAGGGATCACATCATAGGAACTTGAGTGTATTCTTTATAACTCAAAACATTTTCCATCAAGGACGAGGACAAAGAGACATTTCTCTAAATGCACATTACATAGTGCTTTTTAAAAATCCAAGAGACCGGGCTCAGATAAAGCATTTAGCCCGACAAGTGTATCCAGAAAATACAAGGTTTATTGAAGAAGCGTACGCTGATGCTACACGTACGCCACATGGTTATTTGTTGTTGGATTTGAAACAGTCCACACCAGACGAGGTGCGTGTACGTACGGCCGTATTGCCTGATGAAAAACAACAATACGTTTATCAACCGAAAAAGTATAAATAAAAGGCGAACACAACAGTCAAGTCAGTCAGTTGTTATGTCACAGTGAGTGAAGAAAGACGTCGCTCTGTTGACGGCATTGATACACGCTACACCGAAGGAACGTAAGGGACTGTTGAAGGCTTGCGACGTCAGTCGTATTAGAACAGTGTGCGAGTGTGCATACAACCTGTTACGTGGTAATATCCAGTTGTCGGACAAACAAAAGCGTCAATTGTGTAAACATAAAAAAACACTCAGACGTTTAGTGAAACGAGGAGAGAATTGGACCAAGAAACGCAAATACCTTGTACAAAAAGGTGGTGGATTTTTATTACCACTGTCATTGAGTACTGTATTACAAGCAGTTCTTCATAACGTAACTAGTTAGAAAAATGGATAGATCAAATTTGGAATATTCAAAGAAGATGGTTGTTGTTCCGCAAGAGCTATTTGATCGAATACATAGTGAGCCAACACCTGCTGCTGCTGCTTCACAATCAAAACTAACTGAATCATCAACGGTTAATACTAATAGTTTGGATGCTGAAATGCATCATATATTACAAGACAAAACATTGGATGACAGTGAAAAGTGGAAACAATATCAACAAGTATTACAGAGGTTTTTATATTTTAGTTCACAAAAACGCAATCCTATCATTTTACCAATAATACAAGAAGAGAATGATGAAGAGGATATTGTGCAAACATTCCCTGCCACATATCAAAAGGATGTACGCAACTTGTTGAGATTTATAAAACGTAATAAACAAATAATCACATGGGATCCAGATGGTACGGTTATTGTTCGTAATACTAGAATACCTGGTTCGAACATTATTGATGTGTTACATGCAATTGTACGTGTACGAAGGCTGGAAAATTTACCTACCGGCTGGCATGAAGTATTGGATGCACTAAATGATATGAACGTACCAACTGAGTATGTGAGCAATGCACAAGCTCGACAGTATATAGGGCGTGAACCATACTTGGAAGAAGGATTGGTAACACCGCCACCATCGATACTATCATACAGACAACACAGTCTACCAACGCTTCCGCTAGCAGCATCAACACCACAATCACATCATTCATCACTATTTCCACCAACACCAAGCCCAACGCCAATAGCCCGAAGATTAAGGTCAAGGACAGCGGTGGCGCCTGCGGCAGAGACACCACAACTACGAGCACGTAGAGGAAAACCTTTAAAGTGGGATGCATTCACTATAGATTAAAATGTATAAGTATAGGTGTACTTGGTGAATGGAAGTCATTTACACTGTAGTCACAAATGGTGATGATGGAAGAAAAACTATACTATGATCCTGCAAACCCGGGCTCGTTTGGTGGTATAAGTCCACTTGTTCGAGCATTACGCCAATGTTGCAAGAAGAAAAAGAATAAAACAAAACGTCAAGTAATCGAATGGCTACGCACACAAGACACATATACATTACACAAACCTGTACGTAAACGATTTCCACGTAACAGATATGTTGTGTTTGGACCAAACGAATTGTGGCAAGCCGACTTGAATGATATGCGTGGACTCAGTATGCACAATGATGGGTATAATTACTTGTTAACAGTGATAGATGTGTTTAGCAAGCGGTTGTATGTTGAACCATTGAAACGTAAGAGTGGTGAAGAAGTGGCTGCAGCATTCGAACGAATTTTTAACAATCCTTACACAGTTCCTCCACGCTGTTTACAAACTGATAAAGGTACAGAGTTTACAGGTGCAAAAGTGAATCGTGTGTTTAAAGATTATCATGTGAAATATGTCACTACACAAAACCCTGATGTTAAAGCGGCAGTTGTTGAACGAGTGAATCGCACATTGAAAACACGTATGTGGCGTTATTTAACATATAAGAATACATATCGATACATTGATGTGTTGGACAAATTGGTTGATGCTTATAATAAGAGTGTGCACAGAAGTTTGGGTAATGGTTTATGTCCAATAGACGTAGCAAAAGGAGACAAAAGAACTGTTTATCAAGTGTGGCGTCACATGTACAAAGGTAGTACGATACCGAAACGCACTAAACCAAAGTTCAAACCGGGTGACACAGTGCGTATTGCCAAAGAAAAAGGTACGTTTGCCAAAGGTTACGAGACTAATTGGAGCAAGGAATTGTTTGTTATTGACCGAGAATATGGTTCACATCCAATACCACTGTATATATTAAAGGACTTGAACAAGAAACTGTTAGTTGGTCGTTTCTACGAGTACGAGCTACAAAAGGTGACAGTTGGACCGAATCGATTGTACCAAATTGATAAAATACTCGACACCAAGGGCAGAGGTCGCAGTAAGCGTTTCCTCGTCAAGTGGGTAGGTTACGGAGACGAATTTAATTCGTGGATACCTGCATCTGAAGTGAAACGAATAACCTAACCTAACCTGACCATCATGTCAGTGTCTAGACATAATCAGTTTTATCTGACACTGCCTAGTAACAGTTATATGGACTACTATCCGAACAATACAGTGACTCATTATGTAACACATTTTCCATCAACAATAAATTTGCCTGGTGGTGACGGAGCAGATTGGGAAATAGCGCTAGTTGAAGCACACTATCCGTGTTCGTTTTTAACAGTTGGTAATGATGCTAACATAGCACACTGCTACGTGGTTGGTTACTACTTACAGCTAAAGAACCACCTTGTGGAATGTGTTATTGTTGCTGTCCTCGTCACCACAACAACGAGAAAAATCGCAAAAAGACTACAACGACCAAAACAGTGTTTACCAGCTGGATCTGACTACAGTTTCACAAGAATGAATACCACAACTATGAGAAAATATTTACTACAATTACCGAATGTACAACATGTCGGAGTGTTTGCATCAGATCGTCTACCGAGACATATTGCTCCGTCATCTACATTAGTGGTAAACACCCAACCGCATACACATAGTGGAGAACATTGGGTGGCATTCTACAGACCTGGAGGACAAGATAACAGCAACAACAACAACACTAATACTGTCGAATATTTCGATAGTTTTGGCAGACCTCCGTATCATGGTGATTTTCAACAGTTTCTGAGACGTAACATCAATGGACATATGTTGCATTACACCTACAACAAGTACCGTCTACAAGGCTTGGATACTTCGGTCTGCGGCCACTACTGTCTGACCTACCTGTACTGCCGTACCAACTACGACATGAAGATGAATGATTTCGTCCAACTCTTCGGTGACTCCACTGCTGAGAATGATATGCTGGTCCAGATGCTCTTCGCAGAATTCTACATCTAATTTTTGTATAACCATTATTGTTAGATATAAGGTTTTTGAAAAAATAAAAATGTGTACATCATTAACCACCGTCTTGTCATTATACCTTGTTCTTTATAGTCTTAAGAGTCCAGAGTTAGTTACTTTTATCACAATCCATTACTGAAATGAGTCTTCCTTTAAATAACCAACCTATCCTGACTTAAGTAGATGATTACATTTATATTTTAAACAACATTGATAGACCAAAATGGTACTATCTTGGAGAAAGAAAAGCAGTCATTGTTATAAAGTTTATACTTTCTCATTTAAAAACATTATGACTGCATGTCAAGTTATAAATTAATCAAGTTTACTCTTTATCAATCTCTGGACATTGTATTTCTTATAGACATAAACATGGGTAAATAAGTAAGAACCATTTGTGGATATTTAGAATGTATATTTATTTACACTCATTAGTGTTTACACTCATCATTATGTACACTCATCAATTTTTACAATCAATTATTACAAACTTCACATTTCAAATTATAACCATTTTACAAAAGGACTAACTTTATACATTTTGATACGTCTAATATTTACATTGGTTTGGTTTTTTAATACATTTCATTATGATAAATAATTACAATGGTCTGACTTTATACAAATCAATAAGACTAATATTTACATAGGTCTGCTTTTACATTTCATTATGACAAATATTTACAATGGTCTGACTTTCAGTACAAACTGCTTAACCCCGCCAAAACGACGGGGTTAGTATTTACATTACAATGGTCTGACTTTATACAAATCAATATGACTAATATTTACACAGGTCTGCTTTTACATTTCATTATGACACATATTTACAGTGGTCTGACTTTCAGTACAAACTGCTTAACCCCGCCAAAACGGCGGGGTTCGTATCTGAACCCCGTCGAAACGACGGGGTTAGTATTTACATTAGTATCATAACTTCTTCCACATTAACACATGTTTACATTTCACATTACATATTTATATTTACATATTTACATTTCATATTACATATTTACAGATACATATTTACAAATCAATTTGATTGAATAACAAACTAGACTATGACTAGAGGTATTTATTTTTAAAAATACCTAAAAAATCAATAAATTGCCCACCACGAGAATTTTGAACACTACTCTCTCATGCACCAATGTCACCGCGAATTAAAAGCTATACTGCATACATGCTGGATCTTCTGTGACGATGTTGGTGGGTACATTATCACTCTGCAGAAGAAGGTCCAGGTCTCGGTGATGGTGGCAGCAGCGGCATCTCTTCATCTGTTGGTGCAGCTGGGGCGGTGATGGCATAATGCCCCCACGGGAGAGTGTTGACACCGTCTTCTGGACAGACGTACCTCTTGTCATCATACGGTGCCAACGAGCGCTTCCGAACCACGATGGTGTAGATAATATGGCGACGACTCAAGAAGCGCTCGTTCTCCGTGTACTTGACCGTGTGGTTCTGGAGACATCTTCTATAGTCTTCCACGGTCAAGTCTCGCTGCACCACAGCTCGGTTGATCCCCTTGGCCTTCTTGATGGGAGGTGGGTTGCAGTCGTCATCTTCGCCGCTGCCGATCTGCAGAAACATGATGCAGTACAGCTTCGCCATTAGGCCGATGTACTCTGTTAGGACATGACCACCAGCTTCATCCTTGAACTTCCCCAGTTCTCTTGCATTCTTGTCGTCATAGCAAAGATGGTTGTCGGGGTAGTTGCTGGTGTCGAACTCTTCTTTGTGCTGCAGCATGTCCCGGTACACGTTGGCAGTACGGATTCTGTAGATGATGCCGTCGGTGTCCATGTAGGCCATGCGAATCCTGTCTAATCCGTACCGCTTGACCATCCTGTAGTGGAAGCCGTACATCCACCACTTTGAGTGGTCCAAAATGCACATACCCACATAGACCGGTTTATCTAGTACCACACGCGTTTTTACCATATTAAGTAGGGCCAAGTCCTCCTCAAACCACACCCGGTCGCTGAAGTTTGACTTTGCCACATACTTAAGATAGTAATCACGGTCGGTACAGATATTCACGTTCTTATGCTTACGTACATTTTGGAGGCTCATACCATACACCGCATTGACCATTAGCTTGAAGAGCTCTACTTCGAATTTGTTCTTGGCCAATTGACGGAGTCTGGTATTTAGAGCCACATACGGCTGTAACCATGCAGACTGTTTGAAGCGCAGCACACGTTGAATCCGACGAATACGTAGTCCATTCTGCACTGCTTGCTGGAGGTAGCAGTAGTGGATAACATATCCGGTCTTGTCCGTAAGAGTAGCCATCAGCTTGGCAGATCTTCCAACTCCACTGTCGAGGAGAACACTCTCATCATACGGCAGTTGGTCGGCCGGTGCTTTCATGACCTCCGGACAGAATGGCAGATCTCGGTGACGGTCATGAAGTTCAGGGTCACGTGGGTACTCCAAATCCACTTCCAGCACGTAGCCCTCTTCACCATCTGCCGGCAGGTCCATGAGGGATTCCTGGAGTTCGTCAATTTCCCGGCGTGATAGCCATTCAAAGTCACCATAAGGCAGCGGCTCGGACATCGCCCATCCGTAGAGGTTGTTGGCATCATAATACATAAGGAAGGTGTCGTCGTCCGACTCGGTGTCATCCCCCCTTATGTATTTGTTGTCAGCTACAACATGACGGGTGACGCATTGGGTGAGTCCGCCTCGAATACCCTTCTCGAAGAACAGGTACTGGTCCACATCTTGCAGGGTATCGAGGATCACGCCGGTCTTCTTGAGCATGACGTCCCACGCATACGAAGGCAAGGTCAGGTAATGCGCTGGATCCAGGTTGTAGTGCTCCAGACACATGTCGCGGAAGCTCTCGAAGATGTCAGCAAGCAGGAGTACATCCGTTGTCAGGTAGATGTTGGAGTAATCTTCGAGAGTCCTGCAGCCAAATCGTTCCCAGACTCGTTGTGCGTGGGCATAGTCCTCCGGTGAAGTGTTCTCCTCGAAAGCTCCAATTGGCGGAAGGGTTTCCTCTTGAAGTACATCCAGCGACATAATGTATCTATAAGGGAAAACACCTTTCCTCCTAAGGAGTTGGAATTCCTCGGGCCTGCAAGACTTTCATTTTGTCGACGGGAAGCAACGTAGCAAGCGTAGCCAACGATTTAGCCAGGAATCGGTATGAGTCCACGAAACGCACTCTTAGGCTGTTGTGTCTGCCTGCATTCGGGTACTCAAACCTCTTCGTGAATGAAATATATTTTTCTTCATTGTTAGCTAGCACGTTGACTTCTCCCCTGTCGATGTTTAAAGCTCTTACGATGAAGTGAGCATCGTAATTGCTCATGTTGTGCAGGTAAACATTAACTGAATCCTGTTCCTTGAATTGTAGGTTACATGACTGATGTGCGGCTCCTCTGTATCTGTACGGTGGTGAGTGTTGATGGTCTCGCACCTTGATGTCCCTCGGAGTGAAGTCCTTCTGGCAGATGTAGCACGTCGTTGCCATCTGGAACTCCCTCTCCTCGTCTGCAGTGAGGCTTGGAGGGTTGCCGGGTTGACGCTGGCCGTAGAGAATGTTCCCTATGGTGTTGAGGTCCTCCCGCAGCGTTGACATGAAGTGTTGGGCCGCATTCTCACCACTGTACAGACGCAGTTTCGAGAAAGTCTCGCAGGTATCGGTGTCATCGTCGTCGACATCTCCATCCTCGGCGCTCCTGTGACTGTCACAGATGTAATACGCATATGCATAAGCAACATGCACATTCTGCGTTTTAACATTTGCCGACGACGCTGAATCACCATGATGCCGATGATGGGGGAGTCCGGGTCTGGATGTCGCTGGATCCCAGGCTGGAGGTGCCACTGTTGGTGGGGGGTTGAGAGGCCTATCACCATCATACGGCACCAACATACTCTCAAAATCCGCATAGATGGTGAATCGGCTCTTTTGGGACCTTTCCGGATGGTTGAACTTGATGATCTTATCTTCCGGTATGTCGGTTCGCAGCGGCGCATGGTCGAAGCAGTATCGTTTGTGATCTTCAAGCCGCTGCTTACCGGACAAGTTCAACTTATTCGGTTGGTTGTCAAAGTGAGCAAAACACCTCTTGCATACAAAGATCTTCTGCTTGTGCTTTGTTAGCTGACTTCGAACCAACCTTTCAAAATCTGCAATGTATGCATAGTGGCACTTATCATCTTCGGTCAAGTAGAGGAGATCGAAGTGGTTGTCTGCCTCCTTCTTGGCAATGCGGAGAGGGTAAACAATGTGGCGTACATAGAACTGGCCAGTCCGTTTATCTTTCTTCTTTTCCTCATCCAGTCCATACACATTGACGCTTACACCATTCCTCTCCTCAAACTTGCCGATCTTGTCCAGCCTGACAGGAAAATCCAGACCCGAGAAATCAATGTTGGAACGTGCACGGAGTTGCGGAGTGAAGTTTGAAGCTTGTAGACGGTTGGAGATATTCTTGTAGTCAATGTATTTTGTGAGTATGGCATACATAAAGCATTTTTGGTCTTCATTATAAACATTAACTACTGCTTTTTTGTTGTCAATGGATTGAGGTAAAGGGACGAAGGAGCTGCCTTTGAGCGGGCGGTAGACATTTACTCTCACCTCCATATCTAACACCTGCACAAATGCCCATCCCGATCCCTTCATCTCACATGCTTCTTTTTCAGCAACCAGTTTGTTAAATAACTCACTGCAAATATCCTCCTTGTTATCATTTTGAAGTATTACGACATTCCTGGTCTTGAAGGCTCGTCTGCAGGTTTCTCCGTGCACGTCCTGAAATTCACACTCGACCCAGAGGTTAACCTTTACGCCGGTGACATGTTTTAAGACTAGGTGCATGAGAGAAACTAACTCATCAAAAACGTCCGTCAAGAAAGCTAACAGTGACACTTTGTCCGACTCTGGTTCCCGAAGACAGTATGTCTTGAGGCGGCCACGGAAGGCAGTTTCAACCTCAACAAACCGCCCTGAAGCCAGACCGCGCGGGATGTCCTCGGGTTCCTTGTCCTCAGCATCACTGTTGCTGCTGCTACTTCCTGACGGCGTAGACGGGGGAGGGAAGTCCACAGGACGATTCACAACAGGTGCAGACACTGGTGAAATAAAGCCAGGGCGAAGTGCCGGACAGCTCTGACGAATGTGCCGCGCCAAGTTGTCCTTCCTTGAAAATGTCTTCTGACACTTGGGGCACGAAACACCTGAAAGAGGCATGGTATCCGTCTGTTACCTGGTCGAAGGTTGACAATACAATAACCGGAGAGGAGAGGGAACGGGGTTTATATAGACTCACACAGACCTTTAAATCTTTATTTTGATACACAATGATATCTCACAACATTCATGGTTTTGTATTCCGTTTTTATTTCTGTCAAATGCAGTTTGCTTTATAAATTCAAACTGATTCATATGACAAACTATGTATTTTCAAATATTTCAGTTTTCCATTTAATATGTTATCAGTTAATAATGATGTTTATTTCAAGGATAAAGTCTGCTAAAATAAAAAAACATCTAGTTTATTATGAGAAAAAAAAAGAAAAAAAGTTGTACCCACTTTGTGCCCCACCTAAATCAGTCAGTTTTCTCATATAGTGATTTTCATAATGAAATTTGAAATGTGATTTTCATTCATTTTACTTTAAATCAGGTTTATTTTCAATTTTATAATAAGATAATAAATTACCTGTTGGAACATCTGGGACTGATGACGGGACTGGGACAGATGAAAGGCCGGGAGCAGGTCCACCAGTAGCAAGTGAATCTATAAACAATACACAATATCCATAAGTTCCCTATGTAGTTATTAGCAAAAAACATTTACAAAAAGCAACTTACAACATCCAAGGTTTTATACTCAGTTTTGTATTTCTGTTAGATGTAGTTTGCATGTTAACATTCAAACTAATTCATATGGTAATTATGAATTTTGCAATTTTTTAGTTTTCCATTTAATATGATCGCAAAACAAACATGATGTATCTTTAAGAGATACAGTCTGCTAGAATTAAAAGAAAATTAGTTAATTATGTAACAAAGGGTCGGACCCACTTTGGGGCCCACCTAAATTAGTTAGTTTTCTCTTATATTAATCTTCAGCATGAAATTGAAATGTGATTTTAATTCATATTACTTTAAATCAAGTTTATATTTGTTTTGTTTTTATAATAAGTTAATAAATTACCTGCTGGTACATCTGTGACTGATGATTGGCCGGGGATGGATGACGGTGTCGGGACAGATGACAGGCCAGGGGCAGGTCCACCAGCAGCAAGTGAACCTAAGAACAATACCCATAAGTTCGCTGTGAAGTTATTAGCAAAAACATTAACAAAAAGCAATAGGGATATTGGTTTAAGCTTTATTCTCAGTTTCATTATTTAAATGAATATTTTATTAGGATAAACATATTTTACACACCTGTACGGTCATCCAGGGTAGATGGAGAGCCGGTAGCAGGGTGTGTCGAAGGCGTCGGTGCATGAGCAGCACGCTGGTGACGCAGGAGGGCATCATGCCGGCTGAATGTCTTCATGCAGTCCGGGCACGAGTAAGAGTCCTCCGCTCCGCCGCGATGAGCCTTCATATGCCGTTGCAGATGGCATTTCTGCACAAAGTCGGCAAAACACACCCCGCAGACAAACCGACGTTTACACTCCATGTTGTACCTGAAAAATACAAAAATTCGCTTAAAACTACACATTTTCCAATTTTTGGCTTCGAAAGAGGTTCAGTTCTATTTTTGGCCGGGGGGGGGGGGAGGGGGGAGGGGGGAGGGGGGGGGGGGGCTCATGTCTATTTTTGGCCGGGGGGGGGGAGGGGAGGGGGGGGGGAGGGGGGGGGTAGAGGGGGGGGGGAGGGCTGGGGAGGGGGGGGGGCCCTTATGCCTACATGACTAACTACACTTCCTAATGGCTACTCTGAATTGCACAATAGTTCTATTCTACAATGATTTTAACATTCCTCAGCTAACTCTTTAACCTGAAATAAATACATTTTATTTTTACAAAACTCAGTCTTTGTTTTTTTTTTTATAATTATCTGATTTTCTATATATTCTGTTTCAGTATTTACATAACTTTAGTTCCACTATGTAAAAACAGAAAGGTTTTATGACAACAGTTTCAGTCTTAAAGGTTACAGTTTAACTCAATATCCAGATTTAAGTTTAAAATACTATTTAAATAGTATAAATCACTTATGTGAATTCAGTTTAATTAGGTTAATATTTAAAAGTAAACCTACCCTTTGTTAGATGGTGATTGTGTAATATCATGTTAAAGACCAATTGTAGTCTCAAAATCCAGAATAAAGTTATCAATACTTTTTAAAAAGTAAAAATCATTTTTAAGTTCATTTATAAATATTAATTATTTGGTTTAATATTAAATTTAAGCATGGACTTTGTCAGTTGGTGATTGTGGCAATATCATATTTAAGTCCAAATCTCAAGCAAAATTGATTGAATTTATCATTATAGTTTCTTAAAATGTTATTATATATTCTTACAAATACTTATAATGTATTTACTTACAGATGAAATATCCAAATCGCACTATTCCACTGTTGCACAATACACTCAGCACTTGATCACTCTGTAGAGCACTATTCTCACGTCCGCACTAGCTGAGTACCACCACTAGACTGAGTAAACCAACGAGCGATGACACGTACGCCAAACTAGGTCGGCGCCCACCTGACGCGCCAGCTTTCACATTCCATTAGTTCCACCTGTCGCAACATGCTAACTTTCACATTCCACGGGTGTCACTGCACCAGCTTTCACATTCTCGGCATAGTGCTGTTTATTGGTTTCGCTAATGAGGCTACTAGCTGGCAGTAAATACACAAATTTCAGCTTTAATAATTTAATTTTTCCAGTTCCATAATTTTTGGGTAGAAATCCCGTACGCAATACGATAATATCGTACAGATACGATAATTATGTAAACAGTCTCATTAAGCATATCAATTAAGCTAATTAACATATTAATTAGCTCATTAACATATCAAAGTTCAATTCCCAGCACCATAAGACAAAAAAAAAAAAAAAAAAAAAAAGGTAAGTTAAGTTAACATAGCTTGAGTAAAGTTAGGTTTACTCAATTCAAATTCTATTTTTAGCCTCGGGGGGGGGGGGGGGGAGGGGGGGGGGGTGCTCTGTGGGATGTGACGTCATCCTCCTCATCCCACCTCCGGTGGGACCCCCTAAAACACCCTACTCTCATACGAGTTCGCAAACTAGCCTGATCGGACCACTGGGAGGGGGGGGGGGTTAAGAGGGATAAACCCCTCCAAAATCGGGGTTTTTAAGTTGTTTACATAGAAAAATAAAAATCATTACATTTTTATTAGCACCATTTAATTCAGCTCGAAAGATCAAACAATTTAGTAATTTGAATCATTGCTCAAAGTCCGTTGGCTACTGAGTGAGATATTGCAAATGGTAAACACAGTATGTTAACCACGTTATCCTTAAAGAAAATAAAAAAAATCTATACAGCTTACAGCTTCCTTATTTCATAACATCTTGATAAAACTTAGTAGCCTATGTGGCTTCTTCTAGTTGAGTTGAGATCTACTAAATATTGAATGTAAAACCACCCAGTTTTAACATACCTGTTGCAGCAAACCTGCATTCTCAGTCCCCATTTTGTTCTTAAGGAGCTTACAAAAACATATCTTGCCATGTTGGATTGAAATATGTTTTTACTCAATTGAAATTAGCTGAGTATTTAGGTCTGCTGCAACGGGGGTATTGTTATATATTGCTTTATTATTTTTTATCAAACATGTACCGTTACTTTGTTATAGGTCAAGACAAGCTCGTATTATTTTTATCATCAGTGAAATTGTCATATTCTAATTGGAAGTCGGTATTCAATATTTTTATTCACAACTAGGTGTACACGTTTCGAGTTCTTACTACTAAGGGAAAGACACAAAAACTGTACGTACACATAAGTTTTAGTTACCTTTTACACTTATAAGGAGTACAGTCATAAAACATTAGATTAAAACTGTGTCGCCGATTTTAATAACATTTGTTATTTTTATTTTTGAACTTGTACGCGATCAAATAACCGGAAATTCAAATCAGTAAACACCTTGAAATAAACCCAGTACCTATTTTTTTCATATAAAAATCCGTTACTAATTTTTAGAGGCGGGAAGAAGCGGAACCCCCCGATTTTACATAAAATAGTTTTCTTCATCTAAATAGTGAAGAAAACACTATTTAGATAAAACAAAGTCAAAACTAGCTTGGTAGCTTGGTTGGGATAATAATAATAACATAGTTAGCATAGAATAATACAGAGTAAGCTGGCTTGCAGAAAAACCATTTGTTAATATTTACCTCGTAGTTTTAAATCGAGCTTCAATTGCCACTATGCCACACATTTCTAAAGCATTAGATAATAAAGTGATATCACTTCAATGTATAAAACACATTTATTTATAAGTAAGTATAGTTCTAATAGCGAGGACAAATAAACGATATCAGGAAACTGACACATACTTTCTCCCTTAAAGTAATTTAAAACAGGAAAACTTATATAGTGAAATAAAACAAATTAACAATTAATTATCACAAAATACATACCAAATGTTATCGAAAGCGGTTAGTAAATAACGGAGATATCGGTTTTTAAATATTTACCATAAGAATAACATTGGACAACGTACTGTGTTTACCGCCAAACTTAAGTATCATATCTCCTCAACCAGTTGATGTAGCCTAATGATTCTAAATACTGGATTATTTAGTTTTTCAAGTCAAATTTAATGGTTGCAAGTATATTTTCTTTAGTAGTTACAGATTTTGTGAAATTTCAAAAATTTGAATTTTTCAACAAACCCCCATAACTTCTGAACCTGAATTTTTACAGACAAGTGGTATCATTTTGTTTGTCATTTTAAGCACTAAAAACCATGAAATTTTGATCGAAATCGTTAGAGCCGTTTTTGAGAAATTTGGATTTTTGTAATTTTTATGGGTTTTTATGGGGTAATTACCCTTAAAAATCTAAAATTCAAGCAAATGAAAAAACGCCTGGAGATGCCACGACTTTATACCTACATGCCAAACTTCATGAAAATCGGACCACTGCATGTTGTCTCTAGCTTTGTTTACACACACACACACACACACACACACGCACGCACGCACGCACGCACACACGCGCGCACACACACACACACACACACACACACACACACACACACACACACACACACACACACACACACACACACACACACACACACACACACACACACGGGGGGGGGGGGCAAGGGTTATTTTGTGATAATGACTCCTTACAGCTCTGAACGGAATACAATAATTAGGTAAGTTGGAAATAACTTGCCGTGAAGTTTTGCCGAAAATAAATTTAAGAAGGTTGGGTTGAAGGGAAGAGCCCTAAACGCCCTTGAAGTTTTTTATCTGTTCATAAAATTAACACAAGAATAGACGTTTCAAGGGCTAGATAATTATAATATACATTATTTCATCAATATGCTAAATATAAACTTAAGAAATCTGTCCCGCAGCACGTGTCCTTTGTCAAACAATTGGGACCTTTTCCGTTCAGTTATGACAGGTTGGATCAAAATATATAGCCGGAACCTTTAATTGAGTGGAAAATATTTTTATGAGTTAAAAATAAAAACATATTGCAGATTTCACACATTTTGTTTATGTGAACAAATTGTTTGATATATCCTCCCACAATCTAATATTTTTATCTCTTACTGTTTAACTTGAATTTGTAGATATATAATTAAAGAAAAACATTAAAAATACAAATAGTATAGTTAGGTTACGTAAGGTTAGATTTAAAAAAGAAAGGCGTCGTATCGTCACAGTTGTGCAGTCATCCTATTGTTGTTAACGATTTTAAACTAACCTAACCCAATTACTATCACTTATTTATAAACATGGTTTTCCTACAATTAAATAACTGTTTCCATTTAAAATTAAAAACTGTAAGATATAGAAAATGTTTGATCGTGGGGGAAGACTTGGTAGACATCAAACAATTAATTACCACATTATAAGAGACAATGCATGCCACCGATAACGGATTTCCAGCTGATAAGGAACACCACAGTAGAAATAAAAATGATCGGGGAAAAGTTTATATTGCAATAGAGCTAGAGCACATCAAGTGGTAGTGAATTAACGGAAACCAAAAAAAGTAGTAGTAGTGAATCAACGGAAAAGGTACCAAGGTCCCAAATTTGAAATCACTAATGTAAAATGTAGATTTACCATAATAACTTTTTTTAAAGTAACGAAGATACCATGGAAGATACTACTTTTTCTTCTTTACACCTAATGGAAAAAAAATGATTAGGGATTATCGATTTTGGAGGGACGAAGGAGCGAGATAACATTTTCTACATTTGAGATAACATTTATAGAATCAAAACTAAATAATTGATCGGTTCTGGGCTTGTTTCATTGTTTCAATCCTGGAAAGAAGACGCGCGTGTTTTTCCATTTTCTCTTCTGCCTCGTAAATTGAGTTATTGTTGTAAATCGCAACAATTAGTTGAATATAAAAATGAGCATATAGACATAAGGTGAAGCCATTAGCAACTCGAAATGTGACTTCCGATTGGCAGTCGAGACGTCCTGCCCTGGCTCACATTGAGTCGACTCAATCCGTCGTTTTTACTTTAAATGAGGACTCGACCCTCGACCCCAAGCCCAGCTCGTGTAGAATTTCGGCATAACCCTTCCTCCTCCCCCTCCGTAGCAACATACGGTTAAAGTTTCACTCTAATAGGATGGACGGCTTTGGCTATAGAACAGTTTAAAGTGGTGAATGTCGGGCGCGCAATGTATTTCTTATGGAGGCGGCCGGCCGAGCAAGCCCCGTTCTGTGACGTATCGGCTGGTGGAAGGGGGCAGCGCTCCGGCCTGTAGTAGAGTCGGCCTTGGTCAGGCTGAACTTTCTGCAGGCCTCGTCTTCTTTCTGCGACAATGTCGCACTGTCGCCCGTAGTTCTGCTATGAAGTATCAACATATAACGGGGTTTAAAATTTTTCCATTTCCAAAAACATATCATCCAAAAACATACAAAAATTATTTAAAATTGCAAATTTGTAAGCACATCAGGAAACTGACATTTAGCTACATTTGTTTTCATGTAGTTGCAGACTCCCAGTCTCCGACCTACAAAACATTAACGCGATAAAAAATTCCCGATTTCCTAAAGAAATTCCCTAATGTGTATGTATAAATAGTATGATATCAGATATGCGGGAGTTTTTCTACTGAAAGCGGGAGAGCGGGTGTGGGCTTCAGATTGCGGGAGACTTCCGCATAATGCGGGAGAGTTGGAAGGTCTGATTTAGGTAATATGGTTTGTACTAAAACGTCTTATTGTTAAAATCTCCTGCAAGATCATTTTAGAATCGGAATTACCAATCGCAGACCATTAGCCATTTGGAATAGGTCTCGCCATGTATTTAGGTAAAGTAACCATGCAATTGTTGTTTGCTCCTAACCCTTTACCTTAGTCACTCTTCAGCCTATGGAGCCTTTGCCGCAGGCTACCGTCTCCCTTTTTTTTACAATATGATGTTCTTTGTTCATAGTTATAAGTTATAAAAATGATTTGTATATTTCTAGGTAAATGGAAGTTACCCCTACACAAATTCCTCACAGGACAGAGTTGCTAATCATCCCCTATTGCAGGTAAAAATTACTTTTATTTTGAAATTATTTTAATGGAATGCTTTGTTTATATACAGTGTGTTAATTTTTGTTTTGCACACCATTGGGATCTTGTAAACTATAAGAGATACAAGGAAGGCTGTGGCGAGGCGTGAAGTTTTTGCTAGGTCATCGCATCAGTAATTATTTCTACAATTACAACGGAAGAGAACAAATTCAAGGATATAAAGTAAAAAAAGCCATTCATGAGTACTGTAATTTGAAACATTAAAATGTCTTGTGCAAGACCAATTCCCATCAGAAACTATGGCGCACGGCAGACAAATTTTGCAGATCTGGACATATTTGTGTGATAATTTCTCTGGATTATACGATGTACAATATTCTGTCGTACGCAAAAATATATGATAATTTTGAATAGGTACAACTGCTTAAAAGAAAATAAGATTTAAAATGAAAACAATGCTTATTTTTCGTACCAGCTATTTGGCATTGTAATTTAACGAAATCATCATTAATAGTCTTGTCTTTTCTGTTGTCTGTTACTAGTTGTATATTTAGGCCTATGCATCGAGCGGGTGGATGGTCTTTGTTTATGTGTTTTAGTACGTTTTAAGGTGAAATGTATATTTTAAGGTAATTTGGGTTTATAAGTAATCTTTCATTTATTTTAATACCATAAGCTCAGGCTCAGACAGCTAAAACTTCAACCTAAATAGTGCTATACCATACCTCCCTGTATGAAAAAGAGGGAAAAGGCATTAATTTTTCTTTAAGAACATTAAATAATGCTGTGTTAAACCCTGGATGAATATAATTATTATGGAAAAAACGTAAACTTGATATAGAAATGTATGGTAAATAATAAATGTGTAATTTATTCTCGTATTTGTGAAACTGAGTTAAGACTTTAATTTTATGTTTTAACTTTGAATATACCTTGACAGTTTCACTGTTTGTTTTGTAAATAACCATAATTTTGTTTTTACTGCTTTCTTCCCAGTGTACTTAATTTCATTTTCAAAATTCGTACATACAGTATATACAGGGTGTTGATAAAAAACCCTTCAGGACTTCGGTATATGGTTACTTACATCAAAACTAGGAAAAAAGTTCCTGTAAACATGAGTCCTAAAATGCTCGGTTATCCGTCTGTCGGTCTGTATGTGTTTTTAACATGATTTTGCTTAACTTTGGAACTATAAAAGATATCAACTTCAAACCTGGTACTTATATGCTGACTATTAGGACCTATTTTTGTGCGGAGTATCAAGTTTCTACTTTGTACCATTTCAAAATGGCAGCCATTTTTATATTTTAAAACAATATTTAAAAAACCGTAAATTTTTCAAAAATTGGATAAGAGACAATAAAGTTGCGAAATTTTATTTCCTACAAAAGCATATAAAGATTATTAAGGTCGAACAACAATTAACGGAGTTATTGCAATTTTGCTAACAGAATTCAAGTAAATTTGCTATAGCTACCATAAAACAAGCATGCATTCTGTGGGAAAAATTGCAATAACTACGTTAATTGTTGTTCGATCTTAATAATCTTGATTTTCTTTTGTAGGAAATAAAATTTCGCAACTTTTTTGTCTCTTGTCCAATTTTTGAAAAATTTACGGTTTTTTAAGATATTAAGTTTTAAAATATAAAAATGGCTGCCATTTTTAAATGGTACAAAGTAGAAACTTGATACTCCGCACCAAAATAGGTCCTAATAGTCAGCATATAAGTACCAAGTTTGAAGTTGATATCTTTTGTAGTAACAAAGTTATTCAAAATCATGTTAAAAACACATACAGACCAACAGACGGATAACCGAGCGCTTTAGGACCCATGTTTACAGGAACTTTTTTCTTAGTTTTGATGTAAGTAACCATAACCCGAAGTCCTGAATGGTTTTTTATCAACCCCCTGTATACAGTGTGCAAAAACAGTCCGCCCCCTCTTTAATTTTTTGGTTTGTTAAGACAAACAGTTAACCTTTTGGGACTGATACTAACTCAGCCCAAATTATATTTTGACGTTATCAAAAATTTTGAGTGTCCCCCAAAAATGGGAGATTTTGGGGGCAACTCAAAATTTTCAAATGCAAACCTCTTTTGAGTGACCCCTAATTTTAAAGAGCTTTCAAAAAATAGGGGAATGGTGAAAATTGGAGGTCTCTAGCGTGTTTCTATCGAAATTGACAGCTTATCAAAGTTTTGAATACAACACCTCCTTGAAACCTGGTGTCTAGGAAGTTCGGAGTTTTAATTCACCTTTGGTGACTTAAAAATGAAATGACCCTGGGAAAAATGTTATTAAATGAAAAATTGGTCTCTTTTGGTGACATTTAAAATTTTGAGTGTCCCCCAAAAATGGGGGATTTTGGGGGCAACTCAAAATTTTCAAATGCAAACTCCTTTCGAGTGACCCCTCATTTAAAGAGCTTTAAAAAATAGGCAAATTGTGGAAGTTGGGGGTCGCTAACTTGTTTCAATCAAAAATGGCAGCTTGTCAAAATTTCTAGGAGTCGTATTCCAAACTTTGACAAGCTGCTAATTTTGTCAATATGTCTTATTATTATGCATTACTTTGCTAATTTAACCTTCCTTGTATCTCTTATAGTTTACGACATCTCAATGGTGTGCACAAAAAATGAACACACTGTATAGTAGTAGTTAAACAGATGGTGAATAACTAAAGTAATAAAAGTATTCAAAACTTGAGGAATTTGAAAATGTTTTTTTAAACTAAAATCGTGGTTTATAATTTTTTTATGCAAAACAAGGTGATAAGACATCCTGTTTTCAACAAGACATTCCCACTTAAGCGAGGTTTGTCCTGCGGTGAACAATTATGGAGGCCCCTGTGATGACTGTCAAGTGTATACCTGGCGCCAATTCTTGGGGCCCACGCCGTCCATCAGCCCAATGCTAAAATTAACATTAGTTTTATTGACGGCATGGGCCCCAAGAATTGGCGTCATTTATAATTTGTACTAAAATTTAAGTTAAAAAAGGCTTCTCATTTAAATTATCAAAATATAAACATGTAAAATTAATTTAGAGCATTGTTTAATATTATTGTGAACCAGGTAAACAATCAAGAATGATTTTTCATTTAACAAAAAGCTATTTTTGGTTACTTTTACAAATTGTATCAACTTATAAAACAATGCCAGACAACAATTGGTGTTGGAAAGTGTAAGCATGTCTGTCTATCATCCTGGGGCTTCTACCATGATAATAAATGTAGATAATCAATTTAGTACTATAAAATAAAAACCATGAACTCACTGGTGATTAATTAATATTTAATTTTACTTTATAACTTGTTCACAGGAGCTAAGACTGTATAGTAGGTCCGTCTCAGGGAAAAAAGAACAAGAACTAGTCAACCAGTCTGACTCCGATGAAGACTCTGATTCCGATGATGAATTTGACAAAAAAGAAAAGGTGAAATGATAGTTTTAGTCATAAAATAAAACACTGTCAACACTGTTGACTTGGAAAAGAAATAGAAAATATCTAAAAAGTTTGATATAGGTAATTCAGAATTCTCCTCCATTATTGTTTGGGGTTTTCTGTGGTCATGTCTGATATCACTTAATTAAAGAAAAGTTTGTTTAGTATTTTTTAACCATTGTGCTACTAGTTTTGTAGACCTTATTTTAATCTTTTTCATATCTCAACTGGATTAAGCATCCTTTTCTCAGGAAATAATTTAGGTCATCATTGCAAATGTACCAATACCATAAAAATGTTTAGGTCACATTAATATAACCTTAAATTTCTTTAATCAAAAAGGAGCTGAAAATGCTGAAAAAATACTTACCCAGAAGTTTCTTCAAAATAAAAATTAATTTTATTCGATAAACCCTGTAATTTGGGACAACTTGGAAACTGACCCCAGTCCAGATGAAAAAAAAATCTACTGTAGTTCTGAGGTTGAGGACTTAAGGATCCAATCAGGATATAAACTGATGACAAGCTCTCACAAACTAGTTCAGAAAATATCTCATTCAATTCCCTCGTTCCCTGGATGAGTTCCAATGGAGACATATTTCCTTCTACTCCATCGTCTTGCCCTACTAAGAATTCTCAATCAGAGGAATTAGGATCCCAGTCACTTTTGGGTATACAAAAAATCCAGGGTTAGTGCCTCTCAACCCCGGAATCGGTGAGATTTCCAAAAACAATTATTTCACATTTTTGTTTTTATTTGAATTTTTACTGAACGGTACATTAAAAATTGTCCTTATAAATATATAAGAATTTTAAAGGTTGGTATTGGAAATTATTAAATAATTCCAAAGTAGCTTATTTAAAGAAACGATGTCCTTCTAATTAGACTACTATTTATGCTTCTCAAAGTTTACTTTGGTGAAAACTCAATTGAAAATGACAACACATAACGGAACACCACATGTGGTGTAAGGGTGGGGTTTCTGACAGTTTTACAACAAATAAAGGCTTAAGGCAAGTGGAGTTTGTGGAGTCCGCTCGGTTTTTCGCTTTTTTTAAATGATTTACCAGAGGCTGTAGGCGGAGGCTGTATTTTTGGTGGAACAAAAATTAATACTTTGCTATATGCGGACGATATCGTACTGACAGCATCCTCCCCCGTAGAGTTGCAGTACATGATAAATAATTTGGAACAATATTGCGACACATGGGGCCTTAAAATAAATTTGGAAAAATCAAAAATACTTGTTTTTCGTAATGGTGGAAAATTGTCTGCTCGGGAAAAGTGGTGGTATAAAGGGGAAGAAATTGAATGTGTCAATAGTTATAAATATCTTGGAGTAACTCTAACGCCGACGTTATCGTTAAATTCGCATTTTGAACAAAAGTTGGAGTTGGCAAAAAGTGCTATTAATCACACTGGGAGGTTTCACGGGAAATAAATCGATTCCATTAGAGGCAAAATTTGATTTGTTCAGGGCCGTGGCAAGATCAATTATGTGTTATGGGGCACAGGTGTGGTTTTTGAAGAGCATGAGAAAGTGGAACATCTGCTACGCTTTTTTATGAAACGTATTTTGGGCCTGCCTCAATATACGCCAAATTATATGTTGTATTTAGAGACGGGGGAGGAAAAGTTATATTGGTTTACATTAAAACTCCATTTTAATTACATTTTGAAGTGTTTGAAAATGCCAGATTTCCAACTGCCAAACTTTTTAGCCAAGGAAATAATTAAGAAAAAGGTGTATTAGTATAAAAATTGGATTCAAATAGCGCAGAGTTACTTGGTTACGTTATCGGCAGATTGGGATGGGGAGCTGTTTGTTTTGTTGGATAAGATGCGAGATAAGGAAAGGCAACAATGCATTCGGGCCGCGCGGGCGAGCCAATATCATGAATTATACGGAAGTTTAAACTTGAAGCTGGGTAGTAATTCGTACTTTAAGGAAAATTTAGAAATAAATTTAATTAGGTGGATTTTTAAATGTAGGGGGAATTTGTTAAGGCTCAATTGTGTACCTTGGTTTGAAGGTCAAAATCAGTTATGCTCACTTTATAACAAAAACGAAATAGAGGATGTTTGTCATTTTATAGCCACGTGTCCGGTAATTATGCATATTCGTTGTAAATGGTTTAATTCGGGGGAATTATCTAGGGAAATTTTGGATTCTTATCTTAATGGGAGGGACTGGTTGCGGCTGGCAAAATTTGTTCAGGAGGCATGGCAGTACAGGTGGACCCTTATTCAAGAGTTTAATTTCTAAAACTTTTGAATAGCAAGCTGTGTATGTCAGGTCAAGGTAGAAGGTAGATTTTAGGTAAACATGTTAAATGTAGGTAGCACTTAGTTAAGATTTTTTTTCTTGTTAGTTCTGCCAACCAAGGGTGACGGCCTGTGGCCAATCCCAACAAATGCTAGTAGAATTTTGAAGTGAAAATGGACAATTTTTTATGGACAGATTTATAAACGAAATAATTGTTAGCATAGACTGTTTTATTTCAATTGTTTAATTTTCATCTGTATTCACTTCTGTAAAGACATGTTAGTAAATAAAACATTATTTCATTTCATTTTCATTTCATTTCACATAACGGAACCAAACTGAATTGTTTGCCCTCTGTCAATGCAGTGCTGGGTTTACAGACATAGAGACCCAAGGCTAGGCTCTCTGTGCAGCGCATTTTCAGGGGTTTGAAAACTACAAGTTACTCTGTAATTGGTCGGTTTTGGATTTACTCGATAACAATAAGCTTAAAATAAAGTTGTAAGTTAAAACCAATTATTTCGGTTTGAAATATATTTAAAATATTCAAAATTCATCTAATTAGGTACTTTGCAACCCCCTGTCAGCCTGCGGCCACCCTTTTGGGTTAACCCAGTCCCAAAATTCTTTGGTTGGAATTTAGGTCCTGGGCTTATCAACAACATATACTGGCGATATTGTATAACACAAAACTATCTGATATGGCTGCAAAACAACAGTTTATAAATATGCAAGTTTTCCAGATTCTGTGTGTTATATATCATTATGTTTTTTTTTCATTTGAGATACTTTATATTTTATTTTATTTGAGATATTAGAATAAACCTTTTCCTCTTAGGGCATGAGTGAGTTTTGGAGGAGGAAGATGAGAACATTCCATGGGATTTTAGACCTCAACAAAGACGGAGTGATCTCGTTCGACGACCTGCAGATCCTGGTGGATCGGTTCGTTGACCTCGGCCACCTCTCCCCCCACCACCAGCAAGAGTTCAACAATATTATTAAAGTAAGTTCGACATATTATAATTTACATCAGGCGAAAAAAGTTTATCTTTACCGGCCTTAGCCTTACGGTGTACCAAAAAAAACCTAGCATGAAATGTAATGTTTAAAGTAGTTCCATGACAGTATCCTTGTAGATGAGAGCACGGTTAGCCAGTGGTTGAAGGGACTATGAGCCTTTCACTGAAAGAATGAGCCTCTTAGTTGCATTAACACAATACACTTCCTCCTCACACACAAATTGTAACATGAATAACTGCAACCATGTTAGTTATGCCATTCTTTGTTAAATAAAAATAGGCAATCGAATAAAAACATGTCTTATCGATTCAGGGAGGTAGCCAGGATTTTTTAGAAAATTGGGTTCAGATGATCGGGGGTTTGAGGGCTATGGAAAGCTCCCAACAACACAGGGGTCCAGAAATTTGGAAATTCTTTAAGCAAAATAGTTAGTTTGATCCATTTACCCACAATTTGAGTTTAATTAAAAGGTTCTGACTGTTATTATAAAATTAAAGTCATCAATTTCTGTTAGCAGAACAGTAACCCAGATTGGCAAGGGGGGAATATCACAACCAGATGGCCGAGGGGGGGGATGGAAGATCCTCCAGGGGAAAACCCTCTAGAAAAGTGGATCCATGGGGAAAACCTCTAGAATATTTTTGAAAATTAGAACAATAAACTCACTTTTTTTATCAATCTACAATACACCAAATCGTCCCTGGTGTGTTCGCTAGTTCGCGGTTCCGCATCACCTTCTGATTGAAGTTATACTCAAAACTCCTCCTTCAGATCATCATTAAAACTATTGTTCGACCTCTTTAAGTTTACTGTTTACTTAACAAAGTGGTTACAGCCCTGTCTGGGTAGGGCGACAGGGGCGCCCCCCCCCCCCCTTATACCTCCTAAAAACGGAAACCTTTTTCTGCTCTGAAGGTACTGTATTAAGAATTTTCCTATAATTACTAAGAAAATTGATTTTATCTTAAGAGCGAATGAGAATTTGATAAAACTGATTGTGGCATTGTAATCAGCATGAAAAACCAGTTGGAGTTGGAAATGATGGGTCACAACACCACCTTTCCTTATGATCTAAGATGACGGCAGAAAATTTTAGATCAAATTCAGTTTAGCAAGCATGATTTTACAGAAACCCATGATGGCTAACTTCTATGCTTTGGCAAAAATCAAGATAATATCGGCTGATTTTGATAGTGTGCAATGCTAGACCGTATGTGAAAACTTTAAGTTGCCATAACTTTGCTTAGAATAAACCTATAGATCTCTAGTTTGTGCTATTATTCTTATTTTGATAAGACCTTTAAAACAGTGTGTCATAAGTTAGGGGTACTCTTTGAAAATCTTGACTTACTACCCTATTTTGGGGGAGGGGGTGAACTCCCACTCAGAAACTTTCATCTTTGGACATGTAAAGGTTGTCAGAAGTTGATCTTTTTAACTTCATTAATAAAAAAACTAACCAGGTGGGGTGGGACTTTTAAGACACCCAGTATAGTAATTTTTATGAATTAAAAATGTATTTACCATATAATGAATAAGGACTATTATAGACATAATTGGATACCATAGTAAATTTCTTTGTACGCTAATACTGACATATTGATCTTTTTATCATACCTGTTTATTTTTTGTCCATTTTATTGGAAAAAGAACATATTAAATATTTTTGACTGTAACCACTAGATTGCCCATTGATCTCAAGGTAACTCGATGGCATTTCATTTAATCTTAACTCGCCTAAAGTCTAGTAGCCCAACCATTATTTGTTAAAAAGTCAAATTAAATTTTTTTAGGACTTAAAAAACTTCTGTGCTGCCTTACTTGGTGGCACAAGGTACAAGCTACAAGTGTACTGATTTAAAGTATTTAGCTTGATCGGTATACCTGAGTGAGTCAGCTACGCCTTGGATTGTTTTCACATATATGGATGAATTTCAAATCTCACTTTGATAGCATTGTTTCACTATATTTTTGTGTTTTTACAAGATAATTTGAACTTGTTTGTTACAGCGAATGTGGGAGGAGCGGTGGGGGAGTCTTGATCCTTACAACATGGTCACCACAGAACAATACCTCGAAGATATGCACCACGTTATCAATGATAAGCAGCTGCGTAAGAAAGTCCACACCTTCCTACCTTACTTGTTCAAGGTAAATTTCTTATAAAGGTTTCTAGAAGGATGGATAATAAGGTATATCACTAAAAGCCGGTTGAGATGTGCACAGGACACACACAGCTTAGGTAATGGTACTCTAAGGGCGTCTCATCGCCAATTCTCGTCTTGTGGTGTTGTGTCATTGTTTACACCTTTGAGTCACGGTCGCTGTGTGTGAACACTCACAATTGATACACTTTTTTTCCGAGGGCAGCGACAGGACTCCTCGTCTGAGTAAATACTGCATTGTCTGAGTAAATACTATTTGACAGCATTTGATTTGGTATTTGATATTTTGGTTGCTAATTAAATGAACATGACTTCATTGGAGATAAAATCTTATGCGTTTGTGTAGCCTTTTGCATCCTGTATTTTGTATAATAAAACAGCTCTTTAGGTGATTTTTGTTCACCTGCTTTTGTAACAAAATCCCACTGAAGAACTTTTCTTTACATTCCACAATCAACTTCTTAATTTGATCCAGTGTTGACAACCAGGAGACAAATGGGCTATACTGTAGTACATTTACCATGCTGTTTGACTCAATGTAGTTGGAAATTACACTGGTTTCATAATTTGGTGCATTTCTCCCTACCTGCAGGTGAATTAGAAATCGTTGCGGAAGCAAAACCAGTGTTGCATGCATTAACCAACTCCATTTGACTCAATGGTTTTAGAAACCAGCGGTCCTGGCCAAATTATAGCAGCGAGTGTAATGATGGTCTAATTCTATGTTATTTACCTCTGTAAATCAAAAGGAACATCACGATATCCTAGGAAAGATATACTTGCGATACAGAGTCAAAAGAAAGCAATGTTTTAACTAGAGCACTTGAATTATTATAGATTATTTTGAAATGTATCATTATTTAAAGAAAAACATTAAAATTTACTTTATTATAGGCTCTTGACAAGGATAAAAGTGGCCAAATTTCTGTAGAAGAATACAAGCTGTTCTTCCAATGCCTTGGATTGTCCAATGAAGTAAGTTTATCAATTTACACACAGTGTTTATATAAGAGTCAATGTGGAACTCAACACACAAATGTACATATATTGCGGGTTTCATAAAATGACATACAGTGGAAAATTTTTGTTAAGATCTTAATTTTTTTTGGAAAACAGATATTTTTACATTTTTTCATTATTTTCTTAAGGTTGTGTTTTTTAAAGAGAAATCTGGCATCTATACAGTCTAAAAATACGTTTTGAGGAATTTCATTTTTCTTTTATGTCTGGAACAAGATACATCTTTACCCTAACCTCCGCCCTTGCAAAATTTCATGCAAGCCTGCTCTTGTTTATTATTGTGTGAGATTATTGTTTATTATTGTGTAATGATCTCACACAATAATCACCTCAGACTCTCCATAATATGGAGGGCTCCAGTGTGGAAGTCCTTGTCTAGGAGGGCCTGGATACTTAAGGATAGAGAGGGAGTTGTCCCTGTCTGGGAGGGCTTGGGAAATCTAGGATAGAGGAGGATTTGTCTGTGTTTGGGAGGGCCTGGGAAGTCTAGGATAGAGGGGGGGGGGTTGTCCCTGTCTGGGAGGGCTTGGGAAATCTAGGATAGAGGAGGATTTGTCTGTGTTTGGGAGGGCCTGGGAAGTCTAGGATAGAGGGGGGGGGGTTGTCCCTGTCTGGGAGGGCTTGGGAAATCTAGGATAGAGGAGGAGTTGTCCCTGAAGAAGCCCAGAAGATAGTAGTTTAAAATGCTTTGCTCTTCCTTCAGGGGCGAGGCTGACTGACCATTTGCTCTTCCTTCAGGGCCGAGGTTGACTGACCATTTGTGAGGATGCCTTTTCTGATTCCCTCAAATGCCCTTCTTCGATATGTTGCACAATATCCCAAAATGAGACTGCCTAGCCAGCACTGCTGGGGCTTTTAGTTTACTGCGATCTAAAACTCCAGTCGAATTCTAAAATACAAAAGTATCTTTGCAATTTTAGGAATTTGGTTAGGTTTTTATTAAATTGTTTATTAATGTACACTGATGTATACTTTATAGAAAATTAAATTGTTAGAAACCTGTTCTCTATGACACTTGCAATATTTAGGAAAAATTAATTTCAAGTCTTGTCCATGAGCAGACACAGTATTGGCGTTTACCAGTAATTGCTGAGCTTTGTCTAAAACAATGCTTTAAGCTTGAGAGTTCTTTTCTGTGTGTGGTAGTGACCACGTTTCACGATACTCAAATAGACAACAGTTACTGTGTCAATTGTGAGACTGAAATTCTACTCTCAGAATTTATATACACATTTGTTTTTTAAATTACTTTAATATCAATCATTCCTTTTTGAAATCACTAAGTTGAAGAGGGTGGACATACTTTCAAAGCTACCAGTGACCATACAGAAGAAACAGGTAGAAATATCATGGACTGGAGGATCGCCTATCTGTTAAAACTGCCAGTAAAGGGTATTATAATCTGAATATGTAGAGATAAGTGAGAAAGAAAAGCTTTTCAATGAATGAAGAGGTCCCCCAGAAAACGTTCTAGCGACAAAAACCTAGTTACATGTAATCAAGCGTTGAAAGTTGAACTGTAAAATTAAGTTTTTTTTTTCAAGGTTAAATCTCATAATTAAGTACAGTCTTTTAGTAGCCTATCTATAACATCATAATGTAGCTTTAGATTAAATTTTTACTTGCCATTAAGGATTTCAGAATGTTTTATATGGTTTTTTCATGGTAATAACATTCTTAACGACTGGTGTTTGAAAAAATCTCTGATGGACTGCTTTTCTGCTGTGGAAGAAAACATCAGGGAGTGTAGGAATTCTAACAACAACTAAAATAAAAATGAATGTAAACCAATCTTTTTTATGCAAACATGTAATGTTATTTATATAATGTCTCATGTCATTTTGCCAAAAGTTTCAGCTTATGTTTTTGTGTTAAAAGTAAGACATTTTTAAGAACATAATTCTTTGAAATGTAATACCCTTAAACCTAACTGTTTTAGTGTTATAGTATGAAATAAATGGAATGGTTCAGTCTTTTGGTAATCCACTTTAGTCCACACGTTCAGGTATTCCACAAAAGACGACATTCCACGCTACAACGCAACAACTGGCGGGAAATCCATTTTGTGGCAAATAGAACTTTATGTGTTAAAGTCTGTGGAGTCCCGTGAACCATGCCAACTTTGACAGCCGAAATCAGGGCTGCCAACTCAAATATCTTCAAAACCAAATATACCACGTTGTAGGGGAAAGTTGCCATTATCGTACCGCCTCCTAAATCGTACCACGGCGATATTTCAGACAATAAGCGATACAGGAGAGCTCTCGTGCCTTAAAACGGAACTATCCATGAGTCTGAACAGTGGGCAGTAGTTTTCACTGAATTGTTTGCAGTATTCTTAATTTTAAATTCGTTTTTGTGTTTTGTCAGAAACTGATGTAGTTTTCAGCTGACACACGCAAGCTAATAGTGATTTACAACGTAGATTCTGATTAATTTTCGATATACATTTTAAAAGTACATCTAAAGTACTTTATTTTAGTAGTGTTGATCTCATGGTAGCTTTTATTTAAGATTAGAATTGAGGTTTTGTTTGAAAAAAGTCCCAGTTTCCCATATCGTACCTCCAATGGTTTCTCAAATCGTATCATTGAATTTTCATATATAGTATTTTTATAAAATGTTTACCGGTACGTTATACCTATTATAGCCTATATTATTTACATAGGAATATTATACTTAATTTAGCTTTATATGTAATTAGAAATACACAAATTTTGGTAAATTGTACCTCATGAAATATTGATATATTTTTTTACGTTATATCAACCTAATAGATTTACTTATATACATTATATTATATATTTTATAGTAAATATTTACTTATACACCCTAATTAAATGTATTTTTCATTACCCCTTTGTTTTCTTTGTTACCATTTTAAAGGTGCTTGCTTTATTTTTCATGTGGTACGATTTAGGAAATCACTGGTATGATTTGGGAAACTGATTTCCAAAATTGTACCACTTGCAAGGGTTTACAAAAAAATTCACAGTAATTATAAAAATCAATATTTGATTCAAGTTTTGCTATATGGTTAAATGCAAAATATCAAAACAAAAGGGTCCCTGTTTTAAAAAAACAAGGCCATTTCTCTTTTAATGTTAACATTATGAAATTAAGAAACAAAAACCAAAAAGTGGTACGATATTGGCAACTTCCCCTAGATCGTGTCATCTATGTTTTCCACAGAATATCTTTGATTACAAAATTTTGTCGCTTGGAATGTTTTTGGGGCACCCCTTCAAATGTCACTTAAAAATGAAGACAGCCTTTTTCTTAACTACCTAGGCATTTTAATTTGGTTCTATAGTATTTTGTGGAAACTAATTCATTCAACTTAAGATATTTTCCAGGCTGCAGTGGTTTCCTTTAGTGTCATAGATGAGAACAACGATGGACAAATAAGCATGAAAGAATTTGTCAAACTAGGCAGAGAATTCTTTCTTTCCGAAGACCACAAGAGCCCCAGCAAGATGTTCTGGGGCCCTCTCACTCACTGACCAATGCAAAATCCAGATTTACCATATTTTATACTTCATGTTTAATTAAAGTTACAACAATGAATTTGTTTGATTTGAAATTGTCATTTTTCACCTCCTCCCTCACACTTCCTAATTGAGCAGATGTTGGTGCTCTCAACATGGGCGGTTTTAAGTCAAAATCTTTGGGGGTGCCAACTCACTCAATGTATAAGGCCTATGTCAATGAACTATTTCTTTTACGAGGGCTGTCCAGAAAGTAACAGACGTTTTGTCCCTACATCGAGCCCAGTGGCCTCATCTCCGCGACTGATAGTGTGGCCTAAACCTCCACTCCTGGTCCCAATCTCAGCCAAGTCTTGTTGCCGACCGACCACGGGACCACGCAGTTTATTCTTACAGCGTTTCAAAATGGCTGTGTCAATTTAAAATCCCGCTGAATGTGAGTTATGTGATTTTAATAGTGTTTTGCTGCCTAAACAGTTTATTCTGTGCTTAATTTCAGCCTACAGGAGAAAAAAGTAATCCTGAGTCTATTGCGAGGCCCTACGATGGCTTTATATGCATTCGAAACATACGAAATGGATAAATCCAATCGCAGGCGAGGGTGTCGCTGATCCATGCTGACGCGCCTGCCCCACGCAGCATCAGCAACTTCACAGAACTTTGCCGCCTCAAGTGAGACATTTTCGTACGTACCCTGTATAACTCATGCCTGGTCTTAAGTGATTACCTTTTTCAAGTTTAAGAGAGTTTTCAGGCAGAAAAGTCTTTGCGAATGGTAAAGAACTGAAAGAAGCAACATTTATTACATCAAATCAATTTGGCGGGATTTTCAAAGGACATCGCCATTTTGAAACGCTGTAGGAATGAAATGCGTGGTCGGTTGGCAACGAGACTTGGCTCAGATTGGGACCAGGAGTGCAGGTTTAGGCCACACTATCAGTCACGGAGATGAGACCACTGGGCTAGATGTAGGGACAAAACGTTTGTTACTTTCTGGACGGCCCTCGTATTCAACAACATTAAATTTTATGATACAGCTCATTCGAATTATGAGGATAAGTTCATTTGCAATATTATGAAAACAGCTTGAATATTAACATTAATAATAGCTAGAAATAATTTGGACATGTAAAAAATATCATTAAACGCTTAAAAAAATGCAGAGCTGAGAAATATGATATGGAAACTACAAATTTAACTAAGTGACATTTTAACACACTGTGCTAAATGCAGGAAATTCCTCATGACCAACCAGCACTGCGGGACTTCCCGCGCTTTGAATATCGATTTTCTATTGTTTCACTACCCGGCACATCGATTTTCTATTGTTTCTAGCACTGCCTCGGGAACAGTTGGCAGTGTGTAGCACCGTCCAAATATCTCAGGGGTTTTATTGGTGCAATTGTTCCCTCAAATCGCCACCAGGTTCGTAATGGGCAAAGTTTTTCCTTCCCTCTAATCTCACATGTTCTATGTAGTAGTGAGGATTTGTTACTGACTGCAGCCCTGGTGGTGCTGCTAGCTATCGGCTATCGGACTCATCCCGAACTACATACAAACACAGCATCTTGCTGAACATCGCCGTTCAGTTTGGTTGTTATTAGGTTATTATTAGTACTGTAATTCTGACGCTGTTACAGCGTCCAGTTTGACTGACATTGCAGCTCTGGCGCGGGCACGGCATCCAGCGGGCAGCAGCGAATGTGTTAATACAAGTAAATACCCCTGTTGCAGCAGACCTGCATACTCAGCGAATTTCAAATGCAAAACAGCATATTTCAATCCAACATAGCGAGAATTGACATGTTTTTGTAAGCTCCATAAGAAAAACATGGGGAATGAGTATGCAGGTTTGCTGCTACGGGTATATTAAAACTGTGTGGTTTTAATTTAATATTTAGTAGATCTGAACTAGAAGAAGCCATTTACCAAATTTTATCAAGATATGTTGAGAAATAAGCGAGATATAGAATTTTACTTATTTCCCATAAGGTTAACATTGGGACAACGTACTGTGTTTTACCACTTTCAATATCGTGGTAACCAATGGACATAGAGCAGTGATTCAAATTACTAAATTGTTTGCTTTTTTGAGCTGAATTCAGTGGTGCTAACGAAAATTTGATTATTTTTATTTTTATAAATATGTAAAAAACTCAAAAAACCCTTTTTTGGAGGGGTTTACCCCCCCTTCCGGTAGTCCGATTAGGCTGGTTTACGAACTCGTCCGAATAATAACTACTTTACACATACGTGCCAAATTTTATTAAGATCGGACCATTTTTACGTGAGTTATCATGCTTAAAGACATAGATATATATATATATATATATATATATATATATATATATATATGAAAATGAACAAATAGTGTTTTTTGCTTCTGGGAGCCCCAAAACAAAAAGTTATCATGGTCTCGGGCTTAGGTCTTACCATGAGTACTACGGTAACAGCTGCTTCCCTATAGGGGAAATTCGCTAAAACGTTAAAACAAAAGACTGTGATGGAAACAAATATAACATACCAAAAACAAAACAAAGTTTGGTCTAAATGTTTTTAAACTTTTAAAAAAAGTTATGCTAGAAACATTTGTTTCCTTCTCTAACAAAAAATACACCAGGAATATGGGTCATCCCTGGAAATCCACCCATGGCCTTGAAATGAATGAGTCTTTCCCATGCCATCTCTGATGAATGTCTTACTCTGAGAAAAAATAAACGGTTTCAGCAAACTGACACTCATTTTCTCCCTGGAAGGAATTTCATTTAAAACAAGAAAACCTGTGATAAAATGAAATAAATTTATAATTATCATACAAATACATACAAAATTTAATAAAAATCGGTTGGTAAATTAACAGATACAGCGATGTTAATGAGAGATTTGCCGGCCGTGGAACAAGCGGGTGATTTTCCGGCCGCAATAGAACCGGGAGATATGCCGGCAGCGATGTAAACGACTAACGATTTTCTGGCAGCGATATTACCAAAAAATTTGTTTGTTGTGATTCAATCGAGAGATTTGCCGGCCGCGACAACAATAACAACAACAAAGACTCCTATTTTGTTTTGTTTCATTATCACCAGTATTGAATTTCTCGACCAGAGGCTTAAATTCATGACTTTTTCCCAACTGGTAGACACCCTGCAAAGGATTTAAGGTATTTGACGGCCACTACACATCCGAAAGACTCACCTACGAAATGGCTGAGATAAAAAAAGACGATGAGTAAGCTTTGCTAGCCACGAAATTACCTGGAAATGATCGCGACAAAACAATCGAGGAAATCTCTGGCCACAGCAATGCAACCGAGAGATTTTCTGGCAACAAATTAAATGAATCATCCCGGTTTAGTTAATAAGATTTGAATCAATCTTTGTTCCAAGGTAGTCTACTGAATTTTTAGAGAAAATGATAGTTGAGTTACATTTTATTGGAATATCTTTATGTAAATTGGAGGGAGAAAATTGTACTAACTGTGTCTTTGACATATTCATGGACAGCCCATTAACATCAAACTATAATACTCAAGCAATTGCAGGTTTTTAGTTATGGTGAGATACAGAGGTTTGTTTTTTTGCACCTTTACAGATGACAGCAGTATCATCTGCATATTAAAAAGTTGTCATGTGGGTAATTTTGTGAATATCAATATCATATACAATGAATACGTAAGGGCCTAAGATGGACCCTAGAGGGACTCGATCCATATGAAACTTTAGTCTATTTTGATTTAAAGTTTGTTTGAAATTTATTTATGGTAATGCTTTGCTGCCGATTTCACAAAAATGAAATGAACCATTTGAGCTCATTGTTTTTTATTTCATGTATCTCCAATTTTTCTATGAGTCATGTTTTTCTATGTCATGTTGTCATGGTTGACATAGTAAAAATCCTACATCAAAAAATCTTGTATGGTTTTAAAAGGTGATCAAATACTACTCAGGTACAAACACTATGAATAAAACTTTTTTACAATTCCAAACGTGGAAAAAAACATCAATTCACGGTAGTTCCAAGAAAATGGCATGAAGCATTATTACATTCAATGCGTGAAGTTATAAATTCCAAGGTTAGGCTGAAGAACACACACTATACTTTTTAACTTAAAAGTTTGTAAGTGTGGATGTAACTTCTGCAATGTGCTCAATGGAGGGTTAATTCTCCAACAATTATTTGTTTGGAAATTTTCAAATCATATTGTAATCTACTTGACAGTATTAGGGCCCCTGGGCCAGGGGTTGGCCAGACCGCCCCTGTGTCTGTTGTGTCCCCTTAGAGCTAGGAAAGGCCAGCGAACTCTATGATACAACTGGATCGCGCGCTGTGTGCTGTGTTTTCGGCCCCGCAGCTCGGCTCTCCCCCCACCGCTAACAAGGCCCGTTTTCGTTGGAGCGACTCTTGTGACTGACGCTCCGCGATCGTCGCTGTCGCGGGGAGCCGTTTTCGTTGGAGCGACTGGTTTCCAGCCGCTCAGCGATTTTAACGGGTTAACCGCGCCGCTGCAGCCATACACTTTACACGGGACTACCGTGTTTGCGCTCACAAAAACCGCTATATCTTCGGTCGTAGTTGCTTGATTTTCAATTAATTCACACAGTTGCAATCTGTATTAAATTTTGGAGATAATGATATAGATTTTATATCAAAATAATTTTGTTATAAACTGTATTCGGCAGACATTTTTGCATGTTGAATGAAAACTGTTATCTTCGCTGATATTTTATTGATTTAATTTAGTTTACGCATTTATTCTGGTTCGAGGATGAAGTTATAAAAATTATGTTTTCCAGTTTCATGGAAATATAAATTATTTTACCAAGAAAATACATATGGCAAGCGTGAATGTGGTGTTTAAATATATTTATTTGGTTGTAGTATTAAATTAAATTAGGACTAAAAGGCTTGGAATAGGTCATCAAAATAAGCATAAAATACACTAATCAGACCATTTACTCGACAAAAATAATATTTTCATAACCTTAGTAATCACATACAGTAATGGTTTTATGTATTCTTAAACAACAAGAGTATATCATTATTTTTAATGTGGTTAAACAAATAAAAAATTTCACGTTGGCGTACTGTACTGACGATGCAGGGAGTCACGCGCCCAGCGAAGCGGCATAATAGGGTTCGGTGGCGAGGACCGGGCTGAATAGGGTCTTATCGGTTTTTATGGCCTGCGGTTCTACCCAGCGTTAACCTGGCCCCAACTATAACTTGTGTTATAGTTATAACTTGTGCAGTTTTTGCCGAATGCCAGCCGAACTTGGGTTTTTATTAAGTGTTCTCAGTTTTGATTGGTGGTGTAGATTTATTTTGAAAAACAAATATCCTATAATCTTTTTCAATTTTACTTCATGTGGGTTTTCTCCCAGCTGCACTAAATCTTTATGGCCTTTAAAAACAGTTGTGGCAAAGTTTTGACATGCCATATTCACAAAGAGTTCTGTGTACTTAAAAGGTTGACTGTTGAATTGAATGAGTGAACTTTCATAACCGTGTTTCAGTTACCAATAGCAACTGATAGTAAAATTATTGTTACACTATCAAAATTTATAAAAAAATAAAAAAAATATTTTTCTGGGAGGAGCTATGGGAGTCAATTAAGGGGATAAATACCGATACTCATACTTGACAAATATACAAATAAAATTTAATAACAATCGGTCAAGCCGTTCCAGAGGGGTTTGGTAACAAACACTGTGACGCAAGAATTTTAAACATCACAATTACGAACTAGTATTTAAAAAAAACTAATAATGTGTCTTACAATATTACAACATTGGAACTTGATAATTAAATTCCTGTTTGTCAATTGAATGGTAGAGCGATTCCCATTTTAGGCATAGGCTATATAGTATGTCTTCAGAAACCAACTAATATGTTGCTGTTGATAACATTAGAAATAAACAAAACTTAAAATGTACCGAAGGCAGAAGGTTAGTTAAATCATGACTTTGGATTTATATTTCAGACCTAAAATACTAATGTAGTATTAACAAAGCAAAATTATTTACTAGTAAAATGATAACGACTTGTCTTTAGCATTATTAGAACAGTTGTAGGCCGTGCAATAGTTCGGCATGATGACTTGGGCTTATTGTAATCACAACAAACAGCAAAAACCAACTCAACTTAATTTCAGAAGGTGGACGAAGGATTAATGAAGGGTGGGGTTAGAAACATACAAGTCGAGACCATCGATGTATATTTACATCGATAGTCGAGACTTGAATTAGGCCTACCTCCTTTGAGTGATTTTGTTGACCCACTTGCTACGCGCTTGTTCTGGGCATTACAGCGCGCGATCCAGTTGTATTATAGAGATCGCTGGGAAAGGCAGGCAGTCAGTGACGGAACTTCACGTTCTGTCGCCCAGGGCAAAATCGACGTTTGGCACCCACCCCCCCCCCCCCCTCAGCACGGCACCAAACATAAAATTGTATAATATTTTGAATATGTCATTGATGTGATGGATAAGCAATTATCTCGTATATTATAATGTGATTTTACGTTATGGCCTCAATACAACCGATGTACGCAGGCCACAATGGGGTAGCGGATTTGTACCCCCCACAAAAAACGCTACGTCATTCATTCATTCATTCATTTCGAAGGGCGGACCATGTGGTCCCATGGCGCTTCAGCCGCGAGGGCTTGTTGCGCACCCTTTTACCTGGAAAGAGGTGTTTTCAGAGACTGCCAAGGTCCATGTCCCTGATGAATTTCTGCAGCTTACCAACAAGCTCCTCTTGAGGGAGGTGTCTGCCCCTCTCCATGGTTCCGAGAGTTGCCGGCTTTGGGATGAAAACTATCCTCGACGAACTCCACGCAGTCGGGATATGCCCAAGAGCCAAGCTTGCCCTGAACAATCCGCACAGTGCTGGGAGAATGATGTCAATACCCTGCTGAAGGCACACCGGTCTAATGCCATCTGGCCCAGGTGCCTTGAAGGGACTGAGAGAACTGACAGCCCACCTGATTCTTCCAAACGTCACCATGCGACACGCATCCTGCCACCTGCTTGCACAGGCCCGCCCAGCGACGCCGCATGGATCGTCCGGCACAGGTTGCTGCAGAACGACACATTCAGGAAAATGTGTACTGGCCATGAGTCTCAGTACTTCCCGAGGATCGTGAACCAAATCCCTACCAGGCCCTCTAAGAGACCCAAGACTAGAGGACTTGTCCTTTACCAAAATTTTGTAGATTCTGGAGGTGTCCCTCACATTCTCCAAACCTCCACAAAAATTTCTCCAGGACGACCTTTTAGCCCTCCTGACAGCTAGATTATACCTGGTGAGTTGCCTGTGATAGGCCTCCCAGTTGTTGTTGTTTTTAGCTCGTCTGAAAAGTGCCCTAACGCTTTTCCTCAAGTTGGCGAGCTCAGAGTTCCACCAGCTCTTCCGGCCCCTACCCGCAGTACTCAGCGGGCAGCACTCCTCAAAAGTGGAGAGGATTGCAACACGGAGCCTGAAGGCAGCCCGGTCCAGCTCGAGTGTGTCTTTGGCCTTAAAGTTCACCCCCCCAACTTTGGCCGTCAAGGTCTCCCTAAATTTAGCCCAGTCAGTTCTCCTAGGATTCCTGAACTGTGCCAGCTCCGGGTTGAATTGTCTCATTTCGAAAATGATATATCTGTGGTCAGAGAGCGAAGGTTCCAGAGACACACGCCAATTGGTGAGTCTCCCCATCAGGCTCTCTGTGTAAATGGTGAGGTCAATAACAGATTGACCAACTCTGCTAAAGAACGTAGGCTCTGAACCTTCGTTGGCAATCATTAACCCCTTAGATGCTATGTACTCTAGGAGTGACTTACCCCTAGCGTTGGTTAGCCTGCAACCCCACAGTGTGTTGCGGGCATTGGAGTCACAACTCACCACCAGATCCAGGCCGGAGTCGATGGCGTAGTCGATCAGATGTCTCACCTCCCTTGGTGGAGGCTGAGGGGAGTCCTGCGGCATGTAGGCCGACGCCAGCAGAAGAGGTCTTCCAGTGGACCTGCACACAGACCTGACAGTCGTGACGTCCCTGGAACAGAATTCTAAAACCGGAAAACTAACAATTCCGTGTTTTACCTAGATACAGGTCCTGGGATCCCTGGCTGGCGGCGCAACAATGGAGCCCCGTGCAAGCCCCATACCCGCTACCCCGCCATCCTTCACCCAGGGTTCCTGAATCAGGGCGAAGTCCACAGCCATGCCCGCTGTGTGGGAGCAGAGCGCTGCCGAAGCCGCTCTACTGTGTTGCAGGTTCACCTGAATGATCCTGGTCATCCGGAGGCTTGGTGCCCGACGGCCCTCCCGAAAGCACTCTGAAAGAAACCTTCGCAATGCCGACGCACACCTGCCAACGCCGTTCCTGTAGCGCCCTGGCGCTTCGCTCATCGATCCCCAGGACCAAAGTTTGCACCCCTTCCTCCCGTTTCCGATCGATGATCCGCCAGTCCTCAGTGCAGATCTGATTTTGTTTCTGCAACTGAGACAGAATCTTCTTGGGTTCAACGCTCGCCAGCAAGTCTTCCAGCCGCAAGAGAACCTTGGTAGTTCGTAGGAGATCCTTGTAATCCCCCACGACCACCGCAAGCCCCTCACGGACTTCCAACCCGCTAGCTACCTGTTTCACCCAAGCATTAGTTTCTTCGTTGCCACAAATGACGACGAGAGCACCTCTTTCCTGATATGTCCTCAGGATTTGCAGCAGCTCTGGCGTTCCATCGTCGAAGACGAGCGCCAGAAGCTTCTCCTGCAACAGTCGACATTCCTCGTCAGAAAGCCTGACTTCGGGATACGACACAGGAGTGATGGCCAGCTTGCTGGAAGTGAGCTGCTCTTTGAAGTTTGGAGCCCCAGCAGCAGCTTGCGGAGGCACGTCCCAACGCCTGGTTCGCTTGGGACGAGTCTGCTGCTCCGCAGCCTTCTCAGGTTCCCTGCACATTGGAGAAACGCCATGGAAGTCCTGTTGCTTGCCAGAAGAACCCTGAGCAGCTTCCGGTCGCTTCCGCTTGGAAGGCCCCTGCTGCTTCAGCTGCTTCCGCCATTCCTTCGGAGTGAGCCAAGTGCCCTCCGCCATTTTCTTCTCCTTGATGAGCCTTCTGCGCTCTTTCATCAGGAGATGTCGTCTTTCCTGTTTGTCATCTACAAGTCTTGTTTTCATCAGTTCCAACAACGTCCATGTCGTCCGTGCCCTGAGCACTTGGGAGGCCATGGACGAGACCGCTGAAGTTTCGAAAAGGGGAACCGGCACCTGTGAATGTACTTGTTCAAGCAGCGACAAATCGCTGTGTGGGGGAGTCCTCAGAGTCTGACCGCTCCTCGAAAATGCGTGGAGCTCCTGCTCACGACCACCTCCCGCTTCCAGAGACATGGTGTCACCTGTAATCAAAGGCCGAAAAGTGCCCTCCCCAGAATCCGCGGGCATGTCCTCTGGCGAGGAGTGGGATTGAGCACTGACGTGCCGACCCACCTGGGGTACAACTTCCGATTGTTTTCTATCAGCCATCTTGTACCTGAAACACCTCCAAAGTTTGCAGTTTGACGACCATCCGTGGACTATCCACTCAGCCCGCCAATGTCCGGTGCTGGGTCCTTGTTGAGGTTGGACCTCACATCGTCCCCAGCCCGGTATACTGGAACCGCTGCGCACATACCAGTTACCAGTAAGCAGTACAACGGCCGTCTGGTGAAACTATCACCTCGCCTGCTGCTACACTCTACCCAGGCCTTTGAGGCGCCCACCGCCCGTACCCTGGGTAGTACCGAGGTCCCTGCTCACGACCTCGGGGTCCTTTTTTTCGACAGGACCATAAGTCTAGATCCGCTGCCTTTGGCTAATGAACAGAGGCACCCCGAGTAGGCTGCAAAAAGTGCAGTACGACTGCAAGGTGCAGTCGATTCACAGCGGTCTTGAGGATGGCTCTTGAAGAGAGCCATCCCCCTGAGGGCCTTACGGACACCTCTCACCTCCACGCTACATCATTTTGACGTCACAGGAGGCGGGGCCTAAATCACTCGAGAAACAGCCCGCGACTGGAAATGTACCCCCCAATACATTATTAAATCATCAACACCTAAATGGTTTGCAATGAAATTATTTCCCTTAAGTCTGACCCCGGCGGAATTGTACCCCCCGGATTTGTACCCCACGTGGTCATATTCTTAAGTCCGACCCCGGATTTGTACTCCCCGGATTTGTACCCCCAGTCGCCAAATCCTCAAGCCCTACCCCGGATTTGTACCCCCCGGATTTGTACCCCCATAGTCAGAATCTTAAGTCAGACCCCGGAATTGTACCCCTCGGATTTGTACCCCCGTCACCAAATCTTCAAGTTCTACCCCGGATTTATACCCCCCCGGATTTGTACCCCCGATTGAGTTAGGACGGATTGTGAAATTTTACATATTTATACAAAGTTTCATGGCAAACAGTCCAACGGAATACGAGACCATAAACGTGAAACATATATAATCAAACTAACAAATTTTTATGAATTTAGATATTCAAAACGATATTTTATCCAATACTTTCATCACGTGTTATTGACAGATTTTCTAGCCTACTTAATGATGAATAAGACTACACAATATAATAATAATAAGACATATTCGTAGAATAATTTAACGAACAGCCGTTGATTTACGAGAACTAATTAAAAAGTCAACAACAACACGAATATTGACCCGGTATATTTCCATGGTCGGTCAAACTGGATTTGAGCACAGGGGGTACAAATGCGGGGTAAGACTTAAGGATATGGCCACGGGGGGTACAAATCCGGGGTAGGACTAGAAGATTTGGCGACGGGGGGTACAAATCCGGGGTAGGACTTAAGAATTTGACTACGGGGGGTACAAATCCGGGGGGTACAATTCCGGGGTCGGACTTAAGTAGTCTACGCGAGAGGATAGCAGGCCCCGCCCCCTTTTTTGGTCACGTGATCTGCCCCTTTGTTCTGATTGGTTCCCCACCCTCCTAAGCCCCCACCCCTCCTAAGCCCCGCCCCCTATGGAGGTGGTAAAGATGGCGTCTATCAAAGATGGTGTCCATCAAAGATGGCGTCGTCTTTCGCGCCGAAATTCCTAACCTCACTCTTCTCCCGCCCTCTTCTCCCGCTCCATATTTACCCTATGGACTGTTAACCTCCATGTCTGATACTCTATGGAGTTATTTTATCTATGGATTATATTACCCAATGAATTATATAAATGTCTTACTCTATGGAGCTATATATTATTTCTTTACTCCTTGGAGTTATATTAATTTTCTTATTCTATAGACTATGTTACTCTATGGAACTATACATTATATGATATATGGATCGTGGAGATATAGCAGAAATGACGTCATCAGCTGTGCCAGCGGTCATGGGACCGTGACGTCATCTGTCATGTGATCCGCATCTGTCACGTGATCCGTCAGTCAAAAGATGACGTAATTTTTTGAATTTTTAACCTCAATTACAGTACACCTCGGATTATCCGGACCCCACATTATCCGGACCCCACATTATCCGGACCGGTGGTTTCCCACCCCTCCTATCATTAAGATGGCTCATGTTTTTTTTATTTTGACCACATGTGTATTAGCGAGCTTTTGACGTCATCAAGATGGCGGCGGCGGTTTGATTTTTCCTATCGGTGTTTTTTAAAAATGTTACCGTTGTGGTCGGGAACCCTGGTCTCTGAGTTGGTGTACGCTGACCGAGGTAATCATGTTTATCTATGTCTGTAACTGTTGTGGATGGTTGTCCAAGATGGCGGTGCCCGTGATTTAGAGAATTTGGCTAAGTGTTAGTGTTCGCTCCGTTTCCACACCACGGTAAGCCGTTAGGCTAGGCCGTATGAGCGTCGGCGCGTTTTTTATTATAGTGAGTATCCCCAGTAGGCCTATTCTCACTTTTTAAACCACTGCCCCAACCAACGCAGTGGCTCGTGGCAACCATTCCATAACAATTTGCTGCCTCCGATATATTTTTGTTCTGTCTTCCCCGTTAGGCTATTTACTTGGATATTATCCGTTCATATAGCCTAGAAGGTTGACAGAATTTTTTGTTTTTATATTTTTTTGGCCCTCTGTTGGTCTGTTCATTATGTATGAGGCATTTAGCCATTTACTTGGACTGTGTCCTTTTATTTTGGCCTATAACCCCTCCATTTACTTAGACAAACAGAGGATTTCTTTAATTTTTATTTTTTTTGGTCTCACAAATACTAAGGTAATCCTAAAGATGGGTAGTAGGTACTAGGGGAAACATTTCACGTTTTCTAGGTGTTATCCAAACCCTTATTATGTTCACCCTGGTCTTACAGGTTTTACGCCAGCCTGATGGTGAACACTGTACCTTAAAACATTCATACTTGGAGATTTGCTAGAGGGAAACATTTCACGTTTTCTAGGTGTTATCCAAACCTCCTTTACTTGCCCCTGGTCTTACAGGTTTTTACACCAGCCTGTTGAGCAAGTCGCAATCTCCCACACACACACACACACACACACACACACACACACACACACACACACACACACACACACACACACACACACACACACACACTGGGCTGTTCAAAGGTGTAGCTTAAAACCTCCTCGGTTCTAAGCGCCACAGTCTACTAAGCCCCACACATTAATTCTCATCTTGGATATACCAAAAATATATGTAAGAGACTTATAATACTTTCTCAGCATAAAATTGCGCCGATTTTAAGGCGCAATTCTCGCTATTTAATTTATGTCGCTTAACTATACAATCTACTGTAATATCATTATCTATATACAAACTTTCATCAATCTCTAATACATTATCGTGAAACTGTCTTAAAAACTTTGCCTTTTCCAGACCTTTAGTGTGAATAGCCTCAAATGGCTTACACAAATTTTTAATCAATTCTTTACTGTAATGAACATTACCCTCCTCCCACCTAAGGTGGTGATAATGGCGAGAGAGCCATCTAGCTGTTCGCTTCATTTTACTATTTAAAATATCATAGTCAAAAGGAGGTTTGAACACGAGTTGGGCTCTGTAAGATTTCCCCACAATAGCAAACTCTTTGACTATAAATTTATTGTTATTGTCTTTAAACCCATGAAATTCGACTACTGCCTCCATAGTGACAACTCGCTGTATAGACGGTCAGCAACGCTAGAAGGTAGCTGGTCTGTGCGGTGTTCGGCGTCAGCAAGTACTTGATCAATGTAAACTTCAATTATATCCTCGATATAGAACAACTCTAAGAGACCGCGGCAAATTAAGGGAACATTTTTTACTAGTTGGTCACACTCATACCCATTGAGGGTCACAGAGTGTTCACCATCAGAAACAGTTGCATAGTAATTGCCAAATACACTGTGAACTTTAATACTCTCACCGGTGTTTGTCTTATAACTGTATGAATATTTTCCCAACAGTGCTAGAGTAATTAAATTGAAATTATCGCATGCCTGACAAAAACTGTCATATGACCAAAACACACAGCCCTTTTTACCTTTGATTAAAAATCCCAAACTATTATCACGGTTTTTAAAGACCCCAGTCACAGCGCACTTTGTTAGCTCGACATCCAAAAAGTAAACTGACTTTAACAGAACCCCGGTTAAAAGATTTATAGGCTCTTTGCCCTTTGGAATAGGTATGGGCTCGGTGCTTACCTCGGTACTTACCTCTGTCTCCGGTGATGACATGTCTGCTACTGACCCCTTAAGCTAAAATACCCTCAGCTAGAACCACCCCCTCCCCCTCTTCCTCCGATGAGAAATATTCGTCAGAGGAGGAGGAGGATGAATAAGAGGATATGCGGTCTGTGGTTTGCCATTTTACTTTAATGTTTTGAGCCCCGGGAGGAATAGAAAATTTTCCCTCAACAGGAGCTAGGTAATTACTGTCTAAGTAATGTTTCTTTACCAAGCCCCCGTTTGAAGTGTAAAATTCAATTTCAATCCACCCGTGACGAGACATGATGTTACCTCTCTCAGCGCTGATCCCAGACTAATCTCTAATCCCGCATACATCTACTCCCTTATCCTCATGCTTAATGGTTGATGACTCTTTGTCAGAATAGTAATCATAAATAGGTCTAAATTCTTCCCCATCGTCAGAGTCATTGTACCTTGAATTACGTAACTGTATGACCACACTTTCAATATCGTTTATGTTATAATTTCTTAGATTGATTGCATATTCATTTAGCCCACGTGTCATATGTGTACTTTGACGCGAGTTAATATCCCAATCAAATTCATGCTTACAAGCCCAACAGTCGATTTTATTAAATTTGGAAAAATAGTTAACTTTATTAATATCTATGGGAAACCCGCTGAGTTTCATGGCTTCACAAGACATAGGTTCAAGACGGATCTGTGTAAAATTATAATTTTCTTTAATGTTCAAACGCAACGGATATCCATGATATTCAAATTTTTTAACCACCCTACCATCTCTGAATAAAGTTACAAAAACTGCAGCGATGCTGTCTTCTGATAGAGCCATGATGTTTACTCACCGAGAGCTAGCTAGAGATTGATCCCCGCTTTGTGATGATTCACCTTCCATTATATCTATCATAGCTTTGTAGTGATCATGTTTACGTAATTTTACAATAGTTTTAAAAGTACCGGATAGAGCTTCATAAGTTTTATCGCCATAGTCTTTAAGAAAACAATCAATACATAACCTTACTGTTTCAAGTAAAGTGTTTTCTTTATCATAAAACTCTATAAGCACCTAATCCATGTGACTGCTGGCCTCGAACTAACCAATTTCCTCCTACCCCGTAACCTTCCTTACATCCCCAGTGATGGGTGTGTACGAATAATGAGCGTCGTGAATTATTAGGCAATAAGCAGTAGTACTGGCTGGGAAGGCATTTTTAGCTTAAATCTCAAGTCTGACATCTACCGGGCCTGTTTTAATCGAATCATCTTGCTTTGAGCAGTCAATGAGGTACAAAGGGCACTTTGTTTTGAAATCATCAAAGTTTAACACAGGTGAACCAACCCTACCATAGTATGAACTCTGAAAATTTGCATACATATCATAAAACAAGCAGGTGTTCCCGCGTATGTTATCATAAGGATAAAAATTTGAGTTTAAGTATAGTTTTACATCCAATAGATCGCACGCATCAAATTGAGACATATCTTTGGTTAAATCGTTTTTTCTATCGGTTTGGAAGGCTAACACAATATACCGAGGCTTTTCAGTCTGATTACTTGTTTTTAGTGCCCAAGAAATTGTATCAGTTGTTGGAAGAGTCGGGTACTCAATCAACTCCCACTGGCGAAACGGGATGTGTATTGCTGCGTCGTTTTCAATAAGCTTAAACATTTTAAGTTTTTGGCCATCGTTAAGTGTGACATGAGGTAGCCGCCAGTACATTTTTTCAATGTCCAGGGCTAAAGTACCAGCTGCTGTTGTTATAACTGCATTTTCATCTCTAGCCGAGCGCAAAGAAACCAACTCTTGTTTAACATTTACCATTACCTTCTTGTAATCCTCAGCAAAACCAAGTAAAAGTCTTAGTGGTATGGAATATGTAAATTCTGTTGTTTTATCGGTCTTTTTGCCAGGGCCTAGCCAGCAAGCGTTAATGAAGGAGTTTTTCTCCTCTTCTCGGATTGAAATAAAATTTTTTAAAGTTGTAGTGATACCTACATTTTTTGTTCTGTCTATTTCCTTACCGCAAATTTCGTAGCGTATTTCTTCAAACAAAAATGCTATTGCGTTGTTAACCAATGAAACATCTTGAGCTGTTCCATCAGCTTTTTTGGCACTAACTTTACCGTGTATTAGAATATAGCTTTCAAATGGAGCAGTTATTATGTCTTGTTGGAGCACTGGAATGCGGATCTCATCATTTGATTTATAAGTAGTTGAAGCATAAGGCTGATGTGTATGAAATTCCAGCCCAGTGACAGAATCATCGTACATGGCCTCGTTGTCTATTGATAACATGGCCATTTTGAAATACTTTGAAACCAAGAGAGCGGAGAAACTTAATATTTTTACAACTTAACCCAACGGATTTCTGAGCACCACTGAAGCTACCCTCTAGGGGTGTATCCCTAAATACCAGACCAGTTCAGACTGTAAAGTGTTATTATTAGGCTTTAATGTAAACTTAACATATGTTGGGAGTTTGGAGACTAAAAAATTTTCAATATCTTCAATTTCATAGGATCCTTCAGGTATAGTTATTTTTTGATTATCGCCATAATAAAACTCATCATTAATACCTTTTCCAATGTTTGGTATAGAGTTATAAGTTGTCAACTCTAGTAAACCCATTTCCCAGTCTCCACTGCTTACATCAATTGGAAATGTTAATTCATGAGATAAAATACTAGTGGTCCCTGTTAGGCAAAACATCATTGCAAAGGAACTTCAAGCATAGGTGACCACAAATCACTGAATCAAAACTCTGTTGTCTCTCATAATTATAGTGAATATCACACCCAGTCAGATAGTTGGTTATTTCAAGTGGTGGTCTCAGGTTCCCAAAACTATCGTAATAGTAAACTTTTTTATTGATTTTTTTTATAACATACCCAATGGGTTCCTTGGCCTAATGAACTGTCCAAATTAATAATTGCTGATTCAAATTTCCTCGGGTATTTAGGTAAGCCGTCTCGCATGTAAACCCCTCTAAAATGTGGAATTTTCAAAAGTTTTGCATACTTGATCAAGTCATAGTTGGTAAGAGGTTTTATCGGTATTGAGAAGCTTTTTTTTCTTCTGAGGTCTCTTCTTCTTCTTGCTTTTGCCTGCACCTTCCTTTCTATATGGTCTTAAATAAAGTCCTTTGCCTCTTGATCTTTTTACACCGCGTTGCTTCCTACGGCCACCACCTAGTTTCGTCTTTGCCTTCATAGCTGTTGTCACCGCCCAAGCTGCTGCTCTCTCTCCTACTGATGCGTCTGAGGCTTTAAATCTTTTCCAAGCGCGTTCTGCTAACTCCTGGTCTGCCTGTCTACGTCTCTCTGAATCTTTGTATCTTGAGTATGCTATATCGTGTTCCTTACAGGCTTGGTCTAATTTATTGATTCCCAGGTCTCCTCTAGCTAATCTCTGCTTTAATCTAGTTCCCGGTCCGCAATATTGATAACCACCGGGTATATGAAGTTCTATAGGTAATAGATCGATTGCCTTGTTCAGGACAGATGAAACTATACCTCCACCCCGTTTGATTCCTCCTTTGCATATGACTTGTTTTTTCTTGGTCTTAGGCATTTATGGAAGAGGTTTTTAACCTGTGGACTTATCGAACTCCAAAACACCACTGCCAGTGATAAACCAAAAACATACCATTTATGTATATGATTAAATCCTTCTATCTCTGTAATAGTCTGTATCGTCACCTTCCTCTAATGGGAGATGTACATCAAGTGGTAGTGCACCAGCTGGTGGTGGTGGTGTTTCAGATGATATTTTAAACATTCTTCCCAATTTAAGTAATCATTTACGCCAGCTTGCGGTAAAATAGCTGCTCTACCGGTCTGTTTTTGATTGATATAGTTGTATACATATAGTCCAAACTTTTTCAGTTGCTTATCGTGATAGTCCTTATTACTACTGATTAACCCTTCGCATTTAGCCAATCTAGTATTAATTTGAGTAATACCAGACAATACCTCTGCAAGGTTAGTAGTTAATGGTAAAAGGTTGTTACTACAGGTTTGGTCAACATATCCTTTGGTAGCTACATCAGTTGATTCAGTGGGTATCGCAGAGTTTTTTATTTGCTTGTTCTGAGCATCATAGTGCTCATTACTAAATATCATACTTAGTTTATTTAGGCTTTGCAGGTTTACAGCATCCATAGGGTCTACTGGGTCACCGATATTGGAAACTCTCTTCTTTCTCATATTGTATTTATATTTTGTATAAGGTATACAGTTTCCATCCACATAGCTCTTTGTTGCTGCATCAGGTGGTTCCAAAGGTATAGCCAAGTTACAAAGTCTTTTAGTTTGCATATCATAGTTACCATCGGGTGTTAAATTGAAACCTTCGCCCTTGGGACCCTTAAGATCCTTGCCACGGGCTTTTAAGCTACGTCCAAACTTGTCAATAGTCATCGTAGTAATACTTTAAATCTACTGTTCCCTGATCCTTTTATGTATCCAGCTCTTAATTCTTCTTCTATCACGCTCAATATATCCGTGGCTGTGGCTGTACCTGCGGCAGCGGCTGCGGCTGCGGCTGCGGCAGCGTCTGCGGCAGCGGCTGCAACTTCAGTATAGTAATGCTTTAAATCTACTGTTTCCCGCTCCTCTAACGTATCCAGCTTCTCTCAATTCTTCTATAATACTTAATATTTCATTAGTATGCACTCCTCGGTTACCACTCTCAGTAGACATGGCAATGTGCCTCAGTTTTTGTACCAACTCGTTTGGATCATCCCAGTGTATAATATCATGGGTCTTTATTGTTTTCCATTGCAATCCTTTTCCACTGCTAGCGGAGGGAAACAACGGCTTGATAATTTTTGTGTATTTTGTACTTTTGCTAGCTTTAATCCTACCATCAAACTTGTATCCTTCCCTATGAGCATTTGTATTAATCATGATACTTTTATAAGTATTTAAATCATCACCATTGAACACTATCAGGGACCCTTTTAAAAATAAGTTCATATAATCCAGGTGAACTTCCATACCTAGTACCACCGATAATTATATTTCCATCGTCATCAAAGTCCAACTCTTTACTTCCAATCATTAGTTTGTCATTTTCATAACGTGGACCAAAGGTATAGTCGATAATGTTCTTCGGGCCAGCATCTTTTATAAACCAAGTCATATATTCCTTTGTTATAGGGTTTTGGAAATATTCATCAATAAATTGGGTAGTTGTGGCCAAGCCTTCTTCATTAGATACCAAGTCTGACAAATCCCCCTGGAGGTTGGGTGTTGAAGCTCTTGACGGTGCAAATTCCTCTCTTGCTTTTGGTGTTGATTCAAATGATTCTTCTTCTTCTTCTTCTTCAAAGTCATCGTACTCCATTGGCTCTTCCTTTTCCTGTTTAATACTCCTTTGTTCAGTCTTAATGTCAATAGCATCTTGTGGATTGCTTTTCCTAAGTTCTTTTAATAAGGGCTTATCCTGTCTTTCTAACATTATTTCATTTTCTTCCGTTCCATCCTTGAACATTTGATATTTGCGTTTAATAGCATTTCTTAGCTCAATGAGCCGAGCCTTCAGGTGTTTACCACTCTGCTCCATAATTGGAAATGATATATCCTCAGCTGTATGCACAGTTTTAAGGCATTTATACCCGTCTGAAGAATAAAGCCTGTTTCTTGTGTCTTATTAAGAAATTTATTATATTCAATAGTGAAACACCGGCCCTAACATTCAGTCCTCTATAACAACTTCCCTCTCTACTATCAAACCTTGGGATCACATAGCGTTTTTTTAACCCTCTCAGGTCATTATATGTATAGATCCTAACCATTATGTCTCTGTTACAAAACTGTCCATTCCAATTCGATACCTTCCCTTATACGGATCAGAGGTCTTGTCAATCACCAAGAACCCAAAGTTATCCTGCCAGGCCTTGGCACACAGTTGTTTAAACTTATCGAAAGACATGTCAGTAGTGATGTGGTCATTATAAATATGTTTTCAGTTCATTTCATCTTGTTTGAATAAAATAACAAAATTACAATTATCTCGAACCAATTGTTTTGGTATGGCACTGTATGTTTGTCCCAGGTAAAATGTATCAATATTTTTATGCCTTGCCATCGTAAAGTAACTTTTAATGGAATTATGTTTCTCGCAAGAGATATCGTCGAAGATCATAATTGAATTAGGCCTAGCTTCATTAGGATGGATAACTAGGTTGTTGTCATCAAAGGCAAAATAACCTACTTCTCTCGGCAGTACTTTTTTTCAAAAACTGATACTTTGGCTGATATAGTGATTTAGAAAATACATAAATATTCTCAAACCTCAACCCGTTTGGGTCAAATAATAAATTAAATAAAACGTTTGTTTTACCAGATGAACTCGGTCCACAAATTATACAACGTATAGAATCGGGCAATAAAGGCCCATATTTATTCTTTTTAACCATGCCTGATCCGATATATTGGTCAAAGTTTTGAATAGGAAATTCAACTTCCTGCTTCTCAATCTGCATCCTAACTGGTTACTCAACGTTGATTACAAAGAGATGTATACCTCCCAAACGCTGACACCCACATGAGTCAAACCAAGTTCTTGCTATCAATCCAACTGTCGTGGCTGCTATCATATCCCTTCCACCTCACAAGTAACTTGGAACCCTTTCTCCGTAGCACTTTTTCTACCAAATAAACATCACCAGTCTTAGACTTGCTAATTTCTTCAGCATAAAATCCCCCTTTAAGAACCTCTCCTCTAGAGTCTTGAAGAATATATGTAACTGGTTTTGTTGGTTTAATAGCATAAATTTTAAATGTTTCGTTTGTCCAGTTGGGAAGATAACCCTTTTTAAAAGTTTTTTTATTTTTACTAATCCTTACACTATCCCCCAACTGAAATTTTGGTTTTTTGAATTTTTGACTCTTAACTTTATTGATTCTTTTTAAAATATCTTTAACATGTTTTTGTCTGACATCTTTTGGTTTCATACCTATAGTTCTATGTTTAGTGTTGTTGTACGACTTGACAATTTCTGGAAGTATACTAATCCACTCATAGCTACCTCTAGCAGTAAAAAGCTTGTACATTTTTGACTTTAATGTTCTGTTTAATCTCTCAACAATACTAGCTTTGAGTTCGGAAAAGGTGTGATAGTGATTGATTTTATATTTTTTCATTAAGGCATTGACGTGTTTGTTAAACCATTCCGTACCCTGATCTGTGTGAAAGTTTTTCATTTTATATTTAGCTAAAATTGGCTCTAACGCCTTGGCAACTGCAGGTCCCGACTTTTCCTTTAGGGGAATAGGAAAAGCAAATTTTGTTTGACAATTAATCATAGTAAGGATATACCTGTACCCCTTATTTATTCTGGCATAAGGCTGCATTTCAACGAGATCAGCTTGATAAAGATCATTGAGTGATTTTAAAGTAACTTTACGCCTAGGATAATTTCTCCTAGCTGGTCTATGCAGCTCTTCAGCTATAGCTTTCTTTGCATCCATTTTAGTAATGATGTAATTCATTTCTCTAACATTAGTTTTATAGAATTATTCAATACACTTACATCTGTAACACGCATCAAATAAATAAACATCATACTTGCGACAAGTATAGCTAGAACAAAGAGCTTGTCTGCTAAAGTTTCAATCATACAAAATGCCATACTTACCAACCATCTGGACTGTAGCAGCACTCGATCTATACTGAACAGATTTGTATGTGCAGTACCACCTTTTATGCCCAGGTCCATGATGAAGTGTTGAAGTTATATTGTGTTTGCTTGAGTGGGGTTTGAGACCACTCGTGTTTACACACCCAGGTTAAACATTATTCCATACATGAGCCAGTCCAGAAAAGCTGGTTTTCACTCAGTATGAACTATTGTCCTCTCCCTTTGAGCAAACTAAGGAAAGAGTTTTTTTATTAAATAGTCATAGCCCCACCACCGCTATGACCTGTGAAGGCCTTCCAAAAATAAGCTAGTTGCCTCCTCCATGTTTTTTACACTATAATTAATTTATCCCACCGGGCAGTCTGATTGAATGTTCCAAGAGCCAGACTATCAACGTTGCCCTATCATTCAGGTTTACGGGGTTTTACACCGCGCCAGTGACCTTCACTCAGGTTTACGGGCTTTTACACCGCGCCAGGGACCTTCATTCACTCTGGGCTGTTCGAAGGTGTAACCTAGAATTTTCAAAGTTCTAGGCGCCACAGTCTACTAGACCCTTGATCCACATTCACACCGGACGTCAAGTCCTTGTCTGTGGCAGACGCAAGAAATCATTTTCTAAGGCAATTAAGCCAACTTGCCATCCACATATGGACTTACCAGTGGTTAGCCCTGCCAAAATGTGGGTGTCTGTCCACAGAACAGAAGCTTTCAAGACTCAGCCTTACTAACTTCTCACATACACACTCACATTCACACAGTGGGGTACTTTAATTATGTTTCATGATAAGTTCAATTACATTTACAAAGTTGTATGGCGTTAATACATTATTAAAGGCAGTCTCATAGTACATGCCATTGTTGTACATGAATTCCTTTGCTTTATTTAAAATGTTAATACCATTAGGGACAGGGGATCTGATAAAACAAGGCACAAAGCCTTCATTTTTTGCCTTTTTTAGAGCCGTTTGGAAACTTCTCTTTTCTGTGCGGATGCACTTGTACTCACACATTCCATGAGTTTTTTGAAGGGTGTCTCTAATTAAAACACAAAAAACATGAGCTAGATTATCATCAGCAGGGAACACGGCCACCTTTGGTGTCTGTTCTTTTAGAGTTTTATTTAGAGTTTGGTTTTCTTTACAAATTCTATCATTAGCAGCTTTCATCTCAGAGTGCATTTGATTAAGTTGATAGTTAGTTCGAAGAGACTTTGAAAGAGATTGTAAAAGTTCAGTATTTTCCTGTTTTAGTTTATATTCTCCACGTTTTCTAATAGAAGGTAAAACCTCTTCAAATATCCAGTCTTGAAATTTTTCGGCAATTTGAATTTTGGATGAAAAGATCAACTGATATAAACCGGGTTCATTAATAAATACTGTATGAGGATGAATATTTAAAGAGAGCACCGAATCGGTGCTCTTTACTTCCGGTGTTGTCTTACAGTTCTTTGATTTGACATGATCATTTATTGCTTTTCTAGGCCTAGCATAGCCAAGAATTTCAGCTACATCTTTCCCTTTGAACCAGGGGTTATTTTCCCTATCAAATATCACCATTACTGGTTGGTTGTTAAATACAAACGCAGTAAGGCTAAACATTTTCAACTATGAAATTGTGGTTACGTTAAAGGAGCAGAGATGTCTTACCTCAGCGAGAGCAGCAGCCAAAATGGCTATACTAATGTAGCATTAGGGGGGAGCTTAAATTTTTCAAGGTCACTAACTAGATAAAATTGGTAGGGATCTATGAGTCGTGACACCATAATTCCTTGCACGGCATTTCAATTTGACCAGTCTCCATTAGCCAGTATATTGTTTACAAAATATTCAAATAATTCTTTAGCTAGCTTTTAAATGAGCCAATTATTTTATACAATTAATGCTATTTCAAATATTTAAATTCTTCAAATTGGAAGTCTTTGGAAGCCATGTCTACAACTCACTGGAGTCTTTGAACTTTATACCCAAAGGGAAGAGTGTCACACTCACCCTCGTGCTTCCTCTTTGGACCTGTAATTTTGAAGACTTTGGTCTCATTTATGGTTACAATATTTCTATCTTTAGTTCTTCGAATCCTAGACTCATTAATCTCTAAGGTCTGTCTGGTTTCACTTAACACCAATTCTTTAAATTTTTCAAAGTTAAGAGTCTGAGAGGTTTTAAAGTTGAGGGTTAGTCCTTTGATCTTACAAACGGGTACCAGAGCTTGCTTGTAGGTTGACCAGACAAGGTATGCATAAGTCTTTGGCCCCCCAGATACAAATACAACAATGAAAGATCCAGGCCCGTATTCGACCAGCTCGTCAGTCATTTCCCCGAGGTAATCTCCCGTGGGTACCCGGTACAACCCTCCCGAAAATGTACAAGAACCCTCCCTCCCTTCAAAATGTACAAGACCGAGTCTGTGTCGTAGTAAAGGACCTGGCCTCCTAAAGCATCCAAGTGCTCATACAATTTAAGTCTGGCCTGAGCTGTGGTGTAGGCCGCAATCACAACATTGACATTTCGCAAAGGCTCACCTACTTCTTCCAAGTACTCCCAGCTTACAACTAGTACTTCATCATTTATAATCTGTAATCTGTTAACTTGAATCTCCGGTGTAGTTAGCATTCCAAATAATGTTTTTGAGTCTCTGACGATAGTAGCCTTGGTCTGGTTTTCACGCTGTCCAAATTTCCCCCAAAATGAATTTAGCATGAGCTTTGCAAGCGATCTGAGCCCTCCATTCTTTACAATTTTCTCCTTTTCCAATTGAATACCCTCATGCGCCAAATAGTCTGCTATATACTTGTCTTTATCCTCTTCTGTCTGACACCAACTGGGGTAGCCTGATGCCTCTTGTTTCATTTTCAAAAACTTGTTAATAAAATCAGTAAACAGGCCTCCCTTCTCATACGTAGCTACCTCATACTCCCACAGCTCGTACATGTCAAGGATAACATAGCCCTTCTCTACAGCCTTTCTGATTTCATCCATTGTCCACGTCCCTACTAATGCTCTGTCTTGGCTTTCATGGTCACAGTCTTCTTGGTTCATTTCTTCCCCACATGTGCGGCATAGTACAAACATTAATTTATTGTTCATCTTAGCCGGGAGTACTGGGTGGTAGAGATCCCTGGGAGGCAGGACTTTACACTTTAGCAAACCATCTACTTCAAGCCCCCTCTGTCTGCACTCATTATCCCCAACATAGATGGTTGGATGACCTATGGGGTATTTGCCATACTTACACACATACGGATAAAGAGAGCACACATCTACATACTGTATGGTTTCTCCCTCCTCACATTTGTGGTAAGTCTTTGCATTGCCAGTTCTGCCTCCAAAGAACGCCTGCCTTGGGTCAAGGGGGAGGTTGTTAAGAATGGGGAGGGAATCCAAGTGTTTAAGTTTTTGCTGTTTCTTTATTTTACGAAATTCACACTCCCACATCTCGACTACCTCGTAGTCTTGGAACTTTGCAATTTTAGACTTGGTTCTTTCGAACCTCAGGTGGAGTGAATCAGAGGGATCCTCCTTCAGAGGAGCCTCTCTGTTGTAAGGAAAACATTTGGGGCATCCATGCCAGTAGCACCCGTGGAACTCATAGATTCGCTCTCCGTCAAATCCATCGACTTTTGAGCCAGAAATCCTAACTTCTTTTCCTCGCCCAGCATGTTCGATTCTCACTCCACGCTTTTCTTCTTCCCAGCTTAGCCACTGTATGGCAACAGCCGACTGGTTATCCACAAAGCGGTAACCATCCTTTGGAATAATACCAATAGTGTGAGGCTTTAGAAAGTTTCGGCGGAAGGCCAAATTGCAAGCACTAGCAATAGTAACAGCCTCTAGAAAAGGATCAACATTACACTCTTGGAGGAATATTGATCTAAATTTAAGACAGGCTTGGGCTAGGATTTCCACATCAGAGATGCAGTACTCCAACAGTTCTTTTTGAAAATCAAAGACATAGTTTTCTGAGACTTTCTCATTGTACCAGTTTTCAAAGTCCTTATGGGACTTCTCAAACATAGTTTCAGGGCAATAATACTGCTTGTCAGGCATAGGGCCTACATAGTTCTGGTTTGCAAGAGTGTTGAACAAATGGGGGAAATAGCCCTTCTTTCTTTCGGGAGGCAGATCAAAGGCTTTGGGGAGCGCAGAGAGGGCCATGGGGAAATAGCTCAGTGAGTCCACAAACCTCACATTGTCCAATTCCTTTAAAATGATTTTAGAACCTCTCATGACCAATTCTGGTGTAAATTTTGTTTCCTCTAGCACATACTTGAGCAAAAACTGGAAATCAAAGCCTTGACCATTGTGGGCGATTACACAAACATGTTTAAATTGTTTACGTACCTGCAAGACATAGTCCATAAACTGTTGAACCGGGTTAGAGTTGAAGACTCTCGTACGTGTAACATTATTTTCGGCTTGACCACTAAATCCAATTATGGGCCTGATCACCCCATGGAATTATCGTAGTTGAAGTGCTAGCCTTCGGCGTTTGGATACCAATATCAAGTCAATAATGTGTTGCATACTGCCTAACCGCCAAGTCAGGCACCTTGGAAATCCTGAAAGAAGGGTATTTCGTCGTAGTTACTGCCCGTGAGTGACTCATCGGTCGGCCGACAGACTGGTTCCGGCGTCCCAGGTTAGAACCTGCCGTCTGATAAGGAAACTTCCAGGGACCCCGTGACTATGGACTGCGTGGAGATCTGTGAGTTGGTGACCAGCACTGATGGAAGACGGAAGACAGACCCTCTACACTGCGGTGGATTTACATCATTCCTTGGAATAAATTATTAGAGGTAAGCAGGTGCCCTTAACGTAATTTAAAATTGCTATGAGTGGTGAGAAATGAAGTAAATCATGTTAGTTTTTGGCCCTGATTAAATAATTACTGAAAACTAATCCGTCGAAATAGTCAATTTGCCGTGTCAGTTCGTGAATGTTTTAACATGAGGTAGATCATAAAACATAATATGTTCAGACATCAAATATGCTCAGAATATGAATTATTGTATTTTAATACCTTGTTTTACCTAAATAATGATTTCTTTTTATGTGTTCATAAATTGTATGTTCGTTCTTTTTATGTAATTTATGTAAGGCATTTCTACAAGTTGCAATTATTGCATCATCTTTCATGTCAGAACCATAATGATTTTGGTTGCAAGAAAATAGCAAATACTTTTCTTGGGAAATATATTAGCTGTGAGTTTATAAAAATATATTCATAAATGAAGTAGGCTGATTAAAATATTTAGCTTCTTTAACTGAAGTGCCAAGGTTAAAAGTAGTGAAATATAAAAGTGTACTGTTCTTGTCTGTTTTTCAAATTGGTAGATTTATAAATTTAGAATAACAATATTCCTCTTGCACCTAAATTTCTATTAAATGTCAAGATATTAAATGTTGTCTCATAATATAAAAATGTTTCTATCCAAGTAATAATGTTAACCTCAAAAGCTGATTAGTAACTGTGTCAAGTAATTTATTCAGTAAGTGGCAAGTAGTAAAATAGATTGTGAGATATAAAGGAATGCAACCTTGCCTAGTGTTTTTATTTTGGACTATTTTGTTTTGTCAGTCTTTGTTCTCATACTTCCTTGTTTATTCTATACAGTAGGCCTAGATATTTTCGCTCTCTCTCACCAGTTTGTTTATTCTGAGAATAGCCTACATATTTTAAGATAACCAAAATAATAAATATTCCTTTTCTGATGGACACAATTATTGTATATTATTTTAAGAGTTTATCTTGCCTATTTTATCTGGAACAGGATAAAGTGAATTTATAAAATAGTGAGAATATTTTGAGCAAGATAACAGATTCAATGATTTGTTTCAGAAATATTTTGTATTTTAATGGATTATTATTTAAAATCAGACTTAATCTTATCTTGTGTGTTTGTTATCAGGAATAACTTTGTTGTTAAACTCGTTCTTTTTTAAGCAAATTATTCTTGAATATTTATAATGTATTTCAACTGTCATACTGATTCTCTCTTTTCATGTAGTTTACTAAAACTTTTGCACCTGAAAGCTGAACATATTTTAATGTGACTTCAATAACAATAAAATAATTTGAAGCTAAACAAAATATTTAAATAAATCAAGGGCCTAGGCTATAAAAGGTGGTACATTGTGCAGGGTTTTTCTTTCCTCATCCCCTGTACCTGCGACCTTTGGACTTCTGGCTACTTCTGTGGATTACTATACTGGGTCAGCAACTACTGGATGCTACTGGTGGGCGACTATTGGACACCATCGACTCATCTTATGCGAGTTATCGTATGCGCGCTCCCGGTTCGTGCGAACTAGTGTGTTTCTGAGCTCAGAGAAATCTTCACTTTGGTGAGTGACCTACATTTTTTTTGAGTGACTTTTTCGAATATGGAACCAACTTGGGATCAACGGACTGATGAAGGACTATCCCTGCGGATCGCCTGCATCGCCCACTAAGCTGTGTGTTGCAGTTCACATATATTTAGTTTAGGTTTCTTGATTCATGAAGATTGACCTGATTTCAGGACTTCATGTTTCATTTATGCACCTGTGATATTTCAAGTATTGTCTGTGTCCTTATCTTTCACCTGCCTAGCCAGGGTTCATGATTCATGATTGACCCGATTTCAGGACATCATGTTTCATTTATGTATCTGTGTTAATTATTTTCAAGTATTATCTGTGTTCAAATATTTCAGTATGGGTGGCCACCACAGTAATTAATGATTGATAATGTGCATTGTTAGGTGCAAGTAATATTGGTATTTTAATTATTGTTAAGAATTCTGAAATTATTGTTGAGAGTTATTCTCTGAATTAATTATGGAACTGATTGCCAATGATATTATGATGTCTTTATTTTGAAATGGTTAGAATAAAATCAAGTTGTCTGCTAAAGTTGTTGTTGATTTAGTCCTGGTGACTGATAGAGAATAACTTGGTGAACCAGTATTACAGTGATTAAATAATCAACATTTAGTTGAACTTTAAATGACTTGGTAAATCTTCTCAAATATTTCGCAGATAAAATCCTATTATTCAGTTCATAGTTGAGATTTCCAAGGGTGACAATTCCTTTCAAGTTGTTTCTGTTGTTGATAAGATTTGAGTTAAATATAAATTAAAGAGAATTATCACATACTTTGCTGAATATTTTCTTCATGGTGTAATGCTATTAGTTTACCACCATTGCATCTTGAATATACATAAATTTGCTTTTATTATTCATTTAGATATTTTGCAGTTGATTTAGCCAATGATAGAATTTAATAATTCAGATAGTATATCAGAATATATGTGCACACGGCCAATTGACTTTGAGTATATTTTGGTGGCCCCTTACACCTGCTTACCACGGTGGAGTACCCCAACTTGGAGTGGACCGATTCCTTGTTACGATCCATTGAGCGGACATCCGAAACAAGGTGGCGCCCTGAATAAATTTGAAAATCTGGACAGCGTTGGACTTGTACTTCACCCTAGCTGGAACCTCAACTTACCCACCCCGCCCACTGAGCTAGAGCAAAAGTAACAAAATAAAATAAAATTGTTACAAATGGCGCCTCGAACGTGGGGCCTGTGTCCTGTCCTGTGCCTTTATTCCTGCTGATATGATAGTAAAACCTGTTAGTATTTGAGCTACTTATCCTTGGAATCTGCATTTGAACTTGTACTTTGAAGTCATATTTGAAAATTTTCTGCCTAGGTATTGGTTATTGAAGAAATATTTGTGTATTTGAGCAATATGAATTGATTATCTTGCTTAGTGTATATATGTTACTTGTCCTTGAGTATTTGTGGAATTATTTTCTTGTATTATATGAATATAATTTTGGACTTTGATAATCCAAGGGGCATACTAGTATTAATTGATTATCTAATTTGATACTTAATTTGATTTTTGCATCAATATGGGTACTTATCACTTGCGTCAAACCGAAGTCAAATATGAGCTGAAAATTCGAGGTCTTTCAGAGGAGGGTAATGCCGGAGATTTAAGAAGGAGATTGTCCCAGGCTCTTACTTCTAATGTTCCAGTAGATGAGACTGTTGTAAATAGTTTGGATGTTGAGACAGAGTTAGAGGAATGTGAGGCTAAGTTTGCTGACTTGTCTTCTATGGTTAAGGACTACGAGGGGAATCGTAAGGATAATGAATTCCAAAGAATTAATGCTAGGTTATGGCATCTGCACCACAGAGTTGAGAGAATCCCAACTGCTGCTTCTGCTGACCCGGAGTTGGAAGAATGCAAAGATGAACTTCAACGAAACACAAAGGCACAAATAGATTCCTTCAATACTCCAGATCTTCCAGATAATTCTAAGAATGTGTCCGACCCAAACCAATCAACACCAGAGAAGACTGTGACTTTTCAAAATATTTCAGCACCAAACAAAACTTGTACGGAATCTGATCTTATGCTATTTTCTGATAGTAATATTCAACCTCAGCTGCCACGTAACTCCTCTGTAGATATTGTAACTGATCAGCACCAACCATTAGCTGCACTCTCACAAGGAAAAGATGCTTTTCAAGAGTTTTTGAATAGTAACTCTAATCGGAGCAGTACCTCTAATCGGAGCAAGTCCATTCCAGTTTATAAATGGGGCCTCAAGTTTGATAACTCACCTGGTCAGAGTATCGGGGCTTTTCTGGAAAGAGTGGAAGAGTTGTGTAGGGCGAGAGGACTTACACATAGTGAGCTTTATGATTCCGCAGTAGACTTATTTGCGGGTCCTGCTTTGATTTGGTACAGGTCAACTTTGGGAAGGATCGCATCATGGGAGGACCTCTGCAAGGAGATGAGAACGGTATTTCAGGTCCCTGATTATGATTTCAGATTGCAACGGGAAATCTTTAATAGGCTTCAAGGTGAAAATGAACCGATAGACATGTTTATTGCAGCAGTAGAGGGACTTTATTTAAGATTGGCTACAAGTGTCCCTGAATCAACTAGGCTCAAACAGATGATGCACAATCTCCACCCAAATCTTCAGGATCGCCTAGCATTATTTGAGATAAAGACTGTAGAAGAACTCAGACAACTAGGAAGAAAAGCTGAAGCTGGTCGATTGAGATCCCTAAGTAGGCCAACTGCATTCCAACACGAAACTTTAGAGCCAGACTTGGCTTATTCTGAAAATCCTCGAAGACGGTCTTATCCTGCTGGAAGAGTTGCAAGTGCGCAGGTCAAAGATTCCAGATCCAAATCTTCTTTCACCTGTTGGAATTGTGGAGAAACCGGTCATAGGTTTAACTTTTGTCGCAAGGAGCGCAAACGTTTTTGTTTTGGTTGTGGTGCCCCTGAAATTTTGAAAACCAATTGTTCGAAGTGCAATCCAAAAAACGGATTAAGCAGGGAGCCAGCTACAACAAAGTAGGTGACTCCCAGGTGATGAGACATAGTAATTTACATATGGAAGAGATAACTAATGACTGTGTTCCTGTATCTTATGTACTTGATAAGTGTGATAATGATCCAAGACCATACCTCACAGTCAGAGTTTTTGGTAAAGAAATAAAAGCCCTCTTAGACTCAGGAGCGTCCCAAACTGTGTTAGGCAAGGAAGGCCTTTGGATTTTGGATAAATTTCCAGTTCGACTTCAGAATAGCGCTGGGAAGTACGTAGAAACAGCCGATGCCAAACGACATAGGGTGGAAGGTTTTATCAATATTCCAATAACTCTGAAAGGAAAGACCGAAAGTTTGAATGTGTTAGTGGTTTCTTCAATACAACCCGCCCTTATCCTGGGAATTGATTTTTGGGATTGTATGCACATTGTTGCCGATGTACATCACCGTCAGTGGGATTTTGCCCCAAAACAATCTAGGATATTGTGCTCTGCTATTGATGGGATTAAATCCGAAGAACATTTAACACCAGAGGAGAAGAGGAAACTTCATGATTTGGTCGAACAACATTTTAGGAATGAACCTAGCACCCTTGGGAGGACTGATAAGGTGAAACATGTCATCGATACGGGAGATGCCCCGGCTATTAAGCAGAGATACTATCCCATATCTCCAGCTCGACAAAAACTAGTGGATGAGGAGTTGGACAAAATGCTACAACTTGGAGTAATTGAACCATCTCACAGTGAATGGTCATCACCGATCCTTCTGATTGATAAACCCGATGGAACCAAAAGGTTTTGCGTTGACTTTAGGAAGGTCAATCAGGTGACAAAGAAAGACGCCTATCCGCTTCCTCAAGTTACTAGCATATTGGATAGACTTCGAGATGCTAGGTATCTTTCCAGTTTAGATATAAAGAGTGCGTATTGGCAGATCCCTTTGGATCCTGCAAGCAAGGAGAAAACCGCCTTCACCATCCCTGGACGAGGTCTGTTTCAGTTTGTAACCATGCCTTTTGGGTTAAGTAATGCTCCGGCCACATGGCAGCGTTTTGTTGACAATGTTTTAGGGCCAGATTTAGAACCAAATGTCTTTGTCTATCTTGATGATGTGATTGTAGTTACCTCAGACTTTCAGAAACACTTAGAGGTTCTTTCGGAAATCTTTCGAAGGATCAAGGAAGCCAAGTTGACATTGAATAGGGAGAAATGCAAATTTTGCATTCCTGAACTTAGGTACCTTGGGTACATGGTCAGTGAAAAGGGCTTGCGTGTTGATCCAGATAAGGTCAAGGCAATCGTAGATATCCCCGTCCCACGTAACCAAAAGGAAGTTAGACGTTTCTGCGGAACTGCTTCTTGGTATAGAAGATTCATCCAGGACTTTGCTACAAGACTATACCCTTTAACATCGTTAACGAAAAAGAGAAAATCTTTTTCCTGGACTCCAGAAGCACAAGAGGCTTTTCAAGACATAAAATCTTGCCTGGTCACTGCACCTATCTTATCATGCCCAGATTTTACGAAGCCATTCACGATTTCATGCGATGCTTCGGGGGTTGGCTTGGGAGCTGTTTTGAGCCAGAATGATGAAAGAGGTGAAGTAGTAATTGCATACGGCAGCCGGACACTTACAAAACAGGAACAGCAATATTCAGCGACTGAGCGTGAATGCTTGGCGGTCATTTGGGCCGTAGAGAGATTTAGGCCATACATTGAAGGCACTAAGTTTACTGTGGTCACTGACCATCACAGTCTGTTGTGGCTGAACAATTTAAAGGACCCCCAGGGCCGATTAGCCAGATGGGCGCTCCGATTGCAGCCCTATGACTTCCAATTGGTTCACCGGAAAGGGAAAGAAAATGTGGTTCCTGATCTTTTATCACGCGCTACCCTCTCAGAAACTGAAAATAACGAACAGTGTGCTTTAATACTCCCAGGAGAAATTAAAGATAAATGGTACCTCAACATGGTGCAGAAAGTACAACAAGATAGTGATAGCTACAGACAATGGCGTGTCAAGGACAATCAGCTTTGGAAGAAGATAGGTAACAACTTGACATCTTTAACAGAAGAATATACTTGGAAGATAGTTCTACCTAAGGACCTTCGACAACAAGCGATGGAGGAGTGTCATGATGCACCAACTGCTGGACATCAGGGAGTTGCTAAAACCTACCAACGGATGCAAATGAAGTACTATTGGCCGAAAATGAGGAAAGATGTGGCTACTTACATTTCCAAATGTAAGATTTGTCAACGTGTAAAGTATGATAATCAGAAGCCAGCAGGTATGATGGGAGAATTTCGTGGGGTGTCTGAACCTTTCCAGATGATCTCTGCCGACCTCATGGGACCTTTTCCCCGTTCACTCAAAGGGAATAAATACCTTCTCGTAATTACTGACACCTTTTCAAAATTCACTTTGTTGAAACCTTTGAGAGCTGCAACGGCAAGTGTAGTTGCCAAACATCTTGAGGAGGATGTGTTTATGTTATTCGGTGTGCCTCGGTACCTTATCTGTGATAATGGCTCAGAATTCATCGGAAAGCCTGTTAAGAAACTTGCTGAGCAATACCAGGTTAAAGTACTACTCAATGCTAGTCGTCACCCTCAGGCCAACCCTACCGAAAGGACTAACAAAACCGTCATCACCATGATCCGTGCTTATGTTGGCGACCATCATCGGAAGTGGGACCAGAACCTAGCTCAATTGGGATTTGCCATGAGATCTTCAGTCCATGAGTCTACTGGGTACACTCCGAATCTTCTCAACTTTGGACGTGAGTTAGCTGTCAGTGGCACAGGATTTGATATGCTTCAACCAGGAGACCTCTTGCCTTCTGTTGAGGACTGTAAGCCGTACAGTGAAAAACTAAATGAACTTAAAGACATTTTCAAGGAAGTTTCGGACAGATTGAAGGAGGCACATCAGAGTAATGCCCGCCGCTACAATTTGAGAAGAAGACCACAGGAATTTAGAGTCAACAGTTTAGTACTGAAGAGGAATTTCGTCCAGCCGGATGCCGCCAACTTTATTTCAGCCAAGTTGTCACCAAGGTTTGTGGGACCCTTTGTCATCAAGCAAAAGATTTCACCTTTGATCTACCACCTTCAAGACCTGAACGGCAAGTCAATCGGAAACTGGCATGTAGCTGACCTGAAGCCTTACAACAGCTAGATGTAGAAAATTTAGGAAATTTTCTTCTGGTGGGGGAGTGTTTGTAACATTATTTTCGGCTTGACCACTAAATCCAATTATGGGCCTGATCACCCCATGGAATTATCGTAGTTGAAGTGCTAGCCTTCGGCGTTTGGATACCAATATCAAGTCAATAATGTGTTGCATACTGCCTAACCGCCAAGTCAGGCACCTTGGAAATCCTGAAAGAAGGGTATTTCGTCGTAGTTACTGCCCGTGAGTGACTCATCGGTCGGCCGACAGACTGGTTCCGGCGTCCCAGGTTAGAACCTGCCGTCTGATAAGGAAACTTCCAGGGTCCCCGTGACTATGGACTGCGTGGAGATCTGTGAGTTGGTGACCAGCACTGATGGAAGACGGAAGACAGACCCTCTACACTGCGGTGGATTTACATCATTCCTTGGAATAAATTATTAGAGGTAAGCAGGTGCCCTTAACGTAATTTAAAATTGCTATGAGTGGTGAGAAATGAAGTAAATCATGTTAGTTTTTGGCCCTGATTAAATAATTACTGAAAACTAATCCGTCGAAATAGTCAATTTGCCGTGTCAGTTCGTGAATGTTTTAACATGAGGTAGATCATAAAACATAATATGTTCAGACATCAAATATGCTCAGAATATGAATTATTGTATTTTAATACCTTGTTTTACCTAAATAATGATTTCTTTTTATGTGTTCATAAATTGTATGTTCGTTCTTTTTATGTAATTTATGTAAGGCATTTCTACAAGTTGCAATTATTGCATCATCTTTCATGTCAGAACCATAATGATTTTGGTTGCAAGAAAATAGCAAATACTTTTCTTGGGAAATATATTAGCTGTGAGTTTATAAAAATATATTCATAAATGAAGTAGGCTGATTAAAATATTTAGCTTCTTTAACTGAAGTGCCAAGGTTAAAAGTAGTGAAATATAAAAGTGTACTGTTCTTGTCTGTTTTTCAAATTGGTAGATTTATAAATTTAGAATAACAATATTCCTCTTGCACCTAAATTTCTATTAAATGTCAAGATATTAAATGTTGTCTCATAATATAAAAATGTTTCTATCCAAGTAATAATGTTAACCTCAAAAGCTGATTAGTAACTGTGTCAAGTAATTTATTCAGTAAGTGGCAAGTAGTAAAATAGATTGTGAGATATAAAGGAATGCAACCTTGCCTAGTGTTTTTATTTTGGACTATTTTGTTTTGTCAGTCTTTGTTCTCATACTTCCTTGTTTATTCTATACAGTAGGCCTAGATATTTTCGCTCTCTCTCACCAGTTTGTTTATTCTGAGAATAGCCTACATATTTTAAGATAACCAAAATAATAAATATTCCTTTTCTGATGGACACAATTATTGTATATTATTTTAAGAGTTTATCTTGCCTATTTTATCTGGAACAGGATAAAGTGAATTTATAAAATAGTGAGAATATTTTGAGCAAGATAACAGATTCAATGATTTGTTTCAGAAATATTTTGTATTTTAATGGATTATTATTTAAAATCAGACTTAATCTTATCTTGTGTGTTTGTTATCAGGAATAACTTTGTTGTTAAACTCGTTCTTTTTTAAGCAAATTATTCTTGAATATTTATAATGTATTTCAACTGTCATACTGATTCTCTCTTTTCATGTAGTTTACTAAAACTTTTGCACCTGAAAGCTGAACATATTTTAATGTGACTTCAATAACAATAAAATAATTTGAAGCTAAACAAAATATTTAAATAAATCAAGGGCCTAGGCTATAAAAGGTGGTACATTGTGCAGGGTTTTTCTTTCCTCATCCCCTGTACCTGCGACCTTTGGACTTCTGGCTACTTCTGTGGATTACTATACTGGGTCAGCAACTACTGGATGCTACTGGTGGGCGACTATTGGACACCATCGACTCATCTTATGCGAGTTATCGTATGCGCGCTCCCGGTTCGTGCGAACTAGTGTGTTTCTGAGCTCAGAGAAATCTTCACTTTGGTGAGTGACCTACATTTTTTTTGAGTGACTTTTTCGAATATGGAACCAACTTGGGATCAACGGACTGATGAAGGACTATCCCTGCGGATCGCCTGCATCGCCCACTAAGCTGTGTGTTGCAGTTCACATATATTTAGTTTAGGTTTCTTGATTCATGAAGATTGACCTGATTTCAGGACTTCATGTTTCATTTATGCACCTGTGATATTTCAAGTATTGTCTGTGTCCTTATCTTTCACCTGCCTAGCCAGGGTTCATGATTCATGATTGACCCGATTTCAGGACATCATGTTTCATTTATGTATCTGTGTTAATTATTTTCAAGTATTATCTGTGTTCAAATATTTCAGTATGGGTGGCCACCACAGTAATTAATGATTGATAATGTGCATTGTTAGGTGCAAGTAATATTGGTATTTTAATTATTGTTAAGAATTCTGAAATTATTGTTGAGAGTTATTCTCTGAATTAATTATGGAACTGATTGCCAATGATATTATGATGTCTTTATTTTGAAATGGTTAGAATAAAATCAAGTTGTCTGCTAAAGTTGTTGTTGATTTAGTCCTGGTGACTGATAGAGAATAACTTGGTGAACCAGTATTACAGTGATTAAATAATCAACATTTAGTTGAACTTTAAATGACTTGGTAAATCTTCTCAAATATTTCGCAGATAAAATCCTATTATTCAGTTCATAGTTCAGATTTCCAAGGGTGACAATTCCTTTCAAGTTGTTTCTGTTGTTGATAAGATTTGAGTTAAATATAAATTAAAGAGAATTATCACATACTTTGCTGAATATTTTCTTCATGGTGTAATGCTATTAGTTTACCACCATTGCATCTTGAATATACATAAATTTGCTTTTATTATTCATTTAGATATTTTGCAGTTGATTTAGCCAATGATAGAATTTAATAATTCAGATAGTATATCAGAATATATGTGCACACGGCCAATTGACTTTGAGTATATTTTGGTGGCCCCTTACACCTGCTTACCACGGTGGAGTACCCCAACTTGGAGTGGACCGATTCCTTGTTACGATCCATTGAGCGGACATCCGAAACAAGGTGGCGCCCTGAATAAATTTGAAAATCTGGACAGCGTTGGACTTGTACTTCACCCTAGCTGGAACCTCAACTTACCCACCCCGCCCACTGAGCTAGAGCAAAAGTAACAAAATAAAATAAAATTGTTACATACGGTTCTTACAAGCCATGCAAAATTTTCCGTCAATGCATTGGTAGCAAAACTGTTGGGAAACACACAAATTTACTTTATGAACTTTTTGTTCTGGGTCAGAGGGGAGGGACTCGTCCTGGCGAGTCTCCAGATCAAAGAAAATAAAAAGAAAGTCTTTAGATTTCGGTTTGCCAACATTACGCCTCATGTAACATTTATGGTTGGAATCCATGTATGTTCCACAAGGCTTGCAGAATACTTCTCCACACTTGTGGAGGCATTTTTTCACAGCTTTGCACCTATCAGCCTGATGGGCGATAAAGCAGTGCTGGTTTCTCAGTGTCAAGTTACATTTTGGGCAAGTTATCCCCCCATGCTCCTCCTTACAGGGAGGCGAGATGGTTTGACAGTAGGGACAAAGATTAGAACACCTATGATAACCCTTATGGTCAAAGGGGACATGACAAGCCTCGCAAAAGTACTGACATGCAAATGCAGCGGTTAGACTAGTAATTACATTGTAATGACCATTGTGAAAGATCAAGTTGATTTTGAATTTTGGATTGTCTATCCGGCCTTCAAAGTAGACATCACGGCCTTCATTGTCGTAATTGTACACAGTAATTTTAAAATCTTTTAACAAGTCCTGAAATTTTTCCAATTCGGGGATGCCAGCACCATCCTCAGAGATCTCCACCCTTGCCATTCGAATCAGTTCTTGAGCCATTATCGTCTGCCTTTTTCTATCATCTTGTCGGATAGCTTTAAACAGAGGGTCTTTGTTTGCATGGGCAATCGCTACCGCCAAGGCACGGGGGAGACACAAGTTATCTTTGTTTTTTATGACTACAATACCCTTCCTTGCTCTACACTCTTCCTCAAAGGTGTTGTAGAGGCCAGGCCGGGTCCTACCAGAACCCACAGGGAGATTCACTCGGGTACATTCTACTTTAAAAGTGTCTGTAGACTTAATTGATTCCGAATTGGATTGGACAATACCCCCAAAAATTTGCCAAAGGATATCTTCATCAATTTCCCCGGCAGGGCGAAAAGCAACATAACCCGGATCTTTACTTTTTAAATTTAGACTCTGCAAAGTAAACCCAAGCTGATCATTTTCATGGGCTTGTTCTTTCATTTGTTTTACTATTTTTGCAAAACCTTGTCTTAGCCAATCAAACTCACTGGTCTCAGGAGGAGGGTTGGAAAATTTAAAAATCGTTTTAGTACCATAAAGCCCAAACTTTTTGACATGAGTCTCCTCCTCACTAATTATTTCAACAGGCTCAACAACATGAGTCTCCCCCTCCATACTAATTGAAGAACTAGACTCTCCCATCTCAGATTCAATCTCATTCTCAATAATTGAGGGACTAGGCTCCAAACTATCAGTCATTTTTACAGGGACTTAAAAATTTAGGTTATAAAAGCCAATAATTATTAAAAGTACTTTAAAGATTAATTAAACAGAAATTTAAGTTAAAATTTTCTAAGTTCTTTTAGCAAATATCTGAATTAATTATTTAAGTTAAAGTTTTCTAAGTTCTTTAAACAAAAAATTCGAATTAATTATTTAAGTTACAATTTTCTAAGTTCTTTAAAAAAAACTGAATTAATTCTAAATACTCACAGCAGTATTGCACAATAGAACACGCTAGAACAACACAGCGCAGACACCTCTGAATAACTCGAAAGCCAGGAACAGAGTGATCGAGGCAAGATGTAAACCGATGGAGGTAAACCAATCAGCCAATAGGATGCCCGCCCGCTTATTCCGACCAATCACAGCGCAGCATTTTACCTTCCCACCGAAATAATAGTTGAATAAACAAAGAACCACATCCCGGATGTTGTACTGATAACACTTTTCCTCCGGAGTCATATGGTTTTCCTCCGGATGTCATGTTGATAGCCTGTTCCATTACCCGGAAACCACATACCACCTTATCTCACCATGTTATCCTTATCATATCCTGCCCAATTGATACATCATTTTTGAACGAAAATTAATTTGCTTATATGAAACGCATTGAGGGGTCCTAAGCGCAAAATTATAACATTTAAAAAACTACCCCTAAAAAGTTAGGTTAGGAACACAAAAAATGACGTCATATTTTGACTGACGGATCACGTGACAGATGCAGATCACGGGACTGATGACGTCACGGTCCCATGACCGCTGGCACAGCTGATGACGTCATTTCTGCTATATCTCCACGATCCATATATCATATAATGTTTAGTTCCATAGAGTAACATAGTCTATATAAAAAAGAAATAACATAATTCACAAAATAAGAAAATTAATAATATATAGCTCCATAGAGTAAGGCATTCATATAATTCATTAAGTAATATAATCCATAGATAAAATAACACCATAGAGTATCAGACATAGAGGTTAACAGTCCATAGGGTAAATATGGAGCGGGAGAAGAGGGCGGGAGAAGAGTGAGGTTAGGAATTTCGGCGCGAAAGACAACGCCATCTTTGATGGACACCATCTTTGATAGACGCCATCTTTACCACCTCCATAGGGGGCAGAGCTTAGGAGGGGTGGGGGTAAGGGGGCGGGGCTTAGGAGGGGTGGGGGACCAATCAGAACAATGGGGCGGGTCACGTGACAGGTCACGTGACCAAAGGGGGCGGGGCCTGCTATCCTCTCGGGTAGACTACTGACTTAAGAAGTTTAATTGGCTTTATATCAATTATGCAGCTATTCAGCCAACCGTGAAATGTCAGTTGATTAAAATACATAATAATTTATCCGTCCTAAAAGTTCGCGGCCGGAATTGTACCCCCCGTCCTGTGACGTTAAAATGACGTAGCGTTTTTTCTGGGGGGTACAAATCCGGGGGTACAATTCCGGCGACCCAAGCTGTTTAACCGATAAATTTGACAGCCGCTGTAAAACGAGAGCAGAGTAATATAGCCGTTTCTGCGGGAGGAGGGATGAGGAGGGATATTTGTCCCTTTTTGATGACCCCCCCTACCCCCCTACCGCCCCACCCCCCATCTCCGTGAAAATACGGAGGCCCCCCACCCCTCCCCTCCGTGAAAAAACTGAGACCCCCCGAAATTGTTTTTTAATTTGCACTAATTTGCATAACTTTTGTTCAAATTTGAATCATTTTTGCAAAAATCTGCACTTATTAGCATAATTTTTGCAAATATTTGCACTAATTTGCATAATTTTTGCCAAAATTTGCATAATTGCGTAATTGCAAAAATTTGAATAAAATTAATCCTCTGAGGAGGGATGAAATAGTAGTGTGATTTGGATGCGGAGCGGCCACACACACACACACACACACACACACACACACACACACACACACACACACACACACACACACACACACACACACACACACAAACAAACACGCACACACGCACGCACACACATACAAGCTTTTGATGTTCTGGACATCGATATTTTACTAAATAAATTTAGGCATTATGGTATAGGTGGTCTGGCTCTGTCCTGGTTGAAGTCTTTTTGTAAAGGTAGAAAGCAAGTTGTGAAAATTAACAATATATTAAGCGATCCCTTAGAATTGTACTTTGGAACAGCTCAAGGTGGGGTGTTAGGACCTGTTATTTTCTTAATATATATAAATGACCTGTTAGATTTAGATTTGTACTCATCTGTGTTTGCTTATGCTGATGACACTGCACTAGTGTGCTCTGCCTACAATAAGCAATCACTACAGCTTAAGATTGATAAAGATCTACAGAAGGTGTCACTGGTTATCTTCCAACCGGCTTCTGATAAATTCTACTAAATCTAAATGCTTAATATTTTTTGACCATCACCTATCTAATGAACAATTACAGCAAGAATTTAATCTTTTTTGTCACAAGCACCAATGTATTTATGAATGTAAGTGTAGTATTATAGAAGTAGTAGATTATGTTAAATATCTGGGACTATATATAGATAAGCGTCTTAAATGGGACCACCACATAATTTTTTGTCAAAAATATTGAGGAAAGTTAATTATGTTTTGTACCACTTAAAGAACTTTGTAAGAAGTGACCAGTTAAAAAATGTTTATCTTTCGTGGTTTGAAAGCCTTTTAAGATTTGGTGTCATTCATTATGGTGGAACCTTTACTACATTTCTTTATACGATAACTATGAATCAAAGACATGCTTTAAGAACAATTTATAATGTAAAACGGATGGACAGAATGAGCTACCTTTTCTCTGAAAATAACATTTTAACGTTTTAACAATTATATAAGTATTCAGTTATATTGTTTGTTCAGAAGTTTATCTACCAATTTGAATTTAAAGACAGTAACAGGGTAACAAGATCTGGTCAAAACTTAATGTTGAAAATTCCATTCTTAACCAAGGAACTAAGCCGACAACAGTTTTGTTACCTAGGACCTAAAATATATAATGAGTTTTTATCGCATTGTGGTCAAAGTATTATTTTTGAAAAGAAACCGAAGGTAAAGATGAAAGCCCTTGAATATTTAAAAATGGCTAGATGAAGAACAATAATTATACACTCAAACAACGTATATAAACTGTTATATTTTTGTAGTTTGTTATATTTGTTGTTTGTTATTTGTTATATTTCAGTTTAAATTTATTCCTTTCATCTTAGCCTGCACTGTTAATGCATACCTGTTGTTATGATACTGTTATTTATTTATTTATTTATTAGTTATATATCCATTGTTAGATTTAATATTTATTTATTTAATGTTAAATTAAATAATTATTTATTTATTTGTTGTTAGATTTAATCATTTGTTGTGCATCGCAAGAGTCTGCATCGCAATGTGCTGAAAGTATAGTGTTACATTGCATATTGGACTACTCCACCAACTGCGCTCCCGCACGCGCAATTAGCGCATTGGGAGAAAAATTGTGAATTTTGTAAATTTTGTTTTTGAATAAAGAGATTTTGAACTTGAACTTGAACTTGAACACACACACACACACACACCTTGAATGCAGTGATATCACTCCATCTGTTGATTGATCATGCCTGTATTTCCCTTTGTGAGCTACGCTCATCAACGGAGGAGGGATGAAATAGTTGTGTGATTTGGATGCGGAGCGGCCACACACACACACACACACACACACACACACACACACACACACACACACACACACACACACACACACACACCACACACACACACACACACACACGCACGCACACACACACACACACACACACGCACACACACACACACACACACACACACACACACACACACACACACACACACACACACACACACACACAACCCACACACACACACACACACACACACACACACACAAACCCACACACACACCCACACACACACCCACACACACACACACACACACCCACACACACACACACACACACACACACACACACACACACACACACACACACACACACACACACACACACACACACACACACACACACACACACACACACACACACACACACACACACACACACACACACACACACACACACACACACACACACACACACACACACACCTTGAATGCAGTGATATCACTCCATCTGTTGATTGATTATGCCTGTATTTCCCTTTGTGAGCTACGTTCAACAACGGAGGAGGGATGAAATAGTTGTGTGATTTGGATGCGGAGCGGCCACACACACACACACACACACACACACACACACACACACACACACACACACACACACACACACACACACACACACACACACATACAAATTGAGGGCATACCAGAAGTAACAGATGAAAAACTAAATGTTGTTATTAACAAACTTGCAGAGGTAGCTAGTATGAGCATAAACCCAAACACTGATGTGCAAGCTGTGCATCGTATACCAACTAGGCGTGAAAAAGGTCCTAAGCCTATTGTTGTGCAGTTTGTTAATAGGCAGGTACGTGACAATTTGCTGGTTAAGTGTAAAAAATTACGAATTAAATCAACTGAGTTTGTTGCGAACGTACCCGAAACCAACGTGTATGTGAATGTTCACTTAACACCTTTTAACAAAGACCTACTCTACCAAGCGAAAAAGCTAAGGGATCATGGATAGAAGTTTATTTGGACTGTTGAAGGAAAAATTTTTGCTAAAAAAATCCGAGGAAGGAAGAAGAGTTCAAATTACTTCACTGGACCAAATTGAGGAACTTATCTCAAAAGGACATAAAAATGAGTGAATGTGTCAAAGGTGTCACAGGACGGGGTGTTAAGTAATGTCTGTATTTTTTCAATAATTAATAATAATGTCAATCAACACTTTGGGAGGGAAAATTAATATTTTTAATTTAAATATTCGAAGTCTGCGGAGACACATTGATGAACTATGCATATATCTCAACAGTCTCTCATTAACATACAATATATCGATTGACTGGATAGCCGAGTGGATAAAGCGCTCACCTCAGCCTGAGGGTCGCCGGTTCGATTCCTGACAGGATCGAAACTGGGTCCAGTTGCCATTTGTCATTGGGCTATGAATTAATGATGCTATCTAACAGAAGGTCGCCGTTAGATAGTAACAAGACCCGGGTTTGGACCGTTCCCGATCAAAACGTTAAAAAATGTTCTGGCGTAGAAAGACACAAAATACAAAAAAAAAAAAAATAGTTTTAACGGAGGTCTGGATCAAGAGTGGGGAAGAAGATAAGTACCAGATAACGGGATATGACATGATACTACAGCCAAGGACAGAGAATCAATCAGGTGGTGTTGTCATCTACATGGACTCTAGCCTCCAATACTCATACCAGCTCATCTCGTGTTCTACTGCAGAAATAATACATGTTGACTTTAATGTTACCTTCAATTATAGTTCTTTAAGTATAACACTGTTTGGGGTTCATAGAAATTGTAAATATACATTTAAGGAATTTAAAGATGATTTTATAAGTATTTTGCAGACAACAAATGACCCTACTATAATTATAGGAGATATGAATATATGTTTATTGAAAGAGATGGGTTCAGCTAGGGATTATTTAAATTTAATTTCGTCATACGGATTTCAAAGCTTGGTGAATATACCAACTAGAGTTTTTAATGACACTGAAACGTATTGACCATTTATTATTAAGAAATTCAAAAAAATTAAATTATGAAAGTGATGTTTTAAAATTGGAAATAACTGATCATTTTGCTCTCAGACTCACTTTATGTACAGGTAGTGTAACGGTAAATGAAGTAAAGTTTATTGAAGTTTTGGATCAGAGGCTTCTTTGCAGACAGTTAAATTTAGCTGACTGGAACCCGGTGTATAATGAAATTAATGTAAATAAGTGTGTACAACCTTTTTATAAGATATATAACAATTGTTATGATAATGCTTGTTTTAAAAAAAAAACATAACAGTAAAAATAGAAAAAGAAATGAATGGATTTCAGATCACTTTAATTTAATAAATAGAATAAAATGTTTATTATGTACAATAAAGATAGAAGTAATTTATTTTTAAGATCAGAGTATAAGAGGTATGCTAAAAATGTTACAAAACAAATAAAAAGGGAAAAGTTGAACTATTTTTCATCATTAATAGATCAGTGTTAAGGTGATTCCAAATATCACAAGGTGCTAATGAGCAAACATCAATTAAGGAATGAATCTTAATAACAGAGTAACAGTCATCAGCAGAGTAAACTATAAATAGATAATAATTATTAAACACGATAACAATAACAATAACAATATCAAAGACGATAACAATAACAATATTAACTACCAACAATAAAACAATAACCATATAAATTATATAAATTATAACAATACAAGTAACTATATAACATGAAACAACGATTTGATGATAATAAATAATAACAAATAATTTGCATGTGTAAAATATAGAGACCTCACATTTTTATAAATTCCAACAATTTCATTTTTACTTTATGTTTATTTTCATAGATAATTTCATTTCCACAAAAAACTATAAACCTGTTATAAATTGTTGGTCCTAGACTTGCTAATTTCCTTGGCTAAGAACGTAGTTGAAAATTGACATAAACTGACTAGCTCTGGTTAATCTATTGTGCTGTTTAAACTCGAAGTTTTGTAAATATTTTTGGATATACATAACTATTGAATATTTGTATAGCCGCTCAAATGTCAAAATATTTTTCTCAGCGAATAAATAGCTTAACGCATCATTATTTATTACACCATATATAATACGCAAAGCGTGCCTTTGATTCATCACAACTGGCTTTGTAATGGTTGGGTAGGTACCTCCAAAGTGCATAATTCCATATCTTAGCACACTCTCAAACCAAGACATATAAATTCGCTTTAATTGGTCTTCTTTTAAGTATCCTCTCAAATAATAGAGCGCATTGTTTATTTTTCTTAATTTTTTTGATAAGTGATTTATATGCTGTCCCCATTTTAAATTTTGATCAATGTAAACCCCTAGACATCTAACAAACTCCACTACCTCAATACATGAACAAGAACAATGGTATGTACAATGATGCATATGACAAAATAATTTAAACATATCTGTAAGCTTATCTTTAGTCTCAAGGTAGAAAAAAACATTATACATTTAGATTTACTAGTATTTATCAATAATTTATTACTAATTAGCCATTGTGATATTTTTTCAAGATCACAGTTTATTTTATATTAGTAGATCCAGTTGGAGGTACCCAGGCCAGCTGACATAAGCAAAATGATAAAATAGTGTCGTAATTGTGACATATTGGTGACGTGTTTTTGACTTATTGGTGATGACGGATGTGTTACGTAGTGATGATGTCACTGAGGCGATGACGTGTAGGTTTAAAGGGGTGGGTTTTGAAGCGACGATGTCGGGGTGGACGTCGCGACGGCGCCGCCGAGAGGCCGGTGCGACGGGGGACGGTCGGAGTTGCAGTGCGGTGCCGGGCGGTTACCGTATCGTCGGTGTCAAAACTACCGTTCGGAGAATTTGGACTTGGAAACTAATTTAAGTTTTTACCGAACTGTTGTAAAATGTGGGTTAAGGCCACCTAGGGTTGTTTTTAAAAAAACATTTATTTTTTCAAAACTACGATACAGAATTTGTTATAGGTAAGTAATTTACAAATTTGGAAAACACGACAATAAGCCACAGCGAATTGTAAGTTGAATTATTCTGTTTGGTCTGGTCCGGTGTTTTGCGGCACATCATTAGGTGGGTGCACGGGATCCGAAGTCCCGTCGTCGGTGCCTGTTGATTCTTCCGGTGGAACGTTTTCGGTTGTTGATACTTCAATCGTAGGTGACGCTGTGGGTTCCGGAGACCATTCGGGGGCGTGTTGAGAACAAGACGACGACGAAGAATCTACCCATCCGCAAAGATTGCTGTCGAACTCCACGGTGACCTTCAGTTGTATCGGTGGATGGTCCGCTATTAAGTGTAGAAGTGTCTCATGTAGAATTCCTAGATCGATCTCGTCACAAATGACCGGTCGGAACTGCATGGTGCTTGGCGGTGCGGGGTCTTGGGGATCGCTGATGTCGGCAGGTCCGCTGTGTAGTGAAGAATGGCGACTGGCGACGTGCACTCCGCGTATTTATGCATGAAGGGGTGGGGGTGGGGGGGGCACGTGTTCTCTAGGCACTGTTTCAAGGTAACCGTAGGAGGTTTTTAAAAAACTGTGTAATTGAATATCGCTAAAGCAAAATGATATATAAAAATACTAAACCTACGGAAATAAACATGAGTACGAAATAACTAAACTATAATTATTTATTTACATAAAGAGTAAACATGAGTAAAACTAAGATGAACTATTTACATGGAGAGTAATATCGGTAGAGTTGTTCGCTGAAGGGCCGTGTGAGACTAAGTAGAATGAACCTGGCTTAATAGCATCTAAGTCCTCGTTCATAAGCACATTGACAAATCGTTTCGGAAGGTAGACTTGGAACTTTGGTGAATCGCCTTCTTTGTACGGTGAATCGCCAAGAACAGCGAGGACCGCTTCGCCAACTGACGTGTCCATTTTCCTCATCGCGTGAACTGCGTAGTGTTACTTCTCTTGTAGTTCACTGCATTTTTTTATAGTTATGAGGTCGGATTTTGCATGTTGGTTGAACTTATCGGCTAGGGATTGCAATTTTTCCATCGATGTCATGGTGAGATGATAGATGTTTCCCGTGTGGCGATCTGGGTACGAATGATTATACCACAAGTCTTGTTACGTATATATGTGGTATTTCCCCCTCCACTAGTTACTGGACATCAACGCACCGACCTTGTACGCACGAGATAATGCACAATTAGTGTTCTTATGATGAGGATTTTTCACTCCGATGCATAGACCGTTTAAATGCGTTGCAAAGTCTTTGTCTAGTGTAACATTTGTTACGTTACACTTACAGTATTTTTCGATCCATTTGGTTTTTTCACTTCCGGTAGTGTAAATTTCGTCGTACTGTCGACAGTAGTGACGCATTATATTGTGGAGCTCCTTGTACTGTGTAACACCTTCAACCCATTCGATGTGGTTGAGATGTGTTGTTATCCAAATGTTGGTTCTTGCACTCTTACTGTTCAAAAGTCTAAAAGGGTAAGGCGGTTTAAATAGAAAATAATTTACAACATTAGTTGATATATCGAAAAATGCAAGCTCTTTAATTACAAACTGGTTTCGATTGTTCCTAAATGCCTGAAATTCTACAGCACATCTTTTGGAAGGTGGTGTGATTGCATCATAAAATGTAACCGCCCTATCCATTTTTGTGAGCAACTTGATGACACTGACACAAATATGGAAGAGTAATATGTTTTAACCACTGCCTTATTTAAGAGGACCAATCGTTTCTATTTTTACAATGTTTTAATTTACATTCACAGAGCGGCTTAGGAAAACAAGTGGAACAAAGATACGATAAATCTTCATAATGAAACTTAGAACCCGTTTCTTCACAGCAAGTCCAAAAATGTGGAGTCTTGTAGATTTTTAGAGTGACAGGCTTTGGTGTTTCAGCTTTAAACGATTCGCAAAGACATCTGCAAAAACCAAAATTCTCACAACGCCTACACGCCATCCCATCTACTTGACATATGGGCCGAGTAAAACACTTACTTTCACAACAGTATATGATCATACCTGTTTGAGAGTTCTTCTCCATGATCACTGAGTAAAGACTGACAAAGTTTTCGACTTGCGCCATATTTATTACAGGAGAGAATAATAATAATAATAATTTGTTTGCATTGTTTATTTTTCAAGGTCATGCAAAAGGCGTTTTAAAAAAGCGGGCATTTCAGTATTTTGACACTTACAAAGTGTTATTTTCATCGGCCTCATTTTTGCTCTCGTCTTCATGATCGTTCGTAGCGGGTTCTTCATTCTTGTCTTCAGGGCCGTTAGTTGTCCGGTTTGACGATTTCGCTTTTGAGCTGATTGCGCAAAATTTCTCTTTTTCTTTAAAACGACACTTCTTGAGGCAAGCGGTTGTATACAGAGCTATCCAACGGCCCGTAGAGCAATGGGACTTTAGGGTGTCTGATCATACAACTATCGAGATAGTCAAAGATAATCGAACTGTATGACGTGAGCTGTTGTAAGTATCTGATTATTACAGGTGTCAGATTGGAGAGGATACAAAATTCCTCATAAGTCAAAAGTATCTTTTTGTTGTGTCTGGACAAGTCCCTGAATCTCACATATTGGGTTCTTCTGAGTCGGATATTGTCGATTTCCAAGTCTGATTTGTCAAACCCCATCGCTGTTTTTCTCCCAGTCAAATTTTTGAAAAGATATGCTTCAATAATGGAGATGTATTTGGTAAATCTGTCCCACATTTCAACGGTAAGCACTATAGATGTTTTTCCACTTTGGTTAAGAAGAACCGCGGGTTTAAAATTCAACGATTTAAATACTCCAGCCGTGATAGTCTTATCCATGTTTTCGTTCAACGGGTACATAGCTCGTAGAAATATACCCGTTGTTAACATTAAATGGTCTTCATCTTCAGATCTCTTCCTTTTTGTTGGAGGATTATTTTCATTGAACTTTATAAGCTCTAGTGGTTCCTCTTTGATTTCTTTTGAAGATCTTGTATCATCGTTTATGATGAGTTCCTCAGTAGACTTGTTTTCCAAAACTTTCGTTGTAGAAGGAGGTTCAGTGTCTGTTTTATCAACATTTTCATTCGAACTTGCGTCTGCTTCAATTTTTCTAGGATCACGACTCATCGGATTTCCAGTGGATGTTGTGGTCGGCTCCAAGTTTTTGTCGGTTAAGATTTCCTTTTCATTATCTAACGGTGTATTATCCATTGTTTAGATGCGATGTTACCACTCTGCTGACAGAAGATAAACTAATGTACCAACGATTGACTTCGCTTTTATGAGCTCGGTGTTGATGGTGGGGGGAAATAATGAAATCTATAACATTCTCCTTACAACTCTGTCAAGGGGGTATACGTCATGATTGTATCATGAAGTATCAAGCAATATGCTGTTGTCTGTTCAGGAATGTTTTCCTCCAACTCAAATTCTGTCCGAATATCAACTGTAGACGTTTTAACAGATTCGTTTTGTTTTGAACAGTCTATTACTACAATAGGTGCAATGTTCTTAAACATTTTAGGGTTCAGTAGAGGCGAATTCGTTCTTCCATAGTATGACGATTGGAATCTGGCGTACATATCATACAAAATTCCAAATCTATCCTTTGAAAACATAACATTCAAGTTGTCGTAAGGAAAGAATTGTGAATTTAGGAACAACTTGACATTTGTTAGTTTACAATGGTCAAAACTACCTGCGTTAGCTGTGATATTCGACTTTTTGTTGGTCTGTAACGTAACGCAAAGATCACATATCTAGGTTTTTCTAATTGGCTTGATGTCTTTACAGCCCAAGTCTGACGCTGTGTTGTCGGTAGTATTGGCCATTCATGCATTTCCCAGTTTCTAAAAGGGACAACTATATCTCTGTCAGAATTGAGCATCTGTAAAAGTCCTACTCTCCGTTCGTCAGCCAATCTTACATGCGGCACTCTCCAAACAACTTTATCTAAAGTTAGCTTCCAATCAAGTGTTGTTGTGGACGTTCCAGAGTCAGCTACTATCACATCCGTATCGCAGGATGATCGCAATAAAACCAATTCTTGCTTATCATTAATTATTATCCTTTTGTAGTCTTCAGCAAATCCTAATAAAAGTTTCAAAGGAACGCAAAAATCGAAATAACCATTTGTATTCGGTGCGAATTTCGTTTCACTTGGCAATACCCATCCACTTGTAATCAATGAGTTTGATTCAATTGGTGACAGTGAAACCAAGCCTTTTATTGTACTGCTAACTCCGACTTTCTTTGTGGAGTCAAAAACGATCCCTGATAATTCGTATCGTATTTCTTCAAATAAAAAAGCCATGGGATTGTTAGTGAAAGGAACTTTTGATCCAGCGTCCCCACTTGTCGTTGTTACTCTTCCTTCGATATAAATATAGCTTTCACAAGGCAATGTATAAGCATCTTGATGTTGTATTGGAATTCGTATCTCATCATTGTTCCCCAATTTCGATGAAGCGTAAGGGTTGTGTGAGTGATACTCCTTCTCCCATAACGTTTCGTCGAAAACTGGACCATTTTTTATGTCCAGTATGTCCATATTTGTTAACTATAAATCCCAGTCTTTCCAAAAATTGCACGTTCTCTCTACTTAGTCCCTCCTCGTTCCGAGTGGTACTGAACTTCTCCGAAGTTTCGTTGGTATTATATGCAAAATTAAGACCCATTGTCACCTAACGACACTTGTCTGATATGTAGACGTATAGGTATAACTTCTCCTCTAAAATCTACTTCGTCTCCGTCTTGATCTCGTACGTTCAGCACGATGTCCGATATGTGACTGGTGTTTAATGGGAGATAAATTAGGTTATGTGGTTTTTCAACTATCTTAAATCCTGGCGGTACAGTTGGGTAAAACGAATGCAATATATGCTGATTTGACCCATCCTTATAAGCACCTTGAACTATGTTGCTGGTAATATTGATTACGCTAACTTTAACAATACTTACAGTTTTTGGACTTGTGTGAGAAACGTTTGGTTCAAGTATCGATGAAAAGGGTGGAAATCCTAACAAGGAACCGATCGAAGCCGGTTGAGTAAAGTCGATGAAATATTTGCACCTTATTTCACTTCTTAAGTTGTTGTTATTAGCTCGCAGTTCAATGACATCATTTCCCAGATGGTTCTGAAATTCTTTGTTAATGTCCGTTATTTCATATGGACCTGTTGCAATCCCAACAACCTCAGTTTCTCCATACGAATCTTGACTATTTTTATTACGAATGTAGTGAAGCTTATTGTTGACTCCTTCTATTATGTTTGGAATTGAATTATATGTAGAAAAATCCAACAGTGCAACTTCCCACTGTCTGTTAGGTGTCAGTTGCAATGGTGGGAAAAGGGTGCTCCGTAAAGTTGACGAACAACCATTAATGGTTACTGTACAAGACGCCATCATGAAGTTGACTAACGCTAGTAGCTAGAAACTCCAAACATAAATGTCCACAAACCGACGAGTCTCTACTTTGCTTTTGATCATAGTTGTAAAAGATTTTAGATCCTTCACCGAAATATTGCTTTAGCTCTATTGGAGGGGGAAGATTTCCAAAACTGTCAAAATAATAAACAGAATCCATGATTTTTTTGTAACAGACCCAGTGTGTGCCAACACCGTTGTCCTCATCAAGATTTACAATTGCAGTTTTGTTTTTCCAAATATTATTTGGCAAGTCATTGCGCATAAACACCCCTCTAAAATAGGAATTTTTAGGCAAAATGCGTATCTTTCCAAATCCGTGTTGCTCAATGCTTTATTTGGCACTATTAACTTATGTTTCTCACTCAGTATACACCGTAAGGTTTTAAATACAAGCCTCTTCCGTTTACCTTTTTTTTAGAGCATTTACAGGATCTTTTTCTCTTTCGCTTGCCATGGGAATTAGTATTTCTAGCTCTCTTGCCTCCTCCAGAAACTTTTCTTTTGCGTACATTTCGTTTTCTCCTTCTCGATCCACCTCCCACTGCAGTCTTTGCTTTCATGGCTGCTGTTACCGCTAGAGCGGCTGCTCGTTCACCAAGACTAGCGTCACTAGACTTAACTCTTTGCCAAGCTCTCTCGGCCAAAGCCCTGTCAGCAATCGCTCTTCTTTCGGTATCGGTGTAATTCGAATATGCTATATCGTGTTTCTTGCAGGCCTCGTCCAATTTATTAATACCAGGGTCCCCACGAGCCAATCGCTGACGTAATTTCGTAAGACTGAGTGTTTACGCTATAAATCCCCTACTTTTCAACTCCTCTGTTAATGCTACCATTTCACTATCTACTAATCCATTGTGTCCAGCCTGAATTGATTCATATAACAACCGCATTCTATCAACCAGTTTGTTCACATCGTTATAATAAATTATATTAGTCTCGTACATTGATTTCATCGTCATCCCCTTACATTTAACGGAACGACTTTTACCTCTATATTTAGAAAACAGCTTTGCGATTATGTTTCTGTACTTTTCAGATCTGTTTCTGTGTATAGGGGTGGAAGGAGAGTACGCCTTCCTATGAGAATTCGTTAGTATACAATTTTTTTTGAAGTTATTTAAATCATTTCTCGAATACTTTGTAGGAATAGGTTTGAATATCAACTCGAACAACCCAGCCGTACCTTTAAATGTTTGACCTTTTATAATTATATTATCTTTATCATCGACAGATAAGTTACTATCACCTATCCTGAGTCCATCGTTTTCTAGACGTGCACCGTACACGTGATATTTTGCACTTTTACGACCACTGTGTAACATTTTTAATATATATTTTCTTGACAATGGCCCTTTATTCCCGATTTCCTGACTCAAAATATTGATGTTTGTTGGTGATTCAGGTTGATCTTCAGAATGCTCATGATGTCCCTCTTCTGTTAAGTTCCCTTCTTTTTCCTCTTCCTCTTCCTCTTCCTCCTCCTCCTCCTCCTCTATAATGTCACTTGATTTACTAAACGATTCTGTATCATTAGCAGAACTTTCCGTTTCGGTTGTCTTAAGTTCTTTTTTAGGTGATATTTCATCTGTCAATAGAGATGGTTTTTTTAACGTATCATTCAGTTTGTTAAGAGGGTCGACAATCGGTTTAAATGTTTCTTCTAAAAACCGGTTTCTTTCCGTAAGTCCTACTTTTAACGCTTGATGTTTCTTTCGTATTGAGTCACTTAGCGCTTTTATTTCACTTAGCAACTCCTTTCGACCCGTCATGATTGTTGTCCTCTTTACTCCACGACTTCGAAAGACATACTAAAGATTAAATATACTTAAATACTTTTAATGTACAATTACAAAGTGATCGAATCCAATCCTGTAGCGACCTTTATCCATTGGTCTTTCTTTGTCGATAACAATAATCCCGTATTTTTCTTTCCAAGCTTTTCCACAAATTTCACGAAATTTCTCAAAACTCATGTCAGCTCCCACGTGATCTTTGTGCACATGTTTAATTTTTCTCATCCTGCTTGGAAGCAATTGAAAAGTTTACATTTTCTCTGATTAACTGTTTTGGTATCTTGCTGTACGTGTGTCCTATATAAATGGAATCGATTTGATTATGTCTACCCATTGAAAAATACGATCTTATTCTTTCGTGGTTCTCACTTGAAACATCGTCGAAAATAAAAACTGAGTGCGGCTTAGCTTCATTTGTTTCCATAATCTCACTGCTAGCACCAAACTTGTAAAATGAAACGTCTGGCACATCATCTAAAATCCTCTGTAATAATAGGTATTTTGGTTGATTTAAAGACTTCGAAAAAATATATATACTATCGAAACTTAGTCCGTTTTGTTTAATTATAAAATTAAAAACTACATTAGTCTTTCCACAGTTTGATGGTCCGCTGATAATACACCTAACCGAGTCTGGAAACAAAGTTCCGTGCTTACTTACAGCGTTATCAAAGCTATCTAGAGTCAAATGATCTATGTTATTAATATCAAGTTTTTCATTTTGCCTTATAACCTCCATTTCACAATTAAACTTGTAATTGCTCGATCTAGTGTTACTTTCCTACTGACAACATAATATTAAAGCAAGTCCTTTTTGTTTATCCACGAATCTTCCGATTTATTAAATCCTAACCAACGGACCAAAATTCGATCTCCTTTCCTTTTTAAAATCTTTTCCACTAAATAAACATTTCCTGATCTCGATTTCAACATTTCATGACCGTAAATTCCTCCCTGCAAAATTTCACCCCTACTATCTTTAAGTATATAAGTTTCAGGGATAGTAGGTTGCACTCTGTGAACGGTAAATACTTCGTTTGTCCAATTTGGAAGATATCCTTTAGCGTACACGTGTTTGTATTTGCTCAATCTTACTTTATTCCCTATAGCAAATTTGGGAGATTTTCTTTTGTCAATGGCTGGTTTGGTTTTATTTTTAATGCGCTTTAACAAGTCAGATTCGTGTTTTTCTTTACTTCAATAGGTTTCATTCCGATTGTACGGTGTTTTCTTTTATTGTAGTCATTTATCAGCATGGGGAGGATATCATACCATACGTATGATCCTCGTTCTGAAAACTTCTTGTACATTGCACTTTTTAAAGTACGATTGAAGCGTTCTACAATAGCAGCCTTTTTTCACTAAAGGTCGAGTAATGGTTTATTTTATATTTTTTCATTAACCGTGAAAAGTCTTTATTGAAAAACTCCTTCCCATCATCTGTTTGAAGATTCAAAATACGTCCCTTAATTGTTTTCAATACCTCCTCCATTGCATTGGTAATTGTTTGTCCTTTTAGCGAATTTCCTTAAAGGAATAAGCTATTACGGTAGTACTCATGGTAAGACCTAAGTCCGAGACCATGTTATTTTTTCATTTTGGGGTCCCCAGAAGCAAAAAATACCATTCGTTCGAATTTATATATATGTATCTATATATATATCTATATATGTGTCTGTTAGCACGATAGCGGCCTCAAAAATCGTCCGATCTTTCTGAAATTTGGTACGGACATGTAAAGTGGTAATCAATTGGACGAGTTCGTGAATCAGCCCGATCGGACCACCGGAAGGGGGGATAAAGGGAAATAAACCCCCCAAAAATGGATTTTTTTGAGTTTTTTTACATAGAAAAATAAAATTAATCAAATTTTTGTGGGCACCATTGAATTCAGCTCAAAAAAACAAACAATTTAGTATTTTGAATCTCTGCTCTATGTCCATTGGTTACCGAGATATTGAAAGTGGTAAACACAGTACGTTGTCCCAATGTTAACCTTATGGGAAATAAGTAAAATTCTATATCTCGGTTATTTCTCAACATATTTTGTTAAAACTTGGTAAATAGCTTCTTCTAGTTCAGATCTACTAAATATTGAATTAAAATCACCCAGTTTTAATATACCTGTAGCAGCAAACCTGCATACTCATACCCCATGTTATTCTTATGGAGCTTACCAAAACATGTAAATCTTCCTATGTTTGATTTGAAATATGTTGTTTTGCATTTGAAATTCGCTGAGTATGCAGGTCTGCTGCAACGGGGGTATTTTATCTTTCAGAGGAACAGCATAAGCTACCTTCGTAAAACAATTAAGAACGGTTAAGATATATTTGAATCCTTTATTTTCTCTGCTGTGGGGTATTAATTCTACGAGATCTCCTTGGTATAGGTCGTTTATGCCTTTCAAGACTGTCTGTCGTCTAGGAAAGTTTTTTCGGGCAGGTTTGTGCAATTCTTCAATAACAAGATTTCTATTATCCATTGTACTACTCTTATTTACAACGAAAGCGTAATGACAAAACTGACAGAGGGTTGTATGATTTTAAGGCCTTTCATAGGGGCGCAATTGAGTTTTATACGAGTGACATTTGTTGGCCTTGAGAAAGACCTTTTTTATGGTGATATTTAGCAAGTAGGGTATTAAGTGGGCATCAAACAGTGTTTTTCTTTAAAATGTTCAATTAATTTCCCTCAGTGAATAATGACCGTAAGGAAGAGTGTGTACGTTATCGTGAAGGATCACTCGCTTGTCATCGTTTGCTGAGAGTGATTTTTTAGTCACTGTGATACTAAATAGATTGTGGTTGAAGCTCCGAAATGTGTTGAACGTTGCATTGTACTCAGTCCCTCTGAAGAGACAGTTGTAGTAGTGTTCGAATTTAACATTTCTTGCAAGATATTACATCTTTACTCCCTTTGCTTTTTTGACTACTCCTCTCTCTTCGTCGTCCACTTGTCTCGAAGTTGACGTATCATTGATAAATAATTTTAACGCATACATTTTGGACATGAGTGCTACAACCTCTTCCAGGGGTATTCCACATGTCTCATCCTTAAACTTCCCGAGAACTGTCTTGTTGACTGACTTATCGTATGTTTTATGATCAGTCAGATAGTCGGAAAAGTCGAAATCACCCCTGTAAGGGAAGGTCCTCAGATCTTCGTATAAGTCCAGAGTCTTTATCCAATAAATGATTCCGTCTATGTCCATATAGCTGATACCAATTCGATCTCTTTTGTAAAACTTTACCATCTTGTTATAATGAAAATCATACATGTGCGTCTTTGAAATATCAAGCACGCACATACCAACGTAGAGAGGTCTATCCAACACAATATTTGTCTTATTCATACAAACAGCCACGAGAGAGACATTTATAATAATAGACGTTTTGAAGTTTGCTTTTTGAACTAATTTCAAAAACTTTTTTTGTCATTAACAAGTCTTAAATTCATATGATTTCTTTTGTTGTCTAGACATTTTCCATAGACGCTGTTATTTATAAGTTTGAAGAATTCCTTTTGAAAAGTTGACGTTACAGCTGCTCTTCTAGAGGTGTTTGAATCAATGTATTTCTTCAGCCAACAGCTCTGTGAAAATTGAAGTACGCGATTAACCTTCAAAATTCTTATTCCTAAATCTATAGCTTGTTGCACGGTCCAGTAGTGAGCAATATAATTGTTCTTGTTTTCTAGGGTGGTCAAAAGTTTTTGATGCTTTCCCGTGGGAGGAATTTCTGACCTCGGTAGTAGGGGCAAATCATAATGTTCGTCGTGAAGATGTTCAGGATATTCAAAGTCAAAGTCCAAAATATACCCTACATCACCATATTTAGAAATTCTAAGAATGTCCCCTAGATTATCAGGTTCTACCCAACAAAAGCCACCGTGTGGAAGTGGCTGACACATGCTAAGACCGTACAGGTTATTTGCATCGAAGTAACCTATGTAGACTGACTCTTCGTTGGGTTTGAAATTCGGAAGATCCTTATTATTCGCTTTAACATATCGAGTAACAGCATTTGTAAGCCCACCTCGAACTCCGGCTTCCACCATGAGAACCATTTCAATATCCGTCAGAAGTTGAAGTTCACATTTCGTCTCTTTCATCATGGCTTGCCAAGCTAATCCTGGAGAGGTATAGTAATAAAAGCAATCTAGTCCATAAGCTGAAATACACACGTTTCGAAACTGTTCCATAACATCACTAAGTAAAGTAACATCCAATCGGACATAGAAATCGTTGTAGTCTCCTAACGTTGACATATTGAACTCTCTCCAAACTCTCATGGCGTGGTCGTAGTCTTCTGGGTCAATTTCCGATTCATTGAGTTTGTTGTAAAACATTTCTGGAGGCGGTAGGGACGTTTCTTCGAATCTCTCCAGGGAATCTATATAATCGTAAGGAAAAACTCCCTTTCTCAGCACCAGATCCATCTTGTCGTCGGGAACCAGCTTTCTTGTTTCAACAAAGTCATCCCTCTGCAGGTTTTTGGAAAGAGTGCTCAAACTAAAGGGTAGAAATCTTAAGGAATCGATGAATCGTAATTTTATATCTTTATAAGTTTTCGTGAAACTAATAAATTTTTCCGTTGTCAAGGCCAGTACGTCAATACGACCCTTTTCCTCCCCAAGTTGCGGTATAATAAAGTGCGCATCATATCCGCTTAAATTATGCAACACTACAGGAACGAATTTAGGTATTTTATAGTTAATATTACAAGCGTTGCAAGCCGCTCCTCTGTAGTCTCCTGTCAAATGATCGTGCTCGTAGACTTTAATGTTGTTATCAGTAAATTCATGTCCGCATAAGTAACAAGTGTCGGAAACTTGGTGAGATAGTTCTTGTAGATCTGTAAGGTCTTTCATTGGAACAATGATACTGTACAACGATGATACTTTTTCAGCTATACTGTAAAGGTCAGCTACGAATCTCTTTGCAGCTTCTTGCCCACGATAAAGTATAGGTTCTGTCGGAATGTTGCATTGTAGGAGACATTCATTCGAAAGGGTCGATTTAACCAGAATACAGAAGCTATTTGGTTCATGTTTTTGGTATTTTCCGTTGTCTGGTGCATCAGGGTCTTCATTCTCCATGGGTATTAGACAAGATTCAAAGTCTGCATAGATAACAATTGGAATTTTGTACTGGTTATGTACTTAGTTAAATTTTAACATCGATCTCTCTCTTCTAGGTAGTACAACCTTTACAGCAGAATGGTTGCCGCAAAGTCTTGTGTGTTCTGACAACCATCTACGACCTCCCCTATCATTGCTTTTGAAACAGAAACATCTTTTTCATACTGTAACTGAATAACGTCTTTTTGTTAACTTTTTATGTACGAGTCTGTTAAAATCTTTAATGTACACATAATGCGAAACGTTATCACTGGTAACTAACAGCAAATCAGTGTGATCAGCTAACTCTTGAGGAACAACTTTAAAAGGGTATACATTGTTCCTATCATCTAGACCGAACACATTTACTGAAACACCTGGATTCTTTTTTTCAAATCGCTTAATATCTGCCAGAGATACAGGATAGTTCAGGCCGTTGAAGTTGTATCTATTATTGTAAACTTGGAATCTTGCATTTGGCCTGTGTACGTGATGTTCATTGTCATTTATTAAGAATTTTACCAGCATTGAATATCGGAAACATTCGTTATCGTGGTTTTGAACATTAATGCATGAACCAGTACTCCTTATCTTCTTGGGTAAGGGGATGTAACTACTCCCATGATCTCCGTATCCATGTTTATGCACTCGCAAATCCAGACTATTTACGGTCGACAAGGACCATCCTGAACCACGTGCTTCGTGCTCCGTTATTTTAAGAATTATTTCTTGAATACATTCTTCCACAACTTCAGTCAAATCAGTGATTTCAATAACATTTCGATTTCTAGAAATAAAGCCCCTGTTAGATTCCTCTCCATCGATGCTGTTAAAAGTAGTATCCAAGAGCAATCCGAATTTCATAAAATATAATCGATTACGCTCATACTGCAATCGTTCTAGAATAAGTGTCTTTACCCTAGCCAAAAATGTGTCTAAATCGAGAGAACTGTTATTTCTTACTCGATAGTGTCTTACTACGGAGCCCTCAAAAGCTTGAGCCAATAGTTCAACCGTTACATCAGGTTCACTATTGGTTTGCTGGTCTGAATGTTCTTGTTGCTCTCTGGGAGGAGCATAAGCAATAACGCTGGGTCTGTTGTACTGTTAAGTTTCTTCTGTATCGTTGAGAAAATCCTCAAAATCAGGATGGGTCTCACAGTCAGATAAGTCTACCTGAGGTACGTTATGAAATAATTCACAGTGAGAGAGATAAATAGTCTCATCTGTAAATTCTTCACTGCAAATGTGACAGTAATACATCTTGGGGTTGCAAAATTATGTTTCGATGTGATATCTATGGCTGCAGATAGGATAATGAGGATAAAAGTTCACATTTCGCGGCTTTATAACAAATGCTGACATCAGCACTACCTTCCCATTGGTTATTTTGTTTGCTACATCAGCACTTTCTTTTGATTGGATAGTTTAAACATTATCTTACATCAATTTGACAAGCAAATGACTCGCCATTTCAATGGTACCACTTGAGGAGAGAGATGTCTCAAGCTGTGCAAGTCTCAGAAGTATCTACCACTACCCCACCGTTTCAACAAGATCCATCCGTCCCAAATCGTATCAGTGAAGACCAGCCTATCCAGGAAAACAAAGTTTCAAGCACAATCCCATTACATTCAAGGGATGCAATAGCAGCAATGGAAAGGTTGTTAGGCGCAGACCACTTGTCTGACAATGAAGGTGATGGTTAGTTAAATGAAATACTATTGAAAAACATTCGCTTAACCGGACACAATACATTTTACTTGATTTCTTTTTAAAATTCAATATTTTACTTACTACAGTACATCAAAACGTTAACGTTTCGAGGAACCTGGGGGGGGTTGTGCTTTTATAAAGCTGCTTTTTGTTTAACAACTCATTGTGGTGTTAAACTCAGGAGAGTACAAACACTAAAAAACCATGGATCGCCCTCCTCACCATTCGTTTGATCAGAGAGAAAGGAGACTAAGGAGAGAGAGAGAGAGAACGTCAAAGTAGACTAAGAAATGAAAGGAAAAACGGAATTGTAAAGTTGAGATCTGTTATACCTTTGGCCTACAATATTCAATCGGAATATCAAACTCTAGTGATGGCTATCAAGTACATTAAAATCCTACAGCAACAGTTGGAGGAGTCTGAAACACTCACATCCTCACCATCTTCACAACTCAGAGAATAATAAAGTACAAGTTTTACTCGATATTATTCTCGCTGTATGTTGAAATACACCAGCTACAAAAGGCCTTTTTAAAGGCCGCCAATAGATCTAATCGTATGTGACTCAGCTCGCTGCCATAAACAACTGTACTTGAGCATTGATGGTGCGTGTTATCAAACCTTTTGTAGACTTTATTACAAACACAAGTTACAAGTTAATTCACCAGTAGTACAAATTATTTGCGTTGGAATTTACTCATTTTTATATCGTACTCTCATATTATATTTTCCACTTGAATTTAGGAATAATGTCTGAGTAAGTTAACAATCCACGAATTATTTTCATAGTATTTACCTATTCCATAACTAAGTTATCATTGCATAGCTGAGATTAAATACGAGTGAACAATATGGTGGCCTTTAGAAAGGCCGTTTTATAAAAGTGATTTTTTAGTTGTCTAATTATGCTACTCCATCATCATCTTCATCGTCACTGCTACACTCTTCAAAAAGCCGCCTCCTTACTGTTTGCTCTTCAGGGAGTGCTGGAGTAGATCTACCGGAGTGTTCATGAGAGACGTCTTCAGACTGGTCTTGAAGCTGGAATTATATAATACTATCATCATCGGTATCAGAAATATCTTCAACCAGTAAGAGTTCCAATTCGTCGGAAGATTCGTCAAAAATATCGAAAATATCTTCCTAGCTTTTAGAAACAACAGATTCGTCATCTCCTGGAACATCTGCTGCTAATAGAAGAGTATCTGTCAAAATATCCTCTGTGCTATGCCAGTGGTGTGGTACGTCTTTAGGAGCCATGGTGCTAGGAGAGACGAGCAGTAAATAGTGAGGATCGCGTCTTCCGTATGGCTTTTTAACTCTAGAATTGTGATGAGTAAGCAAAAACATGAACCAATAATATAACTGCCCCTTAGTCAGCTGATTAAAGTGCTGACGACAATAATAATAATAATAATAATAATAATAATAATAATAATAATAATTTTTTTTTGTTTGGTAGGAGGTGGAATGCGTTTACGCACACTGAGGGGCTCGTTGTCCCCTCAGTAGTGTCGGACTCCCACGAGCTCGATGTCCCGTGAACTACCGACTAAACCACCCCCCTCGGCACCGAGGACACTAGCCTGGAACTGTTTCACACATTACTTCGGGCTAGGCCTTTGATATTACGCCAATAGGGCAACCTCCTTGGGGAAAAGCTGAGGATTAAGGCCGATCGAGGTCGACCTTTTTCGCCCGAAGAATGGCCTGGTCGTAGTGCTGGACACAGTTCCAGTTGCCCTCTCCCTGGAGCATAGCTCCGACGATGTTGTTTGGGCTGACGACCACGCCGATCTCAGATGAAAGCGAGGCTCGGCGGACGTGCCAACGGTCGCACTGAAAGAAGGTGTGCTCGGACGTGTCTGGGATGCCGGGGCAATACAGTCAGTCCGGGCTTGCGACTTTGCCCATCCGGTGCAGATAGGCTCGGAAGTACCCGTGCCCAGAAAGAAACTGGGTCACGTAATAATCGACCTCGCCGTGTTGCCGTTCCACCCATGGTCGGACGGAAGGTATGAGCTGGAAAGTCCAACGTCCCCTCGGCTCGGCTTCCCAGTCACGCTGCCAGGAGTCGAAGCTGCGATCGCGCTCTTCCCTGGCAGCTGCTTCCCGGCCCACTTCAGGCCTCCTACGGTAAATAGCCTGCCTCTCCCTAGCGAGGAAGAGGACGGGGATGACTCCGGCGATCACCATCACAGCAGGCTCGGAGACTGTCCGGTAGGCCGAAGCGACCCGCAGAGCTCCTCGACGCTGGACCCGGGCAAGCCGGTCTCGGAAGACTCGCTTCTCGAGTGCGTGAGCCCATACCTCCGCCCCGTACAGCAAGACTGACTGGACGGCAGTCATGAGCAGACGGCGCTTGTAGGAGCGAGGACCGCCGACATTGGGCATAAGCCTACCAAGGGCAGCGAAACCCTTAGCGGCTTTGTCGGCGGCGCGCCGGATCTGCTCGCCGAAAGACAGTCTGCTGCCGACCATGACTCCCAGGTACTTTGCAGCAGGCTTAGTCTCGAGTGTGACGTCACCTATCTGCACCGGGAACACGGTGTTTATCCTCTTTTTGGTGAGGACGACGATCTCCGTCTTACTGATAGCCAGGGACAAGCCGTGGTCTCGCATCCTCCCGTTGACCTTGGCCATTACTACGCTGAGCCTCAGTTTTGCCTGCTCGACGTTTCTCGCAGCGATCAAGGCAGCGACGTCGTCAGCATAGCCAACAAGGCGGGTCTCATCGGGCATGTCTAGCCTCAGCAAGCTGTCGTAGGACACGTTCCAGAGGTCTGGTCCGAGAATGGACCCCTGCGCAGCCCCGAAAGTGATGGGAATGCGCCGCTGACCTTCGGTCGTGTCGTACAATAGAACGCGGTCTGACAAATACGCTTCTATCATACGCAGGAGGTAGGAGGGAACTTGGAACGTATGCTCAAGCGCCCACAGCATATCGCTCCACCTGGCGGAGTTGAAAGCGTTCTTCACGTCGAGCGTGACGAGAAGGACCACGCGGCGTGACCAGTGGTTGTGGTCCTCCGCCCTCCGCACTGCCTCAACTACCTCCTGGATAGCGTCGATGGTAGAGCGACCGGATCTGAAGCCGTACTGCTGCGGGGACAAGTCCCCCGCAGAGACGATGGCCTCGGTCAGCCTGACGCGCAAGAGCTTTGCAAGCACTTTCCCGGCCGTGTCGAGCATACACAGGGGTCGGAAAGAAGAAGGGGTCCCCGGTGTACTCTTCGCCTTGGGGATAAGAACAAGGCGGGCAACCTTCCACGAAGAAAAGAAAACGCCTTCCACCAGACACGCGTTGAACATATCGAGCAGAAGCCTTGAGTTCACCTCCGTAGCGAGCTTGAGCACCTCCGCCGGAATGCCATCGGGACCGGGTGCTCTTCTGGGTCGTAGGGATCGGACGGCGGCGGTGAGTTCCTCTTCCCGGAAAACTGGGAAGGCGCCTACCTCTCCGAATTCCCTGACTGGCCGAACTGGGTGGCTGGGAAACAGTGTATCGACGACGGCGGCCATGGCTTGTGGTTCCATGACCGCAGGTGGTGAGCGAGCCCCTAGCTTCTGGGTTACAAGTTTGTAGCCCGTCCCCCAGGGGTCGTTGTCGATATCCTGACACAACTGTTACCAGCACCTGACTTTACTCCGATTGATGGCACCGCGGAGCTCTCGGCGAGCCGCTCTGTGCTCAGCCGATCTGGCATTTGCATCAGGGCGGTTCCTGGCTCGCTGCGCAGCTCGTCGGAGACCAAGGCATCTCCTCCGGAGTTCCGCGATTTCAGGCGTCCACCAGTAAACCGGCTTCTTCCTGTGGCGGCGGGAAACTCCGGGCATCGACTGCTCACACGCGGTCGCGATGAGTCGCATCGTCGATGCTGCCAGATCTTCGGCACTTGTGAAATTCTCAATGATCTGGTCTTTAATTACTTCTTTAAATGTGTCTTTGCTCAGACGACTGGTATTCCAGCGTCGAGCCAGAGGAGCAGGTTCAGCGCGCAAGCGCGCGCCCTCGGGAAGGACCTTGAAAAGGATCGCCTGATGGTCGCTGGAGGAGTAGTCCTCGCAGACGCGCCAGTCGGAGATCCGCTGGACAATCCCTTTAGAGGCAAGGGATATGTCAGGGATTGTCTCTCTGCACCCCGGACGGCGAAAGATGGAAATGCCGCCCGTGTTGAGGATACAGAGGCCCGACCTGGCAGCCGACTCGAGGACGTAACGACCTCGAGTGTCGGTCCGCGGGGAACCCCATTCCACGGCTTTGGCGTTAAAATCGCCACCGACTATGACCCCGTCAGAGGTGTTTATGATCTCATCCTCAATGGAATCGACCATGTGGCGGTAGTCTCCGATCGGTTGGTTTGGCGTGAGGTAACAAGAGAAGAAGGTGAAACCCCTGCTCCTCACCCAAACAAAGCCGTTGCCCGATGCGGAATCGAGAACAGGCACCTTCCCGAGGTCCAAGATCCAAATCGCCGCAGTGCCGGAGGGATCCGAGAACCACTGCGAGGAGCGTCGGTTCTGGTACTGCTCACTGAGAAGTAGTAGGTCAACACCTTGCTCCGTGGCGAATTGGAACAGCAAATCATTTGCTGTCCTGCTCCTCTGCATATTAAGTTGCAGAACACTAATCATTTCTTTTGTGTTTGGCGAAGCTCCTGGATGGCCCGCCTGTACTGCCCGCAACGACCAGACCCAGCGGAATGCTTGACCTGGTCGCCCTTCAAGCCGGCTTCTGTACACAGGATACAGGACAACGCTGCGTTGCATGCGCTGGCCCTGTGGTCCTGGCCGCCGCACTTGAAGCAGAGCTTGCTTCTATCGGGTCCAGGACAGCGATTAGCTACGTGACCGCACCCCAGACATTTAAAACATCTGGAGGCCACGAGCTTCTCGCGCACCCGACAGCTCACATACCAGACTTTGAGGTGGCCCTTCTCCAGAAGCTTCTCAGCTGCTCTGGCTCCCAGCGTGAGGATCGCCACCTTCTGACCCCGAGCGTTCGCCTTTGAGAGGAAGGTTTTCACCTCGACGTTGTCGCCGATGGCGGATTTGACGGCAGCGGTCACCTCCGCCTCGGTCGTGAGCTCGTCAAGGTCCCTCACCTCCAGCGTCGACTTGGGCTCGAGAACGCGGACGGTCGCGTTCGCCCCCAAGATGGTCTGCAAGTCCTCGCTGAAGGCGGCTTTACTTTTGGAGGCATCACCGAGCTCGACCAAAAGATCGCCGGCTCGGGTCTTCCTCATGCCCTTGATGACGGCGCCCTTCTCATCGGGCTTCGCTTTGCTGCGAATCTCGCTCAGCACGTCGGCGTAGGATTTACCCTCCGACGGCTTGATGAGAAGAGCGTCCGGCCGCTGCTTGCGGGACTTCTTCCTCGGCGCCTTTTTCTTGTCCTGGGTGCCAGGCTGGCTTCTAGGATTTGGAAGAGGGTCTTTCTTCTTACCCTTCCTCTTAATGACCTCGGTCCATACTTCGGAGTCCGACTTCTCCGCTGGACCGTCTCCCCTCGGCTTCTTCTCTGCCTCCGGTTGGGCGGGGCTAGAAGCGGCTCGCTTTCCACCGGCTGGCTGAGCCTTGATCCGCAGCGATGGAGTCGTCTGGGTCGACGCGGCCACCGTCTCACAAGACTGCCACGACCTCCTCAGCTGGACAATGTGCTGCAGACTGGCCTCCAATTGGACAATGCCATCCTGCACGTCCTTGCTAATGTTCTTCTGCCGGGCGGTCGCGGCCTTCATTACAGCCAGAGTGTCGAAGCACTTTTTTAGGTGCTCCTCCTCCTGCTGCCTGGCGAGCGCGATGACCGCGTCAAAGGGAGACGAGTCGGCATTCATCGGCTCGTTGTCCTCAGTGGGTGCCCTCTCCCGCGGATGTTCTGGCCACCGATGAGGCAGATGTCGCGACCCGGACTGGTGGCGATCTTGTGAGTCGTGACCTTCTTTCGAAGGGGCTTGCCACCCCGTCGTCGAGCCCACTCAGAGGAGAAAGCTGCTGGGTGTTTTTTGGGGTTAGGGTACCCCGTTTTGATTCGTGCACCTTTTGAATCGTTTTTTTGTCTGCACTTGCCATGTTGTCTGGATTGGCCCCCAAGACTGGGCATTGACCCCCCAAACGTACCCAAATGAGAAAGTCAGACCGACCCATCACCAGAGAGACTATATCCGTGTTCGACCGCCTCCAAATCACCGGCGGTCCCAGACGAGCAGTGGCCTCGGCAGAGCCCCCCTGTGACCGCAGCAGGGCCCTATCCGGTCGCCAACCGGCACCGCCACGGCCAAGGGGATTTTCGCCGGCTGATAGGGCAGCCAGGTCAGCTGGCTGGGCTGACCCGGGCCCCTGTACTATCCGACAGCCTGGGAGGTGCAGAACCCAGTTTTTAAACTCTGCTCGTCCTAGACCTCCAGCGCAATGGAGGCTGAAGAACACAGAGTCACCCCGGCAAATAGGCCGGAATGATTTAGAAAAACAACCGGGCTATTGAAATGAACCGGAGAATGGAGTTATGAAAAGGAGACGCGAAAAAGGACCAGTGCGCCCCCCTCCCATTTTAGTCGGCTCTTACGACAAGCAGGGGATACTGTTGGACATTCTGTCCCGGCCCAACACGGGATAATAATAATAATAATAATAATAATTTTTTTTGGGTAGGAGGTGGAATGCATTTACGCACACTGAGGGGCTCATTGTCCCCTCAGTAGTGTCGGACTCCCACGAACTTGATGTCCCGTGAACTACCGACTAAACCACCCCCGTCGGCACCGAGGACACTAGCCTGGAACTGTTTCACACATTACTTCGGGCTAGGCCTTGTGCTTATGCCACTAGGGCTTTCCTCTGTGGGGATAGATAAGGATCAAGGCCGGTCAAGATCGACCTTTTTCGCCCGAAGAATGGCCTGGACAAAATGCCTAACGCAGTTCCAGTTGCCCTCTCCCTGGAGCATTGCTCCAACGATGTTCTGTGGAGTTGCGACGACGCCGATCTCATCAATGAGCGAAGCTCGATGAGCGTGCCATTGGTCGCAGTCAAAAAATGTATGCTCGGCCGTGTCTGAAATGCCAGGGCAATACAGGCAGTCCGAGCTGGCGACTTTTCCCATCCTGTGCAAATAAGCTCGGAAGTATCCATGACCCGAAAGGAACTGGGTCACGAAATAGTCAACCTCGCCGTGCTGCCGTTCCACCCATGGTCGGATGGTGGGAATGAGCCTAAAGATCCAACGTCCTCTCGACTCAGCTTCCCAGTTGCGCTGCCAGCAGTCGAAGCTGCGGTCGCGCTCCTCAGTTGCGGCCGTTTCCCTGCCCACCTCAGGCCTCCTGCGGTAAATCGCCTGTCTCTCCCTCGCTAGGAAGTAGACGGGAATAACTCCCGCGATCACCATCACAGCTGGCTCGGAAACCGTGCGGTAGGCAGATGCGACCCGTAAGGCAGCTCGACGCTGAACTCGAGTAAGGCGGTCTCGGTAGGCACCGAACTCGAGTGCGTGGGCCCATACCTCCGCACCGTAAAGCAAAACTGATTGAACGGCAGACATATGCAGACGGCGCTTGCAAGAACGAGGGCCACCGACGTTGGGCATAAGCCTACTAAGGGCAGCGACACCCTTGGCGGCTTTGTCGGCGGTGCGCTGTATCTGCTCGCCGAAAGACAGTTTGCTATCGACCATAACACCAAGGTATTTGGCAGCAGGCTTGGTCTCAAGAAGGACGTCGCCTATTTGCACAGGAATAACTATGGGAATCCTCTTCTTAGTGAGGACCACGATTTCGGTTTTCTCAATAGCTAAAGACAAGCCGTGAACTCGCATCCACTCGCTGACTCGGTCCATTACTGTTCTGAGTTTGAGCTTCGCCAACTCGACGTCTCTCGCTGCAACCAGAGCAGCAACGTCATCGGCGTAGCCAACGAGCTGGGTCTCATCGGGCATGTCTAGCGTCAGCAAGCTGTTATAGGACACGTTCCAAAGATCGGGTCCAAGAATAGACCCCTGCGCAGCCCCAGAGGTGATGGGTATGCGCTTCTGACCTTCAGTAGTGTCGTAAAGCAGTACCCTATCCGAAAGATACGCCTCGATCATGCGCAGGAGGTAGAGGGGGACGTGGAACGTATGCTCAAGCGCCCACAGCATATCGCTCCACCTGGCGGAGTTGAAAGCGTTTCTTACGTCAAGTGTAACGAGGAGAACCACGCGGCGCGACCAGTGGTTGTGGTCCTCCGCCCTCCGCACTGCCTAAACTACCTCCTGGATGGCGTCAATGGTGGAATGGCCGGTTCTGAAACCGTGCTGCTGTGGAGACAGATCACCCGCAGAAACGATTGCTTCGGTCAATCTAGCGCGCAGGAGTTTTTCCATCACTTTGCCGGCCGTGTCGAGCATGCAGAGGGGACGAAAAGATGGGGGAGTCCCTTGCGTGGTCTTCGCCTTAGGGATCAGGACGAGACGAGCTGTTTTCCAAGCCGAGAAGAACACGCCCTTAGCCAGACATGCGTTGTACATGTCTAAGATAAACCTTGGGTTGACCTCCACGACGAGCTTGATCACCTCCGCCGGGATACCATCGGGACCGGGTGGTCTTCTGGTTCTCAGGGATCGGACGGCAGCGATAAGTTCCTCTTCCCGAAAGGCCGGGAAGGCGCCTACCTCTCCAAAGTCCCTAACAGGCCTCACAGGATGACCGGGGAACAATGTGTCGACGACGGCGGCCATGGCTTGTGGTTCCATGACCGCAAGTGGTGAGCGAGCCCCTAGCTTCTGGGTTACAAGTTTGTAGCCCGTCCCCCAGGGGTCGTTGTCAATATCCTGACACAGTTGTCTCCAGCACCTGACCTTGCTCCGGTTGATGGCACCCCGGAGCTCACGCCGAAGAGCCCTGTGCTCTGCCGATCTGACATTAGCATCAGGGCGATTCCTGGCTCGCTGCGCTGCTCGTCGGAGACCAAGGCATCTCCTCCGGAGTTCCGCGATTTCGGGCGTCCACCAATAGACTAGTTTCTTCCCGTGACAGCGAGAAACTCCGGGCATCGACTGCTCACACGCGGTGGTGATGAGGCTCATCGTCGATGTGGCCAGATGTTCGGCGCTTGTGTTGTTTGGGATACTCTTGTCCCGGACGATTTCTTCAAATATTCTTTTATTCAGACGACTGGTGTTCCAGCGTCGAGAGAGAGGAGCAGGATTAGCACGAATGCGCGCACGCTCGGGAAGGACCTTGGAAAGGATACCCTGGTGATCGCTAGCGGAATAATCCTCGGAGACTCGCCAGTCAGAGATGCGATCCGCAACCCCCTCAGAGGCGAGGGAAATGTCGGGAATCGTCTCTCCATACCCTGGACGACGGAAGGTAGAAACGCCGCCCGTGTTAAGGATATGGAGACCCAACCTAGCGATCATCTCCAGGACGTACCGGCCTCGAGTGTCGGTCTCGGGCATGCCCCATTCCACCGCTCTGGCGTTAAAATCGCCGCAAATGATGACACCGCCAGGGATGTTCATGGCCTCATCCTCAATGGAGTCAACCATGCGGCGGTAGTCAGCAATGAGCTGGTTCGGTGTAAGGTAGCAGGAGAAAAATGTGACATTCCTGCTCCTCACCCAAACGAAACCGTTGCCCGAACCAGTAGCAAGAACGGGCACCTTCCCAAGGTCCAAGATCCAAATGGCAGCAGTGCCAGAAGGGTCGGAATACCACTGCGGAGAGCTTCGATTCCGGTATTGCTCACTAAGAAGCAGTATATCGGAACATTGCTCTGTAGCATATCGGTACAACAGATCGTCTGCTGTCCTGCTCCTCTGCATGTTTAGTTGTAGAACTTGGGTCATTTTTTGTTTGTGGAAAGCAGCTTCTGCAGAGCTTGCTTGTGCGCCCCACATCGACTCGACCCGGCAGCATGCCTGACCTGACCGTTCTTCAAGCCGGCTTCAGTGCACAGGATGCAGGACAGTGCAGCGGTGCATGCACTGGCCTTATGGTCCTGGCCACCGCACTTGAAGCAGAGCTTGCTTCGGTCGGGGCCGTCGCAGCGATTGGCTACGTGGCCACACCCCAGACATTTAAAGCATCTAGGAACCACGAGCTTCTCGCGTACCCGACAGCTCATCCAGCCGATCTTCAAGTGACCCTCAGCGAGCAGTTTTGCCGCGTCTCTTGCGCCCAGTGTCAGGATCGCCATCCTCTGCCCCCGTGAGTTCGCCTTTGTCAAGAAGACCTTGACTTCAGGGTTCCCGCCGAGGGCAGATTTGACGACAGCAATCACGTCGTCCTCGGTTGTCACCTCATCGATGTCCCTGACTTCCATGGTGGACTTAGGCTCCAAAACTCGCACCGTCGCATTCGCGCCCAAAATATTTTGAAGGTCGTCACCGAAGGCGGACTTGCTACCCGTGGACTCGCCGAGCTCTACCAAAAGGTCGCCGGCAGGGGTTTTACGCAGGCCCTTGATGACGGCCCCCTTTCCCCTTTTCCTCTGGCTTTGCCTTTCGGCGGATCTCACCCAGCACGTCGGAATAGGTCTTTCCCTCCGACGGCCTGATTAGAAGGGCGTCCAGGCGCTTCTTCAGAGGCTTCTTCTTCGGCGGCTTCTTCTGGCCCTGGCTACCGGTCTGAGTCGCAACCTGCTTGGGCGGATCCCTCTTCTTGGCCCTTCTCCCGAGGACCTCTGTCCACGAACCGGAGTCAGGCGCCTCCTTTGCCCCGTCGGACTTCTGAGATTTCTCAGCCTCCGGCTCCGCAGGGCTAGTAACAGCACCTTTGGGGCCGCAGGACTGAGGCTGCTTGTGCAGAGAGGGAGTCGTCTGCGTAGTACAGGAAACGACCTCGCAGGATTGCCACGATCTCCTCAGATGGATAATACGCTGAAGATTGGACTCAAGAGTTTGAATTCCAGTCTTCACGTCCGCACTCATGTTTCTCTGACGACCCGTCGCCGCCTTCATGACTTTGAGGGTGTCGAGACATGCTTTGAAGAGATCCTCCTCCTCCTGCCTAGCCAAGGCTACAACAGCTTGGTAGGGCGACTGCGTTGGAGTAACCCCCTCAATCAGTTTATCTATGACCGGTGTTGTTCCGGTCACCACAGTTGAGGAATTACCCGTGGTCGCCGCCTCGGGGGTGTTGTTCCGAGTGGGCGATCTCGGGATCCTGGGTCTGCGATCGAAGGGGCTTTCAACCCCATCGACGTTCCCGCTTAGAGAGGAGAGTTGAGAAGTCTCTTCTCTTTGATTTTTTATGTTTGGGGTTAGGGTTCCCCGATCAGATTCTGGCACCTTTTTTTGAGTCTTATTTTTAATGTTTGAAGCCATGATGTCTGGATTGGCCCCCAAGACTGGGCGTTTTTTACCCCCCAAAACAGTGCCCCAATGTGATTGTCAAACCGACCCATCACCAGAGCAACTATATCCATGTTCGACCGCCTCCAAAACACCGGCGGTCCTAGACGAGCAGTGGCCTCGGCAGAGCCCCCCCGTGACCGCAGCAGGGCCCTATCCGGTCGCCAACCGGCACCACCACGGCCAAGGGGATTTTCGCCGGCTGATAGAGCAGCCAGGTCAGTTGGCTGAGCTGACTCGGGCCCCTGTACTATCCGGCAGCCTGGGAGGTGCAGAACCCAGTTTTTAAGCTGTACCCTCTGCTCGTCCTAGACCTCCAGCGCAACGGAGGCTGAGGAACACAGAGTCACCCCGGCGAGTAGGCCGGAATGATTTAGAAAAAAACACCAGGCTATTGAAATGAAACGGGGAATGGACTTGTGAAAAGGAGACGCGAAAAAGGACCAGTGCGCCCCACTCCCCTTTTAGTCGGCTCTTACGACAAGCAGGGGATACTGTTGGACATTCTGTCCCGGCCCAACACGGGGGAATAATAATAATAATAATAATAATAATAATAATTTTTTTTTTTGGTAGGAGGTGAAATGCCTTTACGCACACTGAGGGGCTCGTTGTCCCCTCAGTAGTGTCGGACTCCCACGAGCTCAATGTCCCGTGAACTACCGACTAAACCACCTCCCTCGGCACCGAGGACACTAGCCTGGAACTGTTTCACACATTACTTCGGGCTAGGCCTTTGATATTACGCCGCTAGGGCAACCTCCGTGGGGAAATGCTGAGGATTAAGGCCGATCGAGGTCGACCTTTTTCGCCCGAAGAATGGCACGGACGTAGTGCTGGACACAGTTCCAGTTGCCCTCTCCCTGGAGCATAGCTCCGACGATGTTGTTTGGGCTGACGATCACGCCGATCTCAGATGAAAGCGAGGCTCGGCGGACGTGCCAACGGTCGCACTGAAAGAAGGTGTGCTCGGACGTATCTGGGATGCCGGGGCAATACAGACAGTCCGGGCTGGCGACTTTGCCCATCCGGTGCAGATAGGCTCGGAAGTACCCGTGTCCAGAAAGAAACTGGGTCACGTAGTAATCGACCTCGCCGTGCTGCCGCTCCACCCATGGTCGGACGGAAGGTATGAGCTGAAAGGTCCAACGTCCCCTCGGCTCGGCTTCCCAGTCGCGCTGCCAGGAGTCGAAGCTGCGATCGCGCTCTTCCCTGGCAGCTGTTTCCCGGCCCACTTCAGGCCTCCTCCGGTAAATCGCCTGCCTCTCCCTCGCGAGGAAGAGGACGGGGATGACTCCGGCGATCACCATCACAGCAGGCTCGGAGACTGTGCGGTAGGCCGGAGCGACCCGCAGAGCTCCTCGACGCTGGACTCGGGCAAGCCGGTCTCGGAAGACTCGCTTCTCGAGTGCGTGAGCCCATACCTCCGCCCCGTACAGCAAGACTGACTGGACAGCAGTCATGAGCAGACGGCGCTTGCAGGAACGAGGACCGCCGACATTGGGCATAAGCCTGCCAAGGGCAGCGACACCCTTAGCGGCTTTGTCGGCGGCGCGCTGGATCTGCTCGCCGAAAGACAGTCTGCTGTCGACCATGACTCCCAGGTACTTTGCAGCAGGCTTAGTCTCGAGTGTGACGTCACCTATCTGCACCGGGAACACGGTGTTTATCCTCTTTTTGGTGAGGACGACGATCTCCGTCTTACTGATAGCCAGGGACAAGCCGTGATCTCGCATCCACCCGTTGACCTTGGCCATTACAACGCTGAGCCTCAGTTTTGCCTGCCCGACGTTCCTTGCAGCGATCAAGGCAGCGACGTCGTCAGCATAGCCAACGAGGCGGGTCTCATCGGGCATGTCTAGCCTCAGCAAGCTGTCGTAGGACACGTTCCAGAGATCTGGTCCGAGAATGGACCCCTGCGCAGCCCCGGAAGTGATGGGAATGCGCCGCTGACCTTCGGTCGTGTCGTACAACAGAACGCGGTCTGACAAATACGCTTCTATCATACGCAGGAGGTAGGAGGGAACTTGGAACGTATGCTCAAGCGCCCACAGCATATCGCTCCACCTGGCGGAGTTAAAAGCGTTCTTCACGTCGAGCGTGACGAGAAGGACCACGCGGCGCGACCAATGGTTGTGGTCCTCCGCCCTCCGCACTGCCTCAACTACCTTCTGAATAGCGTCGATGGTAGAGCGACCGGATCTGAAGCCGTACTGCTGCGGGGACAAGTCCCCCGCAGAGACGATGGCCTCGGTCAGCCTGATGCGCAGGAGCTTCTCAAGCACTTTCCCGGCCGTGTCGAGCATACACAGGGGTCGGAAAGAAGAAGGGGTCCCCGGTGTGCTCTTCGCCTTCGGGATAAGAACAAGGCGGGCAACCTTCCACGAAGAAAAGAAAACGCCTTCCGCCAGACACGCGTTGAACATATCGAGCAGAAGCCTTGGATTCACCTCCGCAGCGAGCTTGAGCACCTCCGCCGGAATGCCATCGGGACCGGGCGCTCTTCTGGGTCGTAGGGATCGGACGGCGGCGGTGAGTTCCTCTTCCCGGAAAACTGGGAAGGCGCCTACCTCTCCGAATTCCCTGACTGGCCGAACTGGGTGGCTGGGAAACAGTGTATCGACGACGACGGCCATGGCTTGTGGTTCCATGACCGCAGGTGGTGAGCGAGCCCCTAGCTTCTGGGTTACAAGTTTGTAGCCCATCCCCCAGGGGTCGTTGTCGATATCCTGACACAGCTGCTTCCAGCACCTGACTTTACTCCGGTTGATAGCACCGCGGAGCTCTCGGCGGGCCGCTCTGTGCTCAGCCGATCTGGCATTTGCATCAGGGCGGTTCCTGGCTCGCTGCGCAGCTCGTCGGAGACCAAGGCATCTCCTCCGGAGTTCCGCGATTTCAGGCGTCCACCAGTAAACCGGCTTCTTCCTGTGGCGGCGGGAAACTCCGGGCATCGACTGCTCACACGCGGTCGCGATGAGACGCATCGTCGATGCTGCCAGATCTTCGGCACCTGTGAAATTCACAATGCTCTGGTCTTTAATTACTTCTTTAAAAGTGTCTTTGCTCAGACGACTGGTGTTCCAGCGTCGAGCCAGAGGAGCAGGTTCAGCGCGCAAGCGCGCACCCTCGGGAAGGCCTTGAAGAGGATCCCCTGGTGGTCGCTAGAGGAATACTCCTCGCAGACACGCCAGTCGGAGATCCACTGGACAATCCCTTCAGAGGCAAGGGATATGTCAGGGATCGTCTCTCTGCACCCCGGACGGCGAAAGGTGGAAATGCCGCCCGTGTTAAGGATACAGAGGCCCGACCTGGCAGCCGACTCGAGGATGTAACGACCTCGAGTGTCGGTCCGCGGGGAACCCCATTCCACGGCTTTGGCGTTAAAATCGCCACCGACTATGACCCCGCCAGAGGTGTTCATGGTCTCATCCTCGATGGAATCGACCATGTGGCGGTAGTCTGCGATCGGTTGGTTAGGCGTGAGGTAACAGGAGAAGACAGTGAAACCCCTGCTCCTCACCCAAACGAAGCCGTTGCCCGATCCGGAATCGAGAACATGCACCTTCCCGAGGTCCAAGATCCAAATCGCCGCAGTGCCGGAGGGATCCGAGAACCACTGCGCGGAGCGTCGGTTCTGGTACTGCTCACTGAGAAGCAGTAGGTCAGCACCCTGCTCCGTGGCGAATTGGAACAGCAAGTAGTTTGCTGTCCTGCTCCTCTGCATATTAAGTTGCAGAACAGTGATCATTTCTTTTGTGTTTGGCGAAGCTCCTGGATGGTCCGTCGGTACTGCCCGCAGCGACCTGACCCAGCAGAATGCTTGACCTGGTCGCCCTTCAAGCCGGCTTCTGTACACAGGACACAGGACAACGCGGCACTGCACGCGCTGGCCTTGTGGTCCTGGCCGCCGCACTTGTAGCAGACCTTGCTTCTATCGGGTCCGGGGCAACGATTAGCGACGTGACCGAACCCCAGACATTTAAAACATCTGGAGGCCACGAGCTTCTCGCGTACCCGACAGTTCACGTACCAGATCTTCAGATGGCCCTTCTCCAGGAGCTCCGCTGCTGCTCTTGCTCCCAGAGTGAGTATAGCCACCTTCTGGCCTCGAGCGTTCGCCTTCGAGACGAAAGTCTTCACCTCGACGTCGCCGATGGCGGATTTAACGGCTGCGGTCACCTCCGCCTCGGTCGTCAGCTCGTCGAGATCTCTCACCTCCAGCGTCGACTTGGGCTCGAGAACGCGGACAGTCGCGTTCGCCCCCAAGATGTTCTTCAGGTCTTCGCTGAAGGCGGACTTGCTTTCGGAGGAGTCCCCGAGTTCGACCAGAAGATCGCCGGCTCGGGTCTTCCTCATGGCCTTGATAACGGCGCCCTTCTCATCGGGCTTCGCTTTGCTGCGAATCTCGCCCAGCACGTCGGCGTAGGATTTCCCCTCCGACGGCTTGATGAGAAGAGCGTCTGGCCGCGTCTTGCGTGACCTCTTCTTCGGCGCCTTCTTGTTGTCCTGGGGGCCGGGCTGGCTTCCAGGCTGCTGAGGCGGGGCTTTCTTCTTCTTCCCCTTCCTCTTAACCACGTCGGTCCATTTCTCGGAGTCCTTGTCCTCCAATGAACCGTCGCTCCTCTTCTTTTTCTCTGCCTCCGGCTGGGCGGGGCTGCTGGCTGCCCGCTTCGATCCGGCAGGCTGGGCCTTAACCCGCAAGGACGGAGTCGTCTGCGTCGATGCGGTCACGGACTCGCACGACTGCCAAGACTTCCTCAGCTGCAGGATGTGGTGAAGGCTGACCTCCAGTTGGACTATGCCTTCCTGCACATCCCTGCTGATGTTCTTCTGTCTGCCAGTCGCGGCCTTCATGACAGCGAGGGTTGCGAAGCACTTTTGAAGGTGCTCCTCCTCCTGCTGCCTGGCAAGTGAAATTACCGCCTGGAAGGGGGACGGGTCGGTGTTCACCGAGTCCACGTCACTGACGGGTGCTTGCTCGGTGAGCACCGGTGTTCTTGTCACCGAGGCAGTTGGCGTCGCTCGGCCTTGTGGCGACCTCGCGACCCGAGGCTTCCGGCCAAAGGGGTCTTCTACGTCGACGTCCCCACTTTGAGAGGGAAGCCGAGGAAATTGCTCCCTCTGGTTCGTTTTTGGGGTTAGGGTACCCCGGGATGAATCTTGCACCTTTTGAGACGTTTTTCCTTCTGAACTTGCCATGATGTCTGGATTAGCCCCCAAGACTGGGCGTGTTGTGACCCCCCAAAACAGTACCCCAATGTGATTGTCAAAACCGACCCGTCGCCAGAGCAACTATATCCGTGTTCAACCGCCTCCAAAACACCGGCGGTCCTAGACGAGCAGTGGCCTCGGCAGAGCCCCCCCGTGACCGCAGCAGGGCCCTATCCGGTCGCCAACCGGCACCGCCACGGCCAAGAGGATTTTCGCCGGCTGATAGGGCAGCCAGGTCAGCTGGCTGGGCTGACCCGGTTCCCTGTACTATCCGGCAGCCTGGGAGGTGCAGAACCCAGTTTTTAAGCTGTACCCTCTGCTCATCCTAGACCTCCAGCGCAGTGGAGGCTGAAGAACACAGAGCCACCCCGGCAAGTAGGACGGAATGATTTAGAAAAACAGCCGGGCTATTGAAATGATTCGGAGAATGGAGTTGTGAAAAGGAGACGCGCAAAAGGACCAGTGCGCCCCCCTCCCCTTTTAGTCGGCTCTTACGACAAGCAGGGGATACTGTTGGACATTCTGTCCCGGCCCAACACGGGAAAATAATTTTTTTTTTTTTTGGGGTAGGAGGTGGAATGCGTTTACGCACACTGAGGGTTAATCCTCTTTTTGGTGAGGACGACGATCTCCGTCTTACTGATAGCCAGGGACAAGCCGTGATCTCGCATCCACCCGTTAACCTTGGCCATTACCACGCTGAGCCTCAGTTTTGCCTGCTCGACGTTCCTCGCAGCGATCAAGGCAGCGACGTCGTCAGCATAGCCAACGAGGCGGGTCTCATCGGGCATGTCTAGCCTCAGCAAACTGTCGTAAGACACGTTCCAGAGATCTGGTCCGAGAATGGACCCCTGCGCAGCCCCGGAAGTGATGGGAATGCGCCGCAGGCCTTCGGTCGTGTCGTACAAAAGAACACGGTCTGACAAATACGCCTCGATCATACGCAGGAGGTAAGAGGGAACTTGGAACGTATGCTCAAGCGCCCACAGCATATCGCTCCACCTGGCGGAGTTGAAGGCGTTCTTCACGTCGAGCGTGACGAGAAGGACCACGCGGCGCGACCAGTGGTTGTGGTCCTCCGCCCTCCGCACTGCCTCAACTACCTCCTGGATAGCGTCGATGGTAGAGCGACCGGATCTGAAGCCGTACTGCTGCGGGGACAAGTCCCCCACAGAGACGATGGCCTCGGTCAGCCTGACGCGCAAGAGCTTTTCAAGTACTTTTCCGGCCGTGTCGAGCATACACAGGGGTCGGAAAGAAGAAGGGGTCCCCGGTGTGCTCTTCGCCTTCGGGATAAGAACAAGGCGGGCAACCTTCCACGAAGAAAAGAAAACGCCTTCCGCCAGACACGCGTTGAACATATCGAGCAGAAGCCTTGGATTCACCTCCGCAGCGAGCTTGAGCACCTCCGCCGGAATGCCATCGGGACCGGGCGCTCTTCTGGGTCGTAGGGATCGGACGGCGGCGGTGAGTTCCTCTTCCCGGAAAACTGGGAAGGCGCCTACCTCTCCGAATTCCCTGACTGGCCGAACTGGGTGGCTGGGAAACAGTGTATCGACGACGACGGCCATGGCTTGTGGTTCCATGACCGCAGGTGGTGAGCGAGCCCCTAGCTTCTGGGTTACAAGTTTGTAGCCCATCCCCCAGGGGTCGTTGTCGATATCCTGACACAGCTGCTTCCAGCACCTGACTTTACCCCGGTTGATGGCACCGCGGAGCTCTCGGCGGGCCGCTCTGTGCTCAGCCGATCTGGCATTTGCATCAGGGCGGTTCCTGGCTCGCTGCGCAACTCGTCGGAGACCAAGGCATCTCCTCCGGAGTTCCGCGATTTCAGGCGTCCACCAGTAAACCGGCTTCTTCCTGTGGCGGCGGGAAACTCCGGGCATCGACTGCTCACACGCGGTCGCGATGAGACGCATCGTCGATGCTGCCAGATCTTCGGCACCTGTGAAATTCACAATGCTCTGGTCTTTGATTACTTCTTTAATAGTGTCTTTGCTCAAACGACTGGTGTTCCAGCGTCGAGCCAGAGGAGCAGGTTCAGCGCGCAAGCGCGCACCCTCGGGAAGGACCTTGAAGACGATCCCCTGATGGTCGCTAGAGGAATACTCCTCGCAGACACGCCAGTCGGAGATCCGCTGGACAATCCCTTCAGAGGCAAGGGATATGTCAGGGATCGTCTCTCTGCACCCCGGACGGCGAAAGGTGGAAATGCCGCCCGTGTTAAGGATACAGAGGCCCGACCTGGCAGCCGACTCGAGGACGTAACGACCTCGAGTGTCGGTCCGCGGGGAACCCCATTCCACGGCTTTTGCGTTAAAATCGCCACCGACTATGACCCCGCCAGAGATTTTCATGATCTCATCCTCAATGGAATCGACCATGTGGCGGTAGTCTCCGATCGGTTGGTTTGGCGTGAGGTAACAGGAGAAGACGGTGAAACCCCTGCTCCTCACCCAAACGAAGCCGTTGCCCGATCCGGAATCGAGAACAGGCACCTTCCCGAGGTCCAATATCCATATCGCCGCAGTGCCGGAGGGATCCGAGAACCACTGCGCGGAGCGTCGGTTCTGGTACTGCTCACTGAGAAGCAGTAGGTCAGCACCCTGCTCCGTGGCGAATTGGAACAGCAAGTCGTTTGCTGTCCTGCTCCTCTGCATATTAAGTTGCAGAACACTGATCATTTTTGTTGTTTCTGGCGAAGCTCCTGGATGGCCCGCCTGTACTGCCCGCAACGACCAGACCCAGCGGAATGCTTGACCTGGTCGCCCTTCAAGCCGGCTTCTGTACACAGGACACAGGACAGCGCTGCATTGCACGCGCTGGCCCTGTGGTCCTGGCCGCCGCACTTGAAGCAGAGCTTGCTTCTATCGGGTCCAGGGCAGCGATTAGCTACGTGACCGAACCCCAGACATTTAAAACATCTGGAGGCCGAGAGCTTCTCGCGCACCCGACAACTCACATACCAGACTTTGAGGTGGCCCTTCTCCAGGAGCTTCGCGGCAGCTCTGGCTCCCAGCGTCAGGATCGCCACCTTCTGTCCCCGAGCATTCGCCTTTGAGAGGAAGGTTTTTACCTCGACGGATTCTCCGAGAACGGCTTTGACGGCAGCGGTCACTTCCGCCTCGGTCGTCAGCTCGTCGAGGTCTCGCACCTCCAGCGTCGTCTTTGGTTCGAGAACGCGGACGGTTGCGTTCGCTCCCAGAAGAGTCCTCAAGTCCTCGCTGAAAGCGGACTTGCATTTGGAGGCGTCCCCGAGTTCGACCAGAAGATCGCCGGCTCGAGTCTTTCTCATGCCCTTGATGACGGCGCCCTTCTCATCGGGCTTCGCTTTGCTGCGAATTTCGCCCAGCACGTCGGCGTAAGATTTCCCCTCCGACGGCTTGATGAGAAGAGCGTCCGGCCGCTGCTTGCGGGGCCTCTTCTTTGGCGCCTTCTTCTTCTCTCGTCCGCCGAGCTGGCTTCCAGGCTCCTGGGGAGGGTCTCTCTTCTTCCGTCGTTTCCTAACGACGTCCGTCCATTTTTCGGGGTCCGATGTCTCCCCTGGACCGTCACCTCTCGGTTTCTTCTCAGCCTCCGGTTGGGCGGGGCTGGAAGCAGCCCGCTTCCCACCGGCCGGCTGAGCCTTCACCCGCAGTGATGGGGTCGTCTGCGTCGACGCAGTCACCGACTCACATGACTGCCACGACCTCCTCAGCTGGGTTATGTGGTGAAGGCTGGCCTCCAATTGGACGATGTCATCCTTCACATCCTGACTGATGTTCTTCTGCCGGGTGGTTGCGGCCTTCATCACAGCGAGGGTGTCGAAGCACTTTTTGATGTGCTCCTCCTCCTGCTGCCTGGCGAGCGCGATGACCGCCTCGAAGGGAGACGACCCATCATCCATCCGCTCATTTACAGTGGGTGTCTCATCGATGGCCACAGGTGTTTTGGCCCCCGATGAGGCAGGTGTCACGACACGGCTCAGCGGCGATCTTCCAATGCGCGACCTTCTTTCGAAGGGGCTTGCCACCTTGTCACCGGGCCCGCTCAGTGAAGAGCGGTTATGCGACTGGTTACTTTGTGGGGTTAGGGTACCCCGTTTTGATTCTTGCACCTTTTGAGTCTCTTTTCCTTCAGTGCTGTCCATAGTGTCTGGCTTAGCCCCCGAGACTGGGCATTGACCCCCCAATAGTACCCCGATGAGAAAGTCAGACCGACCCATCACCAGAGAAACTATATCCGTGTTCGACCGCCTCCAAAACACCGGCGGTCCCAGACGAGCAGTGGCCTCGGCAGAGCCCCCCCGTGACCGCAGCAGGGCCCTATCCGGTCGCCAACCGGCACCGCCACGGCCAAAGGGATTTTCGCCGGCTGATAGGGCAGCCAGGTCAGCTGGCTGGGCTGACCCGGGCCCCTGTACTATCCAGCAGCCTGGGAGGTGCAGAACCCAGTTTTTAAGCTGTACCCTCTGCTCGTCCTAGACCTCCAGCGCAATGGAGGCTGAAAAACACAGAGTCACCCCAGCAAATAGGCCGGAATGATTTAGAAAAAACAACCGGGCTATTGAAATAAACCGGAGAATGGAGTTATGAAAAGGAGACGCGAAAAAAGGACCAGTGCGCCCCCCTCCCCTTTTAGTCGGCTCTTACGACAAGCAGGGGATACTGTTGGACATTCTGTCCCGGCCCAACACGGGGAACACGGGAAAATAATAATAATAATAATAATAATTTTTTTTTGGGTAGGAGGTGGAATGCATTTACGCACACTGAGGGGCTCATTGTCCCCTCAGTAGTGTCGGACTCCCACAAGCTCGATGTCCCGTGAACTACCGACTAAACCACCTCCCTCGGCACCGAGGACACTAGCCTGGAACTGTTTCACACATTACTTCGGGCTAGGCCTTTGATATTACGCCACTAGGACAACCTCCTTGGGGAAAAGCTGAGGATTAAGGCCGATCGAGGTCGACCTTTTTCGCCCGAAGAATGGCCTGGACGTAGTGCTGGACACAGTTCCAGTTGCCCTCTCCCTGGAGCATAGCTCCGACGATGTTGTTTGGGCTGACGACCACGCCGATCTCAGATGAAAGCGAGGCTCGGCGGACGTGCCAACGGTCGCACTGAAAGAAAGTGTGCTCGGACGTGTCTGGGATGCCGGGGCAATACAGACAGTCCGGGCTGGCGACTTTGCCCATCCGGTGCAGATAGGCTCGGAAGTACCCGTGTCCAGAAAGAAACTGGGACACGTAGTAATCGACCTCGCCGTGCTGCCGTTCCACCCATGGTCGGACGGAAGGTATGAGCTGAAAGGTCCAACGTCCCCTCAGCTCGGCTTCCCAGTCGCGCTGCCAAGAGTCGAAGCTGCGATCGCGCTCTTCCCTGGCAGCTGTTTCCCGGCCCACTTCAGGCCTCCTCCGGTAAATCGCCTGCCTCTCCCTTGCGAGGAAGAGGACTGGAATGACTCCGGCGATCACCATCACAGCAGGCTCGGAGACTGTGCGGTAGGCTGAAGCGACCCGCAGAGCTCCTCGGCGCTGGACTCGGGCAAGCCGGTCTCGGTAGACTCGCTTCTCGAGTGCGTGAGCCCATACCTCCGCCCCGTACAGCAAGACTGACTGGACGGCAGTCATGAGCAAGCGGCGCTTGCAGCAGCGAGGACCGCCGACATTGGGCCTACCAAGGGCAGCGACACCCTTAGCGGCTTTGTCGGCGGCGCGCTGGATCTGCTCGCCGAAAGACAGTCTGCTATCGACCATGACTCCCAGGTACTTTGCAGCAGGCTTAGTCTCGAGTGTGACGTCACCTATCTGCACCGGGAACACGGTGTTAATCCTCTTTTTGGTGAGGACGACGATCTCCGTCTTACTGATAGCCAGGGACAAGCCGTGATCTCGCATCCACCCGTTGACCTTGGCCATCACTACGCTGAGCCTCAGTTTTGCCTGCTCGACGTTCCTCGCAGCGATCAAGGCAGCGACATCGTCAGCATAGCCAACGAGGCGGGTCTCATCGGGCATGTCTAGCCTCAGCAAGCTGTCGTAAGACACGTTCCAGAGATCTGGTCCGAGAATGGACCCCTGCGCAGCCCCGGAAGTGATGGGAATGCGCCGCTGACCTTCAGTCGTGTCGTACAACAGAACGCGGTCTGACAAATACGCTTCCAACATACGCAGGAGGTAGAAGGGAACTTGGAACGTATGCTCAAGCGCCCACAGCATATCGCTCCACCTGGCGGAGTTAAAAGCGTTCTTCACGTCGAGCGTGACGAGAAGAACCACGCGGCGCGACCAGTGGTTGTGGTCCTCCGCCCTCCGCACTGCCTCAACTACCTCCTGGATAGCGTCGATGGTAGAGCGACCGGATCTGAAGCCGTACTGCTGCGGGGACAAGTCCCCCGCAGAGACGATGGCCTCGGTCAGCCTGACACGCAGGAGCTTCTCAAGCACTTTCCCGGCCGTGTCGAGCATACACAGGGGTCGGAAAGAAGAAGGGGTCCCCGGTGTGCTCTTCGCCTTCGGAATAAGAACAAGGCGGGCAACCTTCCACGAAGAAAAGAAAACGCCTTCCGCCAGACACGCGTTGAACATATCGAGCAGAAGCCTTGGATTCACCTCCGCAGCGAGCTTGAGCACCTCCGCCGGAATGCCATCGGGACCGGGCGCTCTTCTGGGTCGCAGGGATCGGACGGCGGCGGTGAGTTCCTCTTCCCGGAAAACTGGGAAGGCGCCTACCTCTCCGAATTCCCTGACTGGCCGAACTGGGTGGCTGGGAAACAGTGTATCGACGACGACGGCCATGGCTTGTGGTTCCATGACCGCAGGTGGTGAGCGAGCCCCTAGCTTCTGGGTTACAAGTTTGTAGCCCATCCCCCAGGGGTCGTTGTCGATATCCTGACACAGCTGCTTCCAGCACCTGACTTTACTCCGGTTGATGGCACCGCGGAGCTCTCGGCGGGCCGCTCTGTGCTCAGCCGATCTGGCATTTGCATCAGGGCGGTTCCTGGCTCGCTGCGCAACTCGTCGGAGACCAAGGCATCTCCTCCGGAGTTCCGCGATTTCAGGCGTCCACCAGTAAACCGGCTTCTTCCTGTGGCGGCGGGAAACTCCGGGCATCGACTGCTCACACGCGGTCGCGATGAGACGCATCGTCGATGCTGCCAGATCTTCGGCACCTGTGAAATTCACAATGCTCTGGTCTTTGATTACTTCTTTAATAGTGTCTTTGCTCAAACGACTGGTGTTCCAGCGTCGAGCCAGAGGAGCAGGTTCAGCGCGCAAGCGCGCACCCTCGGGAAGGACCTTGAAGACGATCCCCTGATGGTCGCTAGAGGAATACTCCTCGCAGACACGCCAGTCGGAGATCCGCTGGACAATCCCTTCAGAGGCAAGGGATATGTCAGGGATCGTCTCTCTTCACCCCGGACGGCGAAAGGTGGAAATGCCGCCCGTGTTAAGGATACAGAGGCCCGACCTGGCAGCCGACTCGAGGACGTAACGACCTCGAGTGTCGGTCCGCGGGGAACCCCATTCCACGGCTTTTGCGTAAAAATCGCCACCGACTATGACCCCGCCAGAGATTTTCATGATCTCATCCTCAATGGAATCGACCATGTGGCGGTAGTCTCCGATCGGTTGGTTTGGCGTGAGGTAACAGGAGAAGACGGTGAAACCCCTGCTCCTCACCCAAACGAAGCCGTTGCCCGATCCGGAATCGAGAACAGGCACCTTCCCGAGGTCCAATATCCATATCGCCGCAGTGCCGGAGGGATCCGAGAACCACTGCGCGGAGCGTCGGTTCTGGTACTGCTCACTGAGAAGCAGTAGGTCAGCACCCTGCTCCGTGGCGAATTGGAACAGCAAGTCGTTTGCTGTCCTGCTCCTCTGCATATTAAGTTGCAGAACACTGATCATTTTTGTTGTTTCTGGCGAAGCTCCTGGATGGCCCGCCTGTACTGCCCGCAACGACCAGACCCAGCGGAATGCTTGACCTGGTCGCCCTTCAAGCCGGCTTCTGTACACAGGACACAGGACAGCGCTGCATTGCACGCGCTGGCCCTGTGGTCCTGGCCGCCGCACTTGAAGCAGAGCTTGCTTCTATCGGGTCCAGAGCAGCGATTAGCGACATGACCGAACCCCAGACATTTAAAACATCTGGAGGCCACGAGCTTCTCGCGTACCCGACAGCTCACGTACCAGATCTTCAGGTGGCCCTTCTCCAGGAGCTTCGCAGCCGCTCTGGCTCCCAGCGTCAGGATCGCTACCTTCTGGCCTCGAGCATTCGCCTTCGAGACGAAAGTCTTCACCTCGACGTTGCCGATGGCGGATTTAACGGCTGCAGTCACCTCCGCCTCGGTCGTCAACTCGTCGAGGTCCCTCACCTCCAGCGTCGACTTGGGCTCCAGAACGCTGACAGTCGCGTTCGCCCCCAAGATGTTCTTCAGGTCTTCGCTGAAGGCGGACTTGCTTTCGGAGGAGTCCCCGAGTTCGACCAGAAGATCGCCGGCTCGGGTCTTCCTCATGGCCTTGATAACGGCGCCCTTCTCATCGGGCTTCGCTTTGCTGCGAATCTCGCCCAGCACGTCGGCGTAGGATTTCCCCTCCGACGGCTTGATGAGAAGAGCGTCTGGCCGCGTCTTGCGTGACCTCTTCCTTGGCGTTTTCTTGTTGTCCTGGGGGCCGTTCTTTCATTAATAATAATAATAATAATAATAATAATAATAATAATAATAATAATAATAATAATAATAATAATAAGTAACTGGGCGAAGGGACTTGATAATTTGTTGAAAAAGTTAGGATTGAGACATACGTTACTCCTTAAATAATGTTTTACAAATAAAACTTCTATATGGTTTTGGTAAAATAAACAACAAATACAACCATAGTTAGTCAAAACTTTAGATCGAGCAACAAGTGGAGAGTTTTTTACGATTGAAAATAATGGTGGCCTTTAGAAAGGTCGTTTGTAGAGGGCTGCAGCGGCCGCCGTTTAGTCTTCGACGATGATGGAAACTGCCACCTTTCGCCGTAGATGTAAAAGCCGTCTTAGGTCGTTCATGACATTCGCCCTGAGTGTTAAGTCTTCATCCAATGGTGTAGGCGTGATGTTCAGCTTGGCCTCCACCTTTAGCGTGATGGTCTTCTCTCGGCCGTCGAATTGGATGCGACCCAGCATGTTCCTCACGGCTCGAACATCCCGTTTGTCCTTAACCTGCATTTCCCAATAAATTGGGACATGTTGGCTAAGGGTCTTCACGGACAGCGGTTGGCGAGGAACCCTCCCGGCAGTTTGGTAGTATGAAATTGTGTACACCATCCTGGCGGCCGAGCTGCAGTGAGTGAATGAGGGTCTTGTAGGGAGTACTGCTATTTATACCATATAAACATGATTAGTAAGCAAAATAAAATGACCAATTAAATCACTCCACCTTAGTCAGCAGAAAAAAAGTGATGACAATAAGCAGTAGATACGTATATTTACTTTTGAAACTTTGGTTTTGAGGTATAAATTAAGTTTTGTGAAGAAATGTCATTTCTTCTATTTAGTTTACAATTAATAATTGCAACAAATAATATAGGTCTTTTTAGATACAAGCTTAGAGTAATAACGATTGGAAACATTGGTGGCCGTTGTGGCCGCCGAATTTAGACGGATTTACTTTTAAAACTTTGGTTTTGTGAAGAAAACGTCACCTTTTCTATTAAGTTTAAAGTTAATTATTGCAACAAATAATATAGTTCTTGTTAGCTACAAGCTGAGAGTAATAACGATTGGAAACATTGGTGGCCTTTAGAAAGGCCGTTTGTGGCTGCTTGCAGTGGCCGCCGAAGTTAGTTGGATTCATCGTCAGACTCATCCGGTGGGAATAAGCGACGAGGAACGTAGTACACTCCCCTCATGGCATCGAAAGCAAGCCCATCACAATTGCTGGTACTTGGAGACTCTTGGTCGAAGGAGCAGGAATTCTTGATGTCTTCGAAACAGAGTAGTTGTTGATATATGCTCATTGTTTCAGAGTCTACATCACTCAATTCCTCTATTTCTTCCATTCCTTCACCTTCAACACTTCCAGCTTCACTCTGCTCGTTGTCAATCACTTCGTTGTCAATCACTTCGTTATCAATCACTTCGCCTTCCTCTTTTGCCTCTTCTTCTGGGTGGGTAACCACTGGAATATTTTTCATTATACCAACAATTGTGCTGGGTAGAGGGAAGATGTTCTCCTTCGGCGCCATATCTTGAGACTATCCGTCCTGGTGCAAGCAGCTGAATGATTTTACAGCATTTGAGGAACCCCTTTTATAGGCGATTTAAGGGGGATAAGTGCTGATGTAGGTGTTAATGGGAGATAAGGATCAGTCTGTTATGTGGACGGTAGCAACTAGACACTTGGTCATAAAAACGATTGAAATATTTGGTGGCCTTTACAAAGGCCGTTTTTAAAAGATCATTTTTTAGAAAGCAGGGGCATAGTTTTTAAATGTCCACTATTTTACGGGAGTCACGGTAAAACATAATTTTATAGCCGAGAGTGTAGTGCTTATAGATAGAGGGCGTTTGCTACCGAATACAAAAAATAAGGTTAGATCAACTTGAAACTACAACGTTTAGCCCTAAGGGAAATACTTCTCATTGAACAAATAGTACCAGGCTGTTGGTATGAACAGTAACAACAAGACTCTTTGGCAAGGCATAAGTTAAAAACGATTGAAATACTTGGTGGCCTTTAGAAAGGCCGTTTAAAGTGCTGCTACATCCGAGATTTACTCCCACATCCCCATCGGACGTGATCCACTTGTCGCTCTCTCAAACTTTAAGTGCCCAGTCTTAGGTATCGGTAATAATGGTTTGGGCAGTCTTACCCGTAAAATTCGACCATCACATTCAAGTATGACACTATACGCAGTCAAAGGTTTCAGTAGTCTGTACCTCTTTGATACTTTCAGCTGTTTAAAGCTAGTTTTTACCGCAAAAGTTTCATAGTCAATGGTTGGTTTCTTCGTGTGTCTGGAGCAAAATTCCTCTCCGATTTTGCAGAAGTTTCCGCAGACTTCTCCTTTTCTGTCTCCCCTTTTGATGGTTGCACTACAGATCGGGGCATTTTTCAACCGAGGGGTCTTGCGAAACATTACTCTCGGTGTTTTAGCCTCCTTCGGGACGAACCCGTCGTTCTTCGAGATGAAAATCCGTGTCTCTTCGTCGGACGACTGATCTTCAGCTGGGCCGAATCGTAGTGGACTCGTGGGGCTGATCAGATGGGGGGATGCGGGAGCTTCGTCCGGGGGATCGAAGATCGACGCAACGGCTTTACCAAGCTCTTGCTCGGAGACATCTGCCATGGTTGCTGCGATGAGTGCAGTTGTCGATGCGAAGGAAGAATGATTTCATGTGACAACTATCTCTCCTTATATACACTTTGCTTACTCAGCACTCTCTTCCTATTGGTCGGGCGTTAAATGTTAGCTAGTCTGAGTTAAAATCGATGTCAACCTGGTGGCCTTTACAAAGGCCGTTTTTACGATGTTAATTTTACAAAGCAGGGAGGATAGTTTTTGAGTTGCCCACTATTTTTACAAGAGTCAGGTCAAATATAATTTTAAACACGAATGTTTAGTGGAATTAGTTAGAGGGCGGATGCCACTGAAAGCAAGGATTAAAAGTAAGGTAGATTAACTTGACTCTACAACATCTAGCCCTCACCCATGATGTACGCAAACTAACTTAAAAACGAGTGACAAAATGGTGGCCTTTTGAAAGGCCGTTTTTTATGTAGCTAGAAGACTAGCGGCGAATCCAACTTGCCATCCGCCGACCGACTTTTGCGCTCCGACATCCGACCTCGAGATGAGTCGCCATCCACGGCCACGCCATCCACAAAGGCAGGCGGACTTTGAACATGGGCGTCGAGGATCCCCGCCGTAGTAAAGCCTCGCCAAGTATGTAGTCGAACCAGAAGGGATCGTAGTGTCCGGCTCGCAACCGATACAGCCGCCAAAACTTCACCCCGGCGAACTTAAACTTGAACGGGGTCAAAAACCGTCGCTCCAGCAGCAGACGTTTCCGCTTGGAGACCGAGGCAATAATCTTGTCCACGTCGTGCTCTATGATCGGTGACAGCAAGGCTGGCGGGGTAGTCATCTCGGTCAGGATCCTTTGCAGAGTCGGGTTGCTGTAGACATCTGCGGCGAAATGCACCCGCTTGCGTGGCTCAGAACTCGGACGGTCACCAGATGGCTGCAGGTCGGGGCGTCGTAAAATAGTCTTCCGAGGTGTCTTCGAGGAGCCCATCTTCTATCTTCAGTGTCGCTGGAACGAATGGTGAGACATCGCAACCGGTACGCGTTTTATGCGTGGCTGCTAGCTTCCCATTGGTGCGCTGAAAAGACACTGACTTAGCATTTTAAACGGTGGCCTTTAGAAAGGCCGTTTTTTACAGTTCATATTTTAGATTCCAGGGGTGTATATTTCAAGTTGACCACAAGTGTACAATATTCACGCTGAAATATAATTAAGGTGTAATAGTTAGTGTGTTACTGATGGAATTTTTGAAAGTATCGGGTGTTGGCTGTTAGTTTGACTGAGTAATAAAGTATAACTATTGGAGGCCTTAACATAATTTTAAAGATGTCCACGGTCAAATGTAATAGTCTCAGGTGGATTACACACATATGCATCTCGCACGGTGCGACTAGCATTTTTCTTGCTACTAGCATGCAGCTCGAAAACCAACCTGTGTTAATCATGGGGAGCTTACACATGGGGAGCGACTGGCACGGTTCTACTCGCATCGTGCAGCTCGCATGCAGCGTGCAGCGCCACGAGGAACCGATCGGTCGGTGTTTTGGCGCTGCATGCAGCGTGCGTCTTGAGTTGGCGCATGCGCAGAACACATTTCCAAGCCACATGGCCATACGCAGACAGTTCTGACGTCCTCATCCCCTTGGTGTACTTAATTCATAGTTTTGTTTGAATAGTGAGTTGTAATAAAATGCCTTTTCCTGATGATGAAAAAACAAATATCGAATTTGTGCTTGCTTTGGAGGAGACTACGATACTGCATAATTTTAAATTGAAAGAATACAGTAACAGGAATTAGGAGGAATTTATAAAAGGCTCAAGGCTTGGAGGAATTTATAAAAGGCGTTTAATATATATGTTTTTTTTATTTATGAAGCGTTTTATAAACGTATCTGGATTCATCCGGTACAACTTGTGGAACTTCTCAGGGTGTTCCAAGATCTTTTTGCTGATAATGTATTGGCTACTTTCAACATTTTGGCGCCAATAAGGGTGTACCCAATATTCACGTTGAGTATTTATTCTTCTTCGACGTCGTCTTCTTATAATGACTAGTAATCAACAGCATTTCATCATCCGACGGCGATGACATTCTCCTATGAACTGAGCGCCCCTCTCTCTCTCAACTTGCTACTAGCACGTGCCACGAGCATGCAGCTAGCATACATCTCGCACAGTGCTACTGGCATCAAAAATGCTAGTTGCACCGTGCGAGATGCATATGTGTGTAATCCGCCTTAGGAGGAGAATACTGAATGCAAGGATTGAAAAAATCGGGTGTTCCCAGTTAGCGTATCTGAGTTAAAATACGAGAATAATTGGTGGCCTTTACAAAGGCCGTTTTTATGTACCAGAAAAATTATACTGATACCCACTTGGCTCTGACTTTCCTGCGACAGTGCCCATCTCGAAGCTCTTCAATCTCAGGTAGGTGTTTGCACTTGTTTCTGATGGTCCAACTACGCCAACAGGTAGAGTAGTTCGGACCAGATCCTTCCCGCGCCCGAGTAAAACTTCTCTGCGCTGTCCATTTGTTCGGTAGTCAACCAGGCGATATTGTCCCGACTTCAGCTTCCAAAAGCGGTGGCATCTTACCCCGGGAAACGCTGTCGACCAAGTGTGACGATCAGCTCTGCGATGCGAAGACTCAATTACCGGGATCCGGTAGCCGTCCTCGGGAATCATCGGGTTGCTAGTCGGCAGCACTGTACTATCGTGCAGCTTGTACACCTTGGCCGCTTCCGGACCGTGACTCGCGGAAAGAATCTCCCGGAGTATGCTGTGGGCATCTGTGGCATAGCTGGAAACTATTATCCGGCGAGGCAGGTCGGCGAAATGCACCCGCTTGCGTGGCTCAGTACTCGGACGGTCGCCAGATGGTTGCAGGGCGGGGCGGGCGGGGCGTCGTAAAATAGACTTGGCCCGCTTGGCGGCCAGCTGCTGAGATGGGTCTCGGCGGGGCAGGGTGACCATCGTTGGACGGGTAGGCTTCCTCAACATGATGGTGGGTGCGTCAGAGCAGCAGTAATTGTCTCCCAGAGCCACGGTGCTAGTCGTTGACCACATCCGGTCTCCTATTGGTCGAGATATTGTAACCAATGAGGAGGCTGTATTTTCTGCTGACTCAGCGGAAAAGTTGACAAAACTGGGTCGCACACTGCCTCGGCATCACTCGACGACCTGACTGCACCGGGGCAAGCCAAGCATCTTCAGACCTCCACAGAAGACCTGCAGCGAAACGGCGGAGATCTTCGAGGAAGAAGCGAGGCGAGATTCACTGCAAGACGCATCCCCGCTGCGTGGTAACCGCCTTGGATGGAACCTCGCGCATACAACAGTCACAGTATGTCACTGCGCTCAACGCTTCTGAACCACGCGGCTTTCCGTCCCGATCGCCGTGGGCCTCTTGAGCTGACTTGCGACATCGTCGGGGTGTTGTTGCCATGCCTGGGAAATACAGCCCCACCGTTGGACAAGTCTGCTGCGGAGCTGAGGCTGCTTGTCTGATCCCGGTGCAGTCAGGCCCTGTCGGGTCGATGCCTTGCCTTCTCTCTTTTCTGTCATTTTCTGCTATTTGGCTTGCGCTTTGCATGGGGTACTCGTATAACTACTACTAACATTGTTTTCCCAAAGTGTAAAACTTAAACTGTGTCCCATTACCTTTCTCCCGTCACATCCTAAAAGCCCGGGCGGCTATAGCAATGTGTTTGCTGCCGCCCAAAAACCCCCTGGGGGTCTTCCAGTCGGGGCCGCGAAGGCACTATGGTAGACCCTTCCTTTCCTGACTGGTCGCCAACGTGAAGTTGGTACAGTCGGGATCCTTCTTTTTTAACATTGTCAAATGACCTTGAATATGTTTGAACATGTTTCGTTGCAAAATATTACCAAACTTCACGCGTAACGAGTACTCGCAGCTGCGGGCCCCCAGTAAATCTTTGAAAATTAATTAACTCAACCTTCAATAATAACTGTGTGCCAGAACGTCAGTTTTACATCTACTCTCAAACACCAAGGTTTAAATAATAAATTTTATACTCGTACCTAATTTGTGCATCTACGATCAAACACCATAGTTTTAACAAAACTGTGTACTAGAATCCCGGTTTCGCAACTACTATTAAATACCCAAGATTTTTTCAGCGATCGTCTGAAAATATTGAAAATGTTTCAATACAAGTCATATTTTTAATACTTAGATGTTTTGTTAAGTCAAGTTGTTAAAATATAGTAAATGTACGTAAAAGATCCTATCATTCATTAATGCTCGTAGCCTCTCTTTAAATAAATTGTAAAAATATCCAATAAAATTATATTATTTTTCCGAAAGTTAACTCGCACGCTATCCTGCAGCGATTTGAGCAAACACTTCGTTAATATAGACAGAGAAACACAGAGACTCCTGGTGGTGATGTAGGCAAGCAATTAGTTTGATAAATTACTGCTAAACAGCGACACTAACAAGTTGGACACATGTTGTACGCTGCAAACACCAGAATGCGCAACGATGTGCTTCCAAGCATATAGATAATGTTGTCTGTCGCGATAACTGCATGTTAAATGAGACACTTAACTTAACTTATCTCACAGGTCCCCGTAGCTATATTGCTACCGCACGTGCACTGTCTGGCCAACAATGTACGTGTGAATGTTGGTTAGTTCGAACCTGTCACTGGGGGCCTAAAATTTGATCGGTGAATTCCGATGATAAATTGATCCAGTTGGGTCGGCGTAAAAGGGATGGGCAAAACGGGAAACACGTCACAATTGACTGGATGAATTTTTTGTCGGAAATTCACCGATCAAATTAAAATGTGGAGGCCTATTTTGCTCATTTTTAAAAAAAACTGTTATCTGTATCCCTAGGGATATAATATATGTTTGAAGCAAGTATGTTACAAACATGTTTCTAAAACAATAATCGTTTGGGTGTTTAATTTTTTTATACAATAAATTTACCTATCATTATTTCACGCCGTCGCTACATTAAACCCACTAAGACTCTTAAGTGCGAGCATGCACAAGTGCGTATATAGTAAACATATATTTAATTTTCGCGTATTCGGAGAGTTACATTAATATTTAGGCTACGATTTGTATAATTTTCGCCGACGACGCTACGCTTTGCATCAAAACTCAACATAACACCATGTTTAACGCACTAAGACTCTTAAGTGCGAGCACGCAATAGTACGTATACGGAAATATATATTTCATTTAGAGTCCTCGGGAAGTATCAGTACTATTTTGGCGACGACGCTACGGTATACATTAAAAAACTAAACATAACACTATTTCGACTATATCTCATATACATTATTAAGCAACATCGCAACATTTCGAAAATACGACTTTACGTTAAAACCATCTATGTATAACCGACCTGGCCACTCACAGTACGACAGTACCGGTGACCCCGGTCGCACTGCACCGCCGGCCGGCGCGCGGCGCTGTCCACCGTCCTCTCGGCGTGTCCCGTCCCCCGTCGCACCGGCCTCTCGGCGGCGCCGTCGCGACGTCCACCCCGACATCGTCACTTCAAAACCCACCCCTTTAAACCTACACGTCATCGCCTCAGTGACATCATCACTACGTAACACATCCGTCATCAAATACGTCACCAATACGTCACAATTACGACACTATTTTATCATTTTGCTTATGTCAACTGGCCTGGGTACCTCCAACTGGATCTACTTATATTGTAGTGCTTGTCTATTATATGCTGAGCATACAAGGGCTGTGTCATCCGCATAGGCAAACACGGATGAGTAAAAATCAATATTCAAAAGGTCATTAATATCGATCAAAAAAATAATTGGTCCTAACACCTCCCCTTGAGCTGTTCCGTACTGTAGCTCCAACATATCACTATAACATTTATTAATTTTTACAACCTGCCTTCTACCCCTGCAAAATGTTCCAAACATGACAGTGCTGCACCTCCAAAACCATATTTCCTAAATTTATTTATTAAAATGTCTATGTCTAGTACATCAAATGCCTTCTGGAAGTCTAGGTAAATAGCTAATGTATATGTCGTAGCCACATGCTGTAATTGGGCACTTCATGAAGTGCCCAGCGCTAACCGGGCACTTCATGAAGTGCCCAGCTCGCCTGGGCACATAGTGTAATTGAATGGTTTCATTAAAAATTACAGTATGTGACCAACAAAACTGGGCACTTCATGAAGTGCCCAACGCTCGTTGGGAACATGCTGTAATTATTTCTTTTACACTATGTGTCCAGTTCAGATGCTGGACACTTGATGTAATCACGTAAAACTGCTGTTTACGTTGCTGGTGGTAGTATCCGATGTATTATTTTCAATAATACAAAATACAATTATTTTAAAATAATTTTGTAAAACATTAAGAATAAGATTGTCTTCCACTAAACCAGACAATAATTCTTGCCTGTATGTTTTATCGTGATTTCCTCTTCTATGTTTTCTGAATTATTCTGGCTACACATATAACTATAAAACTTATTATTATTTAAAAAAAAACGGTTGTTTAAATAATAATATTAATAGTGATGCGTAGCCAAAATAACTCAGAAAACACAAACCAAACAATTCAGTCGCGATTTAAATGTTGTATGCTTTAATAAAATAAAATACATGAAACACTTTACCTATTACATTTATATGTAACACAACACATATAAATATTAACCACGCATATATTAACATTAACCTATTTTGTCATGTTTTAATTTTTTAACTTCTTACTGAGTCACCCTTTATAAACTTATAATAGATTAAAATATAGCATGGTAAAACAAATTTTTAAAAAGAGTAATAAGGGTCTTTGAAAAAATAATAAAAACAATTCTTCAGTTTCTTATTGTTATAGAAATTGAAAACATTTAATTTATATAAAATTTTACTATCTCGTTTTTTTGTAATTTTATTAATATTGACGACAATTTAGGTTTAAGTTTTCTTTTATGTCAGTATGAATGAATTAACATAACATCATTACATCAAGCCTTTGCTATATAATTATTTTTATTTATTTATAGAATAGTAAAAAACGTGTGTCCTGTTTACTTGAGTAGTGGGCACTTGGGGCTGCTGGCCCAATCAAACTTTGACAGGCAGTCAATTTTTTGACAGCTACTTCCGGTCACGTGACCGGAAGTGACGTCATCAGCTGTGACGTAGCTGTGACGTGTATGGGTGGGTATTTAAAGTTTAAATGCCCTGCTAAGCTGGGTATTTAAATTTTAAATGTCCGGAAGTGGGTCAAGGTCGGTTGGGGATGTTTTTAAAAAAGATCTTGCATTTTCGGAAAATCCGAAAATGCAAGATAAGTTTTGTTTCTTTTTACAAACTGTTTCTTAATTGTTGTTTTGTTGATTTTTGTTTCTATTAAAATATTATATTAAAAAATGGAATTGACAAGTTAACAAGAAAATATCCTGCTACAAAGTATCCAAATAAAGATGCAATTACATAAACATAAACTTTAAAAAATAGTGAATGTTCTTTCTTTTTATCTGTTAGTATTTCCTGAACAAGGTAACCAAAATTGTAACCACATAAAAATGAAAGTAGGAAAATAACAAATTTCGACGGGTTCACAAAAACCAAGTTGCAAAGTAGCGAATTTCTTTCTTCCTCCATTGTTAAATTTTTAGTCGAAACCAATTAATGATAACATTATTGCTTGCGCATCCGAACTAACAGTTGATGAAATTTCATTTACATTTAGACTTGTAGTAGTTTCATTTGTAGTAGGTAATTGTTCGGAAGTTTGTGTAGATGCAGAAGAAACAGTATTATCTTGAAGCTCAGAGTCCATGTGTGTTCGGGTGAAGAGCTGAAGCTTTAATGACGTGTGGTACCCCTGTCCTACTCCGTGTCAGCAGTTGTTGGTGGTGGGGGGTCGTTAGGTTCATGCACCGAAATGTAGATAGAATCATAATTTTCTGGAGGATGTACTAAAATTTGTTGTACAGGATCTGCATCAATAGTGAAACTTTGCGTTTCAATGCAAAGTCCATCTTTGATAAAAGAAACATATAAAACAGAACTCATGTTTATTTAGATGTTTACTCTGCGAGTCCTACCAGCAAACTGATGTGATAGTGGTAGCGCTGTTACCTCCCTCGAAAGACATGTGCAGGACGGAACATCTGCCGCACACCTGCCTTCCCCCACCACCATGAGAGACTCCTCGCAATATTTGGATATGAAGTGTTCGTCGTACTGTTGCTCTTGTTGAGTGAACATGTCAGTATTAAACAATCGTTCTTAACTTGTGGTTTTAAAATATTTTCAATAAAATATCGTTTTAACACTTATTTAACTTTGTACAAGTTACAATATTTTAAAGATGCCACTTTATTATATCACCTTGATACTTTTAAAAAATTTAGTCGCAGAAATGCAAAATAAACTACAGTTTCGATTAAATATAAACTTGGTTAAAGATCTAAATTTTGTTTCTTTGTTATAACTTTTACATTGTTGGTTAAATAACAAATGTTACCGAAGTTTTTTGTTTGTCTCATTATTCTGCGTTATTGAAGTACCACATGATAGGGTTTGGAAACATATAAAGTAAAATATAAAATGTAGAAAAATAGTTTTTTATGTTTTTGCGTTATAACTTTTATACCGTTGGTTTTATAAAAAAAGTTTACTAAACCTTTTTGTTTGTCTTTTTAATTCTACGTATTTTGAGTACCTACATGATAGGGTTTGAAAAGATATAAAGTAAAATATAATGTAAAGAAAGATAATTTTTAGTTTTTGTGTTATAACTTCTATACCGTTGGTTTAATAAAAAAATGTTACTGGTCCTTTTTTGTTTGTCTTTTGATTCCGCGTAATTTGAGTACCCACACGATAGGGTTTTAAGCAATTTTCCACCCCCCCCCCGTCAATGTTGCCGGGACGAACCCCCCCCCCCCATCAATGTTGTCGGGGGGGGGGGGTCGCCGACTTGATCTCGTTGCCGTTCAACTTTAGAACTGCGTCGCCGTACATGGTGGCAGTGGATATAACAAAAATGCTCCAAATCGATCGTGCGGGTAGTCAAATTAAGCGGAATTAAAAGACAAACAAGAAAGGTCCAGTAACATTTTTTGATAAAACCAACGGTGTAAAAGTTATAGCGCAAAAACTTAAAAAATCTTCGGGGGCAGTGGATATAACAAAAATGCTCAAATTATTCGGAATAAAAAGACGAACAAAACAGGTCCAGTAACATTTTTTTACAAAACCAACGGTATAGAAGTTATAACGCAAAAACTAAAAAAAAGTATTTTCCAGCATTTTATATTTTTTACTTTATAAGTTTCCAACCCATATTTTTAGTTCAGTAACATTAATAAATTAGATTTATATTTATGATACAATGAAAATATGAATAATGTTTATTTTATTATGTATTACGATTGACTTAAAACATAATATTCCTTAAGTAAAACATGGTTACTCATTAATAATATATGAATTTAGTTTTAAACTAATATTAAAATTGTTCTAAAACAAGTTTCAACCTACATTAATACTGAACAGATGTTAAGTTTACTAAGATAATTTAAATTTTAAAACAAGTTAAAAAAATGTTTTTATATCGTACTGATATTGTTTTATATGGTTTTAATACCAAATTAAACTTGTTTCAAAGTAATATTAAAATTGTTTTTATCATTTTTTTTAGTGTTGATAGTATGTTTTTAAAAGTTTTGAAAGTTTCAAAGTTTCAATTTCAAGTATTGTATATTGTTTATTTTATTATGTATTACAACCGACTTCAAACATAATAGTTCTTAAGTAAAACATGAGTATTCATTTTAGTGCAAAAATAAACTTACAAGAATCGAGGTGTGTCCTCCACCAATTCTGTGCAATAGCGGTCAAGGTTGTGAAAGCAGTAGGCAACCTACTCGGTCAAAGTAGGCCAGACGATGTTGTGTGTGCCGAGGTCACAGACCCTGCCAAAGTAGGCTACCGACCTTCAGCTGGGAGACACATTGACCTAGCAGTCAAGGCTGCTGCCTTGAGCTCGCAGTAAAAAGTTTTAAATGACCTTGAAACTTTGTAACCTGGACGGTTTTAAAACTTAAGTTTTTGCATTACAACATCTATACTGTTGGTTTTATCGAAAAATGTTGATAGACATTTTTGTTTGTTTTTTTATTCCACATAATTTGAGTGACCACATGATAGGTTTTGTAAAAGTTTTGAAAGACCTTGAAACTTTGTAACCTGGACGGTTTTAAAACTTAAGTTTTCGCGTTATAACTTCTATAACGTTGGTTTTATCGAAAAATGTTACTGAACATTTTTGTTAGTTTTTTTTATTCCACATAATTTGAGTAACCACATGATAGGTTTTGTAAAAGTTTTGAATGACCTTGAAACTTTGTAACCTGGACGGTTTTAAAACTTAAGTTTTCACGTTATAACTTTTATACTGTTGGTTTTATTGAAAAATGTTACTTAACATTTTTGTTTGTTTTTTTATTCCATGTAATTTGAGTAACCACATGATAGGTTTTGTAAAAGTTTGAAAATGAACTTGAAACTTAAAAGTTTTTGCGTTATAAATTCTATACCGTTGGTTTTATCGAAAAATGTTACTGGACCTGTTTTGTTTGTCTTTTTACAAGTCCAATGTAAAGTAAAATAAAAAGAAGTGTTGTTGTCTGTTGGAACAGCAACAAAAAACATTATGAGTTTGAAAAAATTTTCTAAGTCCTAAAAAATGAATTATTGGGAAGTTTTAACACTTAAAATTTTTACAAGTCAAATGTAAAGTAAAATAAAGAAAGAAGTATTGTTGCCTGTTGGAACAGTGGTGAAGGAATGATGGAAATTAAACTCGCATCAAAAAGAAACTTGATATTGTAAAATAAATGTTAAAGAAAATGTTTGAAAAATTTTCTAAGTCCTAAAGTATTAATTATTGTGAAGTTTTAACACTTAAAATTTTTACAAGTCCAACGTAAAGTAAAATAAAGAAAGAAATGTTGCCTGTTGGAACAGTGGGAAAAGAATGATGGGTTTGAAAGATTTTCTAAGTCCTAAAATATTAATTATTAGGAAGTTTTAACACTTAAAATGTTTACATGTTCAATGTAAAGTAAAATAAAGAAAGAAGTGTTGTTGCCTGTTGGAACAGTGGCGAAAGAATGATGGAAACCAAACCCGCAGCAAGGCTTCTGTGGTGACCTCGAGCCGAGTTGGGGTCCAGGGTCTGCGCTTGAGGCCAGGTGGTCAACCAGCTGCCACACCTGCCCGGCCCGGCTGCCAGCTGCCGTGACCTCGAGCCGAGTTGGGGTCCGGGGTTTGCGCTTGTGCTTCGGCATCAGTTGCTCGCTAGACAGTGAGGTGGCAACATGTTCAGAAGGCGCCCTGAACATTTTATCATTTTTGCTGTTTGGTGAAAATATCTTGGTGTTATTTGTATAATAACATCTTGACGCAGGACTGATTAATTTTAAGGCATGGTAGTTTAAGCATGGTAGTTGTTTGTGCTTGTAGATACCCTAGGGTTTGTAGTTTGTTTTTAGTTTGCTGGTTTGGTAGTTAGTATTAATTTAAAATCTTTCTTTTACTTACAATATATTTCTGCCTGCAATGTTTAAATTTAAAGTAATATTTTGTTTTTAAGAATGTTATATGATATGTTTTTAATACCTTTCTATTCCAATTTCCTTTTTCCAACAAGCTTGTTGAGGGCATTCCCTCTCTTGTCTTGTACTCCTTTTTAGTTAGGGACACCTTTCAATTCCAATTTCCTTTCCTTTTTTCCTTCCATCTTTTGCACGGTAAAACCAATTAATGGTAAAACCGGCTACCGCTTTTGTAGTGATTACGCCCACCAAAGCGGGTCACTTACAACCTCTATACGTGCTGAATGGGTAGTTCGCCTACCTCCGGAGTTTCGCTGGACCCCAGTTGATTTGCGCCTTATGGTGAGTCGCTGGCTCCTTTAGTGTTAGGAAATAAAAAACATATTTGTATAACATTTTTTTTAGCTTAGCGATGTGCGGTTATGGTGAGGTGTAAGGGATGGCTTATGTCTAGCTTACACTGTAATCATTCTGTGCAGCGTTGGGCTGACTAGATATTTTTTAGCTCAGCGTTGTGCGCTTATGGTGAAGTGTGAGGGATGGCTTATGTCTAGCTCACACTGTAATCATTATGTGCAACGCTGCGCTGACTATTTTTCTTTTTAAACTCTAGGCAGGTTGTATTGTAAATTAGCTTTTCTTCTGTTAGGTTTCCGGGGGTGTACGGTTCTGTCAAACCGTACACCCCCATTTTCTTTTTAATTATTGAATGACCTTTACCTAGTTATTTTCAAGGTCAACAAAAGAGTTAGCAAAAATTTCTAAGTCTCAAGGTCATTTTTTGTAAAAGTTTAAATGACTTTGAAACTTTAGTTTTTGCGTTATAACTTTTATGCCATTGGATTTATCGAAAAATGTTACTGGACCTTTGTTTGTTTGTCTTTTCATTCCCCGTAATTTGAGTACCCGCACAATAGGTTTTGAGTAATTTTGACCACCCCCCCCTCAATGTTGTTGGGGCGACCCCCCCCCATCAATGTTGTCGGGGGGGGGGGACTTGATCTCGTCGCCGTTCAACTTTGGAGCTGCGTCGACGTACACGGTGGCAGTGGATATTAAAAAACGCTCCAAACCTATCATGCAGATACTCAAATTATTCGGAATAAAAAGACGAACAAAACAGGTCCAGTAACATTTTTTGATAAAACCAACGGTATAGAAGTTATAACGCAAAAACTAAAAAAGTATTTTCCAACATTTTATATTTTTTACTTTATAAGTTTCCAACCTCAATTTTGTGAGTACTTAAATTATACAAAATTATGAGACAAACAACAAGCTTTGATAACATTTGTTATGAAATCAACAATATTTTGTCAAAGTTTTAAATTACCTTGGAGCAATTTTGTAACCTGGACGTTTTTGTAACCTGGACGTTTTGTAACCTGGACGGTTTTAAAACGTAAGTTTTCGCGTTATAACTTCTTTACCGTTAATTTTATCGAATAATGTTACAGGACCTTTTTTGTTTGTCTTTTTATTCTGCTTAATTTGAGTAATCACATGATAGATTTTGTAAAAGTGTTTAATGACCTTGAAACTTTAGTTTTTTAAAAATAGTTTCAAACCCATCATGTGGGTATGCAGGTTGTATTGTAAATTAGCTTTTCTTCTGTTAGGTTTCCGGGGGTGTACGGTTCTGTCAAACCGTACACCCCCATTTTCTTTTTAATTATAGAATGACCTTGACCTAGTTATTTTCAAGGTCAACAAAAGAGTTAGCAAAAATTTCTAAGTCTCAAGGTCATTTTTGTAAAAGTTTAAATGACTTTGAAACTTTAGTTTTTGCGTTATAACTTTTATGCCATTGGATTTATCGAAAAATGTTACTGGACCTTTTTTTGTTTGTCTTTTCATTCCCCGTAATTTGAGTACCCGCACAATAGGTTTTGAGTAATTTTGACCCCCCCCATCAATGTTGTCGGGGCGACCCCCCCCCATCAATGTTGTCGGGGGGGGGGGGTCGCCCCGACAACATTGATGGTGGGGGGGGACTTGATCTCGTCGCCGTTCAACTTTGGAGCTGCGTCGACGTACACGGTGGCAGTGGATATTAAAAAAATGCTACAAACCTATCATGCAGATACTCAAATTATTCGGAATAAAAAGACGAACAAAACAGGTCCAGTAACATTTTTTGATAAAACCAACAGTATAGAAGTTATAACGCAAAAACTAAAAAAGTATTTTCCAACATTTTATATTTTTACTTTATAAGTTTCCAACCTCTATTTTGTGAGTACTTAAATTATACAAAATTATGAGACAAACAACAAGCTTTGATAACATTTGTTATGAAATCAACAATATTTTGTCAAAGTTTTAAATTACCTTGGAGCAATTTTGTAACCTGGACGTTGTTGTAACCTGGACGTTTTGTAACCTGGACGGTTTTAAAACTTAAGTTTTCGCGTTATAACTTCTTTACCTTTTTTGTTTGTCTTTTTATTCTGCTTAATTTGAGTAATCACATGATAGATTTTGTAAAAGTGTTTAATGACCTTGAAACTTTAGTTTTTAAAAATAGTTTCAAACCCATCATGTGGTTATTCAAATTATGCGGAATGAAAAGACAAACAAAAAGGTCCCGTAACGTCTTTGATAAAATCAACGTTATAAAAGTTATAACGCAAAAAACGCAAAAAATGCCTATATTTTATATTTTACTCTGTAAGTTTCCAAACCCTATCTTGTGGGTACTTAAATTATACAGAATGATGAGTCAAACAAAAAGTTTCGGTAGCATTTGTTATTTAACCAACAATGTAAAAGTTATAACACAAAACCTGATTTACATCTTTTAAATTTTCAACCATGTTTATATTTAATTGCAAGTGTAGTTTATTTTGCATTTCTTCAAATAGATATTTTTAAAATAATTTGAGTACTCACATGATAGAGTTCGGAACAATTTACATAAAAATAACCTTGAGACTTAGACATTTTCGCTAAGTCTTTTGGTTGACCTTGAAAATAAGTAGGTCAAGGTCATTTGATAATTAAAAGAAAATGGGGGTGTACGGTTTGACAGAACCGTACACCCCCGGAAACCTAACAGAAGAAAAGCTAATTTACAATACAATTTGCCTAGAGTTTAACAATTAAAAAAAAAAGTAAAAATAAAATTAAGTTAAAGAGAAATAGCTAAACAGCCCAGCGCTGCACATCATGATTACGGTGTAAGCTAGACATAGGCCATCCCTTACACTTCACCATAAGCGCACAACGCTGAACTAAAAGAAAAAATGTTATTTTGAAATAGCAAGTTGTTTAATTAAATTTAGAAAAAATATTATACAAATATGTTTTTATTTCCTAACACTAAAGGAGCACAGTTGACTCGCCATAAGACGCAGATCAACTGAGGTCTAGCGAAACTCCGGAGGTAGGCGAACTACCCATCCAGCACGTATAGAGGTTGTAAGTGACCCGCTTTGGTGGGCGTAATCACTACAGAAGCGGTAACCGGTTTTACCATAAATTAATTGGTTTTACCGTGCAAAAGATGGAAGGAAAAAAGGAAAGGAAATTGGAATTGAAAGGTGTCCCTAACTAAAAAGGAATACAAGACAAGAGAGGGAATGCCCTCAACAAGCTTGTTGGAAAAAGGAAGTTGGAATAGAAAGGTATTAAAACATATCATATAACATTCTTAAGAAAAAAAGAATATTACTTTAAACTTAAACACTTTACTACTTTAAACTTAAACACTCCAGGCAAAAATATATTGTAAGTAAAAGAAAGATTTTAAATTAATACTAACTACCAAACCAGCAAACTAAAAACAAACTACAAACCTTAGGGTATCTACAAGCACAAACAACTACCATGCCTTAAAATTAATCAGTCCTACGTCAAGATGTTATTATACAAATAACACCAAGATATTTTCACTAAACAGCAAAAATGATAAAATGTTCAGGGCGCCTTCTGAACATGTCACCACCTCACTGTCTAGCGAGCAACTGATGCCGAAACACAAGCGCAGACCCCGGACCCCAACTCGGCTCGAGGAGGGGGGATGCCCCCTCCTTGCTTACCCCCTCCCAAACCACAGGAGCCTTGCTGCGGGTTTGGTTTCCATTATTCTTTCACCACTGTTCCAACAGGCAACAACACTTCTTTCTTTATTTTACTTTACATTGGACTTGTAAAAATTTTAAGTGTTAAAACTTCCTAATAATTAATATTTTAGGACTTAGAAAATTTTTCAAACATTTTTGCTTTAACATTTATTTTGCTGCGAGTTTAGTTTTCATCATTCTTTCGCTACTGTTCCAACAGCCAACAATACTTCTTTCTTTATTTTACTTTACATTGGACTTGTAAACATTTTAAGTATTAAAACTTTCCAAATAATTTATATTTTAGGACTTAGAAAATTTTTCAAACCCATCATTTTTTGTTACTGTTCCAACAAACAACAACACTTCTTTTTATTTTACTTTACATTAGACTTGTAAAAGTTTTAAGTGTTAAAACTTCCCAATAATTAATACTTTAGGACTTAGAAAATAATTCAAACATTTGCAGATTTCTTTTCAAACTTACATTGGATGATCTTAATACTTAGGGGTTTTGAAATATAAAACAATTAGCAGTTATTTACACTTTTTTGGGTTTAATATAGAAAAAAAGATTTTTTTTAAACTTGCATTATTTGACCTTGACACTTATATTTCTATTCAAATTTACATTGGATGATCTTAATACTTAAGGGTTTTGAAATATAAAACATTTAGCAGTTCTTTACACTATTCGTGTTTAATACAGAAAGAAAAGATTTTTTTTTAAACTTGTATTATTTGACCTTAACACTTGGATTTCTTTTTAAACTTACATCGGATAATCTTAATACTTAGAGTTTTGAAATATAAGAAATTTAACTGTTATTTACACTTTTTGTGTTTAATACAGAAAAAAGTGGTGGGGGTAATGCTATAAATAGGGGTAGTTTTAAAGTGGTTTTCATTATTACGGCAACTTTTGTGGAGAGCACACCTACGTCATGTATTACTGCATTAGTTGCGAAGAATCTTTTGAAGATGAAATTTTACTACAAATACACAAAGAAGTTTACCATAACAACGAAACAAACCAAGAAACAAACCAAGAAACAAACCAAGAAACAAATAACAATGCAGAAGAAGAAGAATATTTGGAAGAATTAGATCAAATACTTGCTACCGTACAACAACAACTAAATTCAAGACCAAGTGTTATTCAATACGCACCCGGACCATCTTTGGATGTGGAATTATACGCCCGAGCCTTACCAGGTAGTGTAGTAACTTATTTTAAGATTGACAATGCTCAATTGCAACTTGCACAGTTTATTTCAAAAGCAAAAACATTAGTAACAGAAACATTAAACAATGAACTAAGAAGATTAAATTTTATAAAGTTTGGAATATTATTAGATACAGTATTTACAAATGTTCAGAATGAAACATCACCAAGAGGATTTTTAACTAAAAACAAAACCATCATGTTTGCGTCAGATATAAGCTCAATTGTGGATGATTGTTTTGAAGAACTTTTAACAAAATTACAAGAACATGAAGGAAGAGGTTCTGGATGGAGTTTGTTAAGTATAACAAGCTTAGATGTAAGAGTTCATAAACATGGATATGGAATGAGAGGTAGTAGTTATATTGTTTTGCCAAAGAAGATTCGAGTAACCAAATCTTGTGTGAACGTACAAAATGAAGATGCTGAATGTTTCAAGTATGCAATGCTTGCAAAATTTGTAACAGATCATGTGGAACGACCGAGTAGAGCATACGATGAGGTTTGCTATAAGTATAACTTTCAAGGCATGACTTATCCTGTTGCAATTCAAGACATATCAAAATTTGAAAAGAAAAATCCTTTTGCATCTGTAAACATTTTTGGCTTAGATTCATCCAACAATGTCCACCCCTTACGTATAACACCCACCGAACGCAGAGATCATACCGATTTATTATTAATAACAAAAGGTGATATTTCACATTATGTATATATTAAAGATTTCGAAGCTCTAGTTTGCAAACAGTTATCAAAACATAAAGAAGAAAAAACCACTTGTAAAAGATGTTTTTGTTTTGTAAACAAACCATTAAGAAGAGGTGGTTCAGAATGGTTGATGGAACATCAAAAATTATGCAGTGGAAACTATGAAGTAAGAATTAAATTACCACACCCTAGCAGATCGCAAGTAAAATTTGACAAAGTTATCCAACAATACAGAATTCCAGTTGTAGTGTACGCGGATTTTGAATCTTCATTGCTTCCACTTGAACAAGAAGAAGGAGAGCAAATTACAAGCAGAACAAAGTATCAACTTCACAAACCAAACAGCTATTGTTTAATAGTAAAATCCACTCTGTCTGAAGAACATCTTCAAGAATATGGTTTGACATCTACACCGAAGATCTATCGTGGAGAAGAAGCAGCTCGATACTTTGTTGAGGATTTATACAACATCGCTGGGAAAGTGGAAGCATTGTATAGCAATGTGGTTCCTATGTCACCTATGACGCCGGAAGAACTTCATCTTTATGATTCAGCAACAACATGCTATTTATGTAACAATCAATTTACAGAAACTAAAGTTAAAGTTCGCGACCATGACCATCTGACAGGAGCCATCTGACATCAACTACAAACTACCATCTTTTATTCCTGTGGTTTTTCACAATCTTAGTGGATACGATGGACATTTTATCATTCCCGAATTAGCAAGAGACAAAGGTGAAATAGATGTTTTGGCACAAACTATGGAAAACTTTATAAGCTTTTCAAAAAAGGTGGGCAAAATTAAACTTAGATTTGTTGATTCTTTTAGATTTATGCCTTCCAGTCTTATGAAACTTTCTGAAAATTTAAGAAGAGAAAATGTAATAGAAACAAGCAAAATTGTACCTGCAGAAAAAATGGATTTGGTTCTTCGGAAAGGAGTTTTCCCGTATGATTACATCGATGGACTACATAAATTTCAAGAAACATCACTTCCTCCACCAGAAGCATTTAAAAGTAAACTTACCGATTCGGACATTTCACCTGAAGACTATCAACACGCATGCAGAGTTTGGGACGAATTGGAAATGAACACTCTGGGAGATTATTCTGACTTTTATGTAAAACTTGATGTGACCCTTCTCTGCGATGTGATGGAAGAATTTAGAAACACCTGCTTTGAAGCCTACGGATTAGACCCTCTTCATTCTTATACTTCTCCAGGACTAGCTTGGCAAGCTATGCTAAAAGAAACAAAGTGCAACCTTCAATTATTAACCGATATTGACATGGTGTTGATGATCGAATCGGGCGTTAGAGGTGGATTGACCCAAAGTGTTACTAGACATGTTAAAGCTAACAACAAATATCTTCCAAACTACGATAAAGAAAAACCATCAGTGTTCTTAGGATATTTCGATGCCAACAATTTATACGGATGGGCCATGTCTAATCCACTTCCTTTTGGAAACTTTGAATGGGTTAATCCAGACTCTATTGGTGATTTTTCACAAATTTCAAAAGACGGAGACACCGGATACATATTGGACTGTGACTTTGAATATCCAGAACACTTGCACGATCTTCATTACGATCTTCCGCTCCTTGCAAAAACACAAGTTTCACCAATTGGCAAACATCCAAGATTAATGATGACTCTTGAAAATAAACAAAGATACGTAGCTCACTTTTGGGTTGTTCAACAAGCACTCCAATTGGGTTTGCGTATAACCAAAATTCATAGAGTTTTAAAATTTTCCCAATCATGCTGGTTAAAACCGTACATTGATTCAAACACCAGAAGAAGAGCAGCTGCAACATCAACATTTCAAAAGGATTTTTTTAAATTAATGAATAATGCGATATTTGGAAAAACATTGGAAAACAAAAGAAAACACAAAAATGTTAAATTAGTTACAGATCCTATAAAACTAGAAAAACTTGTACAAAAACCAAACTTTGGAACATCCGTTATCATCAATGAAAACCTTGTAGCAGTATCTATGAAGAAGACAAGCGTGAAAATGGATCGTCCGTTGTACGTTGGAATGTCAATCTTGGATATTTCCAAAACCCACATGTATGATTTCCACTACAACAAAATGGTTGCCTTCTACGGTAGAGATAACATCGGAATCGCCTACATGGACACGGACGCTTTCATCTACTGGATTCTTACTGAAGATATGTATTTGGATCTTCGAACATTTGTTCACAAAAATGAATTTGATTTTAGTGACTATCCAAAAGATCATTTAAATTATGACAATGATCGGAACAAAAAGAAACTTGGAAAATTTAAAGACGAAGCAAATGGAATTTTACTGAAAGACCTTATTGCACTAATGTCAAAATTGTATTCACTACAATTGCATAAAGAAGAAAACAATGTTATTAAAAAAGCTAAGGGTGTAAAAAGTTTGTATCTTAAGAAGAATGTAAATTTCGAACACTTCAAGCAATGCTTATTTGAAGAAACGACTATAACTGCAAAATTCAACACCATCAGAAGTTTCAACCATCACCTGTACAGCGTAACAGAAGTAAAACAAGCACTCTGCTCCAATGATGACAAACGACACATTCTTCCAGACAAAATTCACACTCTACCATTCGGCCACTATTCTCTCAATCCTATCAATGAGTAAAAAGAAAAAAAGGAAAAAAAGAAAAAAAGGGGAAATCACAGCATGCTCGCTGTGATTTTCCCTTTTTTAAAATATGTTGAAATGACCTTGACCTATAAAAGCGGATGCAGAAAAAGAAACACTCAATACCAACTTGACTTTGTTAGTAAAAACATCATGACAGAGTTAAAGGAAAAGATTGTTAATGAACTTCATAAACCTGCAAGAATAAAGTTTCCACGAAGAAATACTGTTGTAAAAGGAATAAATGATTTATATCAAGCAGATTTAATTGAAATGCAACCGCATAGTAAAATAAATAAAGGATTTAGATACATACTTACGATTATTAATTGTTTTACTAAAGTTGCAGATGCTTTGCCATTAAAGGACAAAACCGGTAACAGCATAACAAAAGCTATGGCAGTAGCTATAAAAAGAGATAAAAATAAAATTAAACATTTACAAACTGATGATGGGAAAGAATTTTTTAATAAACCTTTTGCCTTGTTAATGAAAAAATATAAGATAAATCATTATTCTACAAATTCTGAGAAAAAGGCAGCTATAATTGAAAGATTTAATAGAACCTTAAAAGGTGCAATGTATAAAATGTTTTCGAAAAGAGGTTCTTACGTATGGGTTGATATTTTACCAAAATTAATAAGCGATTACAACAACAAGTTTCATAGAACTATCGGTATGGCATCTAACAAAGTGAATAAGAAAAACGCTAAACTAGTTTTACAACGAATTAAAAAGAATACACAGCCAAAAGCGGAACAAAAAAACCAAGAAAATTTAATGTAAATGATAAAGTTCGAATTAGTAAATACAAAGGAGTGTTTACTAAAAAATACCTGCCCAATTGGACAAACGAAGTTTTTACAGTGTATAAAGTACAACCTACTGTACCGGAAACTTATATTTTAAAAGATAACAAAGGAAATTTGTTACAAGGCGGTTTTTACGGACATGAATTGTTAAAGTCAACAGTAGGCGATGTCTATCTTGTTGAAAAGGTGTTGCAAAGGAAAAAAGACCAAGTTAAAGTACGTTGGTTGGGGTTTGACAAAACTGAAGATTCGTGGATACCTATAAAAGATTTGATTTAGTTATAAATCAACTTATTTACTCTTCTGCCTTTGAATAAGATGGAGATTGTTCACCATAAAGATAAATTTAATATTAATAACATTGATGATTTAACCGTAGATAACGTTAAAATCAACAATGGTAAACACGGCAGTTTATTTCCAAACACTGTACGATGTATAGTAAGCGGTCCTTCAAACTGTGGCAAAACTAACGTTGTGTTTAACTTAATTACAAACACAAAAGGATTGCGATTTAATAACCTATATATTTTTCAAAGTCCTTACATCAACCAAAGTATCAATTGTTGGAAAAGATCCTAACTGATGTGCCTGATGTTAACTATTACAAATTTAATGCTAGTGACAGTGTTATGCAACCAGACCAGGCTAAGCCGTATTCTGTATTTGTATTTGATGATGTATCTAGTGAAAATCATGATACTATTAGAAACTATTTTGCCATGGGAAGACATAATAATATTGATAGCATATATATCGGACAAACATATAGCAAAATTCCAAAACAACTAATTAGAGACAATGCAAATATTTTAGTTTTATTCAAACAAGACGATACAAACCTAAAACTATATACAACGATCATGTAAATGCTGATATGTCATTTGAAAAATTCAAAGAGCTTTGTGGAAAAGCTTGGGCGGAAAAATACGGATTTTTGGTAATTATGAAAGATAAAGCTATAACAGATGGTCGTTACCGCATAGGTTTTGATAAATTTGTTTTAATACATTAATTAACAACATTATCGTACAAGTCTCCATGGTGTAAACATGGTTAATCAGGAAAAGCTATTAAAAGAAATAAAATCACTTAGTGATTCTATTAGACATAAAAACAGAGCGTTAAGATTAGGAATAAGTGAAAGAGAGGAATTTCTGGAATCAACATTTAAACCTATTACTGAGCCATTAAAACAATTGGGGCAAAATGTTACACCTTCAACATTTAATTTTTCCGGAGATGCTATTTTACCCATTTCAAAATTTGAACAAAAAGAAGAATATGAAGGTGATACAAGTTTTACGCAACAAGGAGAAACAACTGAAGAAGAAAGCGAACTAGGTGAAGAAACGGATGTTTTAACAGAAAAAGAAGGTCTTTCTACAAGCGAAGAACAACAAGAAGAAGAAGAGCCTATTAATCCATCCAACTTGAGCAAATTGGGCTCGGATATTGCGTATAAAGGGCCGCTTGCAAGACAATTTGTATTAAAAATGTTACATTCTGCACAACCAACTCGAAAGTATCATACGTTTGGTGCTAGAATAGAAGAAAATGGCCTAATGATTGGAGATAGCAAGCTTGATGTAGACGAACATGACAATATTATTATAAATAATAAACAATACAAAGGTACAAAAGGATTGTTTGAACTTATTTTTAAACCGAAACCTAATAAATATACTAATAAGGATTTAAACATTTTTAAACAAATATTGGAGGATACAAATGCGCATAAGAAAAATTATTCTAAAAATTTCAATGTTTATAGAAATAAATCAGAAAAATATAAAACTATTATTGCTAAACTTTTCCCACCAAAAAGAAGGGCACCCATAAAAAGAAAATCATTATCTTCTGCTGAAATAAATATTTTACATAAAAGGAGAAATACAAATCAATCAAGTTTATCAGGAAAAGGATTATTGAAAAACTTGTATGATACTAATATAATATACTACAACGATATAAACAAATTGGTTGATAGAATGAAGTTGATATATGAAGCAAAACAAGCCGGACATAGCGGTTTAGAAAACGAATGGGTAGCTTTGGTCGGCGAATTGCGAAATCGAGGAGTAATTGCATAAAAATATGAGTATATAGAATACAAGCATAACCGATTAAACATTCAGTATAACCATGAGTGTGGATAAGTTTGGACGGTATTCCGAAACTGGAAGCAAATCAGGATCTTATGGAAAAAGAGGTGGTTTACCACTAACATCCGATGGAGATTATGATATAAGTAACAAACGTTTAAAGTTTGTAAATGATACAAAAGATGATAATGATGCAGTAAATTTCAAAACTTTAAAAAGTGAAACATTACCTAGCTTAAAGCTTCAAAATGAAGTGTATAACGCTAATTTTTATAGAATTGCAAATCTTCCAAAACCAATAGATAAGAATGATTCGGTAAATAAAGAATATTTAATGTGGTACATAAACCAAACCTTAAGATATGATCCTAAAAGTAATAATAAAGCATATGATGCAAAAGATCTTAGAATAGCCAATATAGCAGATCCTGTTAATGATCAAGATTCAGTTACCAAAAAGTATTTACATTCAGTCATACCTGAAAAAACAGATAAATTTTCCTTTTACAACTTTGTAATACACGATATTGGAGACCCTAAAGATATGAAAGATGCGGTAAACCTTCAATATGTTACAGATCATTGTATTACACATGATATTAAGTCAATTGATTGCAAAAATAAAGTGTTAACTAACGTTAAGGAGGGAACTGCAAAATCAGATGCAGCTACAATAAGTCAAATAATGAAATTAAAAAATAACAAATGGGATGCGGATGCAAAAATAATTACTAATATTAAAGAAGGGTTGAATGATATTGATGTAGCAACAATTGGACAAGTTCCTGCATTAAAAGAAATTTCATCAAGAATTGGTCAACAAGGCTTTGATTGTAAAGAAAGACCACTATTTAATGTTGGTATGGGAGTACATGACAGTGATGCAGTTAGAGTAAAAGAATGGCGTGAAAGATGCTTAAGAACAGAAAAAAACAAAAAGTTTTTTTATTGTCAAAACTTGCGATTGACTAGCTTAGATGACCCTATTGATATTGTTGATGCTGTTAATGTAAATTACATTATAAGACTCTTAAGTGTAGTGTTAAATGATGTTTATAACACGATAAATCCCATAAAAGCTGATCAAAAACTACATTGGGTTAAGAAAAATGTTATGGACAAATATTTTTTAAATATGAAAACTGGAAATTTAAGATTTGCTCAAGTTGATGTTGATAAAAAGGATACAATCCTACCAAAAGACTGGGTAAAAGTTTATTACCCATAAACAAAATACATGTTTATTATAAATAAACAATGTCAAAGGATAAGTGCATCATTCATTATAAAGAATTTATAAAATAAACAAGTATTGGCATTTCCTTTCACTATAAAAAACCATGTTGAAAGTTCAACGCATCAGTCATAATCGACACGTTATAAAGAGAGGAAGAGGAATAGCATCAACAGCACTTTCTCTTATTACTAAGCCGGTTGGAGCTACAGTTAACAAAGCTATCGATTTATTACCTGTAGAACTACATTTACCAGGAGGTTATCAATATTGTGGTCCTGGAACAAAATTGAAAAAAAGACTTGCTAGAGGAGATCTTGGAATAAATAAACTTGATCAAGCCTGCAAACAACACGATATAGCATATTCAAAGTTTGCAGATACTAAAAATAGATCAATAGCGGATAGAGCACTTGCTGAAAAAGCTTGGCAAAGAGTAACATCCAGTGACGCTAGTATCGGTGAAAAAGCAGCAGCTTTAGCGGTATCAGCAGCAATGAAGGGTAAAACGATGTTTGGAGGTGGAAAGAAGAAAGGAGGTGGAAAAAGGAGGAGAAAACCTGCAAAGAAACGTGGAGGAAATATAAGAAGAAAACGACGATCCACCGCAGGTAAAAATAAAAAGAAACAAACAATATGGTCAATGATAAAAAAAGGAGGAGGATTATACCTAAGACCGTATCGTGTGTATCAAACAGAAAAAAAAATATTAATTCCAAATAAAGAATTAACAGATAAAGAATTAATTACTTATGTTTCTTGTTTAAAAATTCCATTTTTTAGAGGAGTATTTATGAAAGATGCATTACCTGTTAAAATTTGGAAAATGAAACCGGAATAGTAAATTTAGATAATAGTAAAGGATCAGGCACTCATTGGGTATGTTATAAGAAACTTGGATCAACTATTTACTACTTTGATAGTTTTGGTAATCTCCCACCACCAAAAGAACTACAATATTACTTTAAAACAGCTAAAAATGTACTATACAATTATAAAAGAGAGCAACCTGATGATACGGTAATCTGTGGACATTTATGTTTAGATTTTTTAACAAAAAGCGTTAGTCAACTTTAAGATGTCTTCCTATACAGTATCATTAACTGGAACTTCATCTACTTTGCGAAGTGTTCTTTTCCCTGCGTTACGTTTGGAAAAAGATAAATTATGGGAAGCCGCATTATTAGATATAACAACTTATAATTCTATTCCCAACGTTACTGAAAATGTTAATGACAAAATACATTATTACAAAACAAAAGATAAAAATACAAACAAATATTCAGATATACAAGTATTTAGTTTACCCACTGGAGCATATGAAATTGATGATATAAATGAAGCAATACAAAATCATATGGGAAAAGATAATATAACAATAAAAGGAAATAACAATACTATGAAAGCTGAAATTAAATGTAAATATTATATAGATTTTAGCAAAGAACATTCAGTTGGTAGTTTATTAGGATTTCCTAAAACAACAAAAATTTTAGAACCTAATATTAACCATTCAGGTACTAGAACTGTGAGAATAATGAAAGTTAACAGTATAGATGTTACATGTAATATTATACATGGTTCTTATAGAGATGGTGAAAATACTCATATATTTCACACATTCTATCCAACAGTCGCTCCGGGTTTTAAAATTGTGGAAAAGCCACAAAACTTGGTGTACCTACCATTAAACACCAGTTTTATTTCAGACATTGTGGTGAACATACTAGATCAAGACGGAAATCATATTGATTTTAGAGACGAACCTATAACTATACGAATACATATAAAATCAACCGTATAACAATGGGGTTATCATTTAAAAAGAAAGAGCTGACTGGTAAACAAGTCAGTAGCACGTCAGCTATAGAAGGATTAACAAGTGATAACATTCGTTTTCTAGAAGAAATTGGATTAAAACTTATTAATAATGGAAATATTGGATATAGCGCAGGGTCCGACATTCGACGAAACCTTATGGGAAAAGGAATATCATACGCACAACCCTTACGCTTCGTCAAAATTAAACAATAATGATGAAATTAGAATTCCCATACAACAACAAGATATTTATACACTTCCATGTGAAAGTTATTTGTATATCGAAGGAAGAGTAACAAAAAGGGATGGAACCACTGCAAGTACTGTTCCGTTCATAAATAACCCCATGGCATATTTGTTTGATGAAATAAGATATGAAATTTCCGGAGTTACAGTAGATTCAACAAAAAAGGTGGGAATTACAAGTACATTAAAAGGATTAGCATCTTCAACACCGAGTGAAAAAAATATGCTGGCCACCGCAGGATGGGTAGCACCCGATTCCAGTACAATCACTCCAAACACTTCAGGCAATTTTGACTTTTACATTCCTTTAAGATTACTTTTAGGCTTTGCCGAAGATTACCGAAAAATAATAATAAACGTAAAACAAGAATTAGTTTTGTTAAGATCATCAAACGACAAAGATATTATTCAAGCAACTGATGGAACAACGGAAGCTACTTTAGAATGGAAAATGCAATTAGACAAGATTGTTTGGAGAGTACCGCATGTACGGTTAAACGATCAGAATAGAATTTCATTATTGAGAACTTTAAAATCAGATCGTGATATCGTAATACCATTTAGAAGTTGGGAGTTTCATGAATATCCGGTTTTACCGGAAATACAACGTCATACTTGGACTGTAAAAACTTCTACTCATTTGGAAAAGGCAAGATATGTAATATTTGGATTACAAACAAAAAGAAGAAATGAAATAACTAAACATGCTGGTGAATTTGATCATTGCAAACTTACAAATTTTAAGGTGTTTCTAAACTCGCAATTCTTTCCATACGACAACTTCAACATAAACTTTACAAAAGACAGGTTTAGTGTTTTGTACGATATGTATGCAAGATTCCAAAATTCATATTATGGAAAAACAAACACACCTTTATTAACGCCAAACCAATTTAAATCTAACTATCCGATTGTTGTAGTTGATTGTTCCAAACAAAATGAATCTGTAAAATCTTCCAGTGTAGATATAAAAATAGAAATGGAATTTGAACAAAATGTACCCAAAGATACATCTGCTTATTGTTTAATTTTACATGATAAAATTGTTACATATACACCTTTAACCGGTATTGTAAAAGCAGTGTTGTAAAATGAAAAGAAAAAAAATACCCCCCACCACTCGGCTATAAAAGCAGGAGCGGGAACGCAAATTGTTTAGTTGACTGTCTACAGTTGTATGGGTAACATCGTCTACAGCATTATAAACAAAATGAGTTCTTTATCAGTTGTACAAGGCGTTTCCGAAACAACACCTTTATTGGAAAATGATGATGATAAACATTTTGAAGAAAATGTTGTAAAAGAAATTGATGAGTTTTTAAAGTTTGGAAAACAAAATAAAAAGTTGGAAAATAATAAAACAAACGTAAGAAAGAAAAGAAAACTTGAAGAAAATATTCCACCAAACATTTTAACTGAAGTTTTCCTTCACATCTTTTATCCTATTTCATCTTGCATGAGTAAAAGTGTGTCGATAGGATTGGTAAAATCATTAGACTACCCTCCCGCAGTAATACTAAGCCATGGTACAAAGATGGTTTTATTTTCAGAAAATGCTTGGGATTCCTTTTTAAAACATCTACATCTTATTGAATGTTATTTAGCCAACAGTTTCTTTGGAAGAAAAACTAACATTCGACTTTTGGATTGTGACAATGAAATTGACATTATTAAACATCGTGGCCAACAACAAGTAAGAATTAGAGACTCGACACAATTTGAAAATAAAATTCTACTAACACGTGAAGAATTCTACATTTTAAACTATGCAACATCACCTATCACTAGGTATATGAAACAATTGGTATTTTCAAGCTCTGTTATTAAGGATTATCTGGTAGATGCATGCGAAAAACAACCTGACAGCACTTTACAATACGGACCAATAGATACATCCATTTTTAATAGAATACCTCACGAAGTGGAAATGTGGAGGCAGTTGAGAAACTTTGAACCTTTTACTGAAATCGCAACGGAAGCTACAGAAGAAGAAACAAACAACAACAACAATACAGAAGAAGAAACCAACAACAACAATACAGAAGAAGAAACTTTGCTAGTTTAAAAAAACTACAATGTAATTTAACAAAAGAATAAACCGTGGGGTAGGCCTACTGGGGACGGTGCCCACGTTAAACATACACCAACGCGCCTACAACTGTACGGCCTGGTTTATATATCTAACCTACCGTGGTGTGGAAAACAGTTAATCACCAGACATCGTGATGAGCGGACTGGATGAAGAAATGGCAGCAAAACCTAGTGTAATTGAATTTCAAGCATTTCGCGGAAACGATGATAGATTTATTATAAAAGAATTGGTGATTTTAGATTTGCTCACACAAGTAGCATACCCGTTTTTATTTGAAGCACCGTGTTCTATCCATGCACTAAAGTCAAAAGCTAAAATAACAAACAGATGGTTAACAAACAATTTTCATCATATACATTGGTTTGAAGGTTTTCTACCGTACAACAATGTACACAAAATTATGTGTCATTTCTGTAAACAATTTACGCACATATACACCAGAGGATTGGAAAAAAGAAGTTGGATACAACAGTACACAAACAAAGAAGTTTTAAGCATAAAAATGGACAAAACCTTTCATTGTGATGTTAGAAATATTTGTGTTTCTACAATAGATCCGAAACACAACCAATCTCAATGCGCATTACAAAACGCATATCACTTGGCTGCTTAATTACAAGAAAAAGAAGAATGTGGTGGGGGTTACGAAGGTTATAAATACGAGGAAGCAACACACCCCGAGTATCACTCCAACTCCATACTCCGAACAGACAACATCTCCAGTGAAGAACATGGCATCACAACAGTTTCTCCAATGTTTAGTTGAACAATTCAACTTACATTCAAAATCAAATACTCTAATTATCAAGAAATTTTCAGAATTAAAAGAACAGAAACATTATATTGTTCATGAAATGAAAAAAGTTGATACAACGCATGGAGACGCAGTCGTCGCATCTTTATCCGATGCACCATATACACCAGGTGATGAACCAAAGTTTCAAGTATCTTCCAAAACGATTCGTCCAGTTGCTGCAAAATGAAGATCTGCGGGAAATTCAGCCAGGATCATTATATTTGGTGTCACACGGAATGAGCGGAAACAACTCTACGGAACTTACTCTGCACATCGCACAAAAATAACATTGTAAATATTGTAAAAAAATGTTTTAAATAAAAAGATAAAAAACAACATATCAGTATATGATTTTATATACTGATATGTTGTATTTTTTAAAACCTCAAACGGATGACCTTGAACTTTTTAATCGATAGTATTATTCAATTATTTTATTCGATAGTATTATTCGATTATTTTATTCGATAGTTTTATTCGAATACTTTACATAAATACGAAACTTTAACGTTGAGAGGCTCAGTTCTGTTTAAGACAAGCTACAACCAACATGTCATCCAAAAGAAATAATCTAACACTTATAACTTATTGTTGCAAAGAAAAATGTTTTAGAATACCTGAAGATCAAGTTGACGGAAAAGCTTGTACAAAATGTAATTCTTTCTGCTATTGTAAGTGTAGTTGCAAAACATATCAAAAGAACCGGTTGGATAAACTAGAAAAATTGCAACATCGACTCGGTCTATTGTGGCAACGATTAAATTCAAAGTGATTAAACAAACACCTGCCATTACCCCCACCACTACCCCCACTACCATCGGAGGTACCTGCAGCACCGGCTTTGCAATAGTCATTCCTGCTACACCTCTCGTCGAGTAAACAACTCTAGTCATGTCTCTCAACATTCGCGGGATTCACTACAACACTATCAATCTTACAACCTACAAGGATTTGGAAATTTTTAGTGAAGAACTAAAACAACTTATAACCACTGGGTTTGGTTTATCTTTAGAACTTTATGCAACAAACAATCAAAACGAAAAAAATGTGTTTTTGCCAACTTACAACAACAAGAAGAATGAAAATAAACAAGAAATTTCAGAACCGACAACAACTTACTTTTCAAATTTGGGAGCAAACTTTACTAACTTGTAAAATAATACTTTTGTAAAAAAAAACAAATAAATAAAAAAAGAAAATATCTTGCATTTTCGGATTTTCCGAAAATGCAAGATATTTTTTAAAAACATCCCCGGCCGACCTTGACACACTTCCGGCCATTTAAAATTTAAATACCCAGCACGGCAGGGCATTTAAACTTTAAATACCCACCCATACACGTCACAGCTACGTCACAGCTGATGACGTCACTTCCGGTCACGTGACCGGAAGTAGCTGTCAAAAAATTGACTGCCTGTCAAAGTTCGATTGGGCCAGCAGCCCCAAGTGCCCACTACTTACTTGACAGCTTTTCAAAAATATGCCTTTTATTATATTCGTACTGACATCAGTAGCTTAAAAATCTAAGTTTATATTGTTAACTCAAATATTTGGAAATTCATATGAAGCATTGTCTAAAGAAAGGGATAACCTATGAATGTTAAACGTTATTCAAAAGTAAGTGGTTACTAGAAAATTCTAGCGGTTCGGTTTTTAATCATCATTAATTTTTTTGATAGCACGTTGCCTGTAATTTAGAATAGACTATCTTTACTTGTCTTTATTCACAAGTACATTGTGTAATGGACATCGTCTGAACAAATAGATTATTTTTATATGCAATAATATAATACTATAATATAATATTTTATACTACTGTTTGATGTTATAACTATTTGAAACCGACAATATTTGTAGTAAACTTTAAACCAATTATAAGTGTTTGTTTTATCCTAGATTAAGATTGTTAACTGTTTATTTTAGCGTGAACTCAACTCATACACCAACAAATTCATTGTCCAAATATAACGCAGACTAATTATATTTTCAAAAGGCTCATGTAACTAAAACCGATGTTAAAATATTTTGATTTGAATAAATAAATATAAATAAATAATAAATATTAAAAGGTTTAATAGCAATCAGTAACATTGGCTACTTTAACACGGACATTGGGATTTAATGTAAACATTAGGATTGGTTTTGACAGATTTAAAATCGACTGCCTAACATGCCTCAATAGTTACACCAAGTGTCCAAGGAGCGTTGGGCACTTCATGAAGTGTCCGGTTTTGTTGGGCAGATGCTGTAATTTTGATCGAAATAATCGAGTTACACTATGTGCCCAGGCGCGCTGGGCACTTCATGAAGTGCCCGGGCTGCGTTGGGCTCTTCATGAAGTGCCCAATTACAGCAAGTGGCTACGACATATACATACTTTTGTCTGAAGATGATACTATACTACTAACATGGTTTTCGGCTAAATCCGTACCTCTACCCGGCAAAATACCATATTGATTGTTGGAAAACAAAGACCCCAGAAGCAGAAAACACAATTCGTTAGAATTTATATATATATATGTCTCTTAGCACGCACGATAGCGCCAGGAAAAATGGTCCGATCTTAATGAAATTTGGTACTGACATGCAAAGTGGTAATCAAGCCTGTTTCTAAAGAGTCGGTTCTTTATAGACGTTCCAGTATTAGTCCTTACAGGTGTTGTAAGTTCAAGAACTAATTATATGTTATACTAGTTTCTAGTTAAAAGAATATTTTATTTTTCATAATGGCAACACTGCTATGTTAAGGCGCCAAATGCCTCTCTTTCTGTTCGTCCTTCTCAATCATGACTTACTATGAAATTGTACTACTAATATGAAGCTCTGGAATAAAATCATTATAACAGAAGACATGTGTTTTATTTAATAAGAAATAAGGTCAAAGGCAACTTCACATCATGGCGCATATAATAGGCGCAACCAACAGCGCTCCCGAGGTAATATGTTAGCATAATTAAGAAAACTGGAAGCTTTCTTCAGACCTAGGCCTTGGCCTATGACCAAGATTTTCCTGCAATGTCTTTCAAGCCACCAAAGCCCTTGAATATTCATGATAATGTGTCAGTGGGGTGGACTCTTTTTAAAAATCAATTTAAATTGTTCCTTACAGCCACTGAGGCTGATAACAAAGCGGACTCTATTAAGGTGGCTCAGCTACTTAATGCCATAGGCCCAGATGCTCTCTCCATTTTCTATACTTTTAAACTGGGGGACGTAGCTTCATTAAAACTAGATAATGTGTTTAGTGCTTTTGACAAACATTTTTCACCTAAGTCCAATGTAGTTTACCAGAGGTACTTGTTCCACAAAAGGTCCCAGGGCCCTAATGAACCGTTTAACAACTTTTTAACAGACCTTCATAAACTTGCAATTTATTGTGAATTTGGGTCAGAAGAGGAAAATATGATAAGAGACCGCATCGTCATGGGTATCAATGACGAGCCAACACAGGAAAGACTGCTACAAAAAGTTAGTGTAAAACTGGAAGATGCTATAAAGTTTTGTAGGCTAGTTGAGTCCAGCCGTGAGCATGTTAGTAACATTTCTAAAGACAGAGACTACAACACAAGTCAGTCATCTGGCGCTACTAGTTCAGTACCAGTTAAAGTAAAAACGGAAGATGTGGTGCATGGTGTAAGTCAACAGCGTAAGATTCATCCTAGGCCTAAAAACAAAAAGTTTTCTCTTAGCAAGAAAGCGAGTGAAGCTAGGTCTGCAAGTTCCAGTGGCAATACCAACAGTAAGTCGGGTACTCAAGGTAAAATTTCAGCTTATTTGTGCAAAAAATGTAATTCGATCCATTTACCTGCTTTTGGTAAAACTTGTCACATTTGTAACAAACCAAATCATTTTTCAATTGGTTGTTTTAAGAATAAAAGAAATTTATGTCATTCTAAGCAGGTTGATGAATTAATGTACGAGGATGAATTTAGAATAGACACAATTTGTAATGTAACCTCAGAAAATAATGCTTGGTTTGAGAATTTGTCTGTTAATGGTCATGAAATAAATTTCAAGCTAGATAGTGGGGCTGAAATAAATATTTTGCCTAAACATGTTATTCAAAGAATTGATCCTGAACTGATGGACTTTGTTGTCAAAACTAATGTAAAATTAGAGTCATACGGTGGGTTCAAGCTGAACACCTGTGGTGTAATTACACTTAGCTTTAAATACCGTAAGGTAACCACTAAAGAAGATTTTGTCGTAGTTGATCTTGCCAAATGTATACCTATTATAGGACTTGGTACCTGCGTCAAATTAGGGCTTATCAAGAGAGTCGACACAGTTGAGACTATGACTAGGGATAGTTTTGTTAAACAGAACTTAGATGTTTTTTTCAGGTATAGGCTGTTTTAAAGGCACTCATAGCCTAAAAGTACTCTGTAAAAACTAATAAGTTTACACTTAAAAAGGTGGCAGCTGGGATGCCACCCCAAAGTAGGTAATGTTTCACTTTATGTAGAGAAAGGTTCATCTCTAATTGGAGGAAAGTTTACTCTTAAAATTGTAAAGTTACACCTTTAAGATTGACTTTACACTGATAAAAATGGAAGAGTTACACTTTCTGTTGTGTAACTTAACCAGGATTGCAGTGTGAGAATGCTCTTTTAGGAGCTAAACCTTATGCCTTTGAAGGTGTCACCTAACACCATTAAAAGTTAAATTTCACACTTAAATTAATCTTATATAATGTAAAAGTAACATTTCCAAAAGTGTAACTTTGCACTATTTTAAGATATAACCTTCTCTTAACAGTAAAACATTTTGTTTAAGGATGACATGCAGCTGCCAACTTAAGACTTGCAATTTTTTACTATTCAATAAAGAGTCAGTACTTGTACATAAAAAAATTTAAAAATAATTATAATGAGGATAAATTAATTTAAAATTAAATTTCACAAGGAAACACCCTTGCCTCTTAATTTGTGATGGTTACACTTTTTAATGTTTTACTGTAAATTGTATTTTTACTTTGATTTGCAATGCAGGTATTTGTTAGTAAGAAGGAGATACTGTAATACCTTACAAATAGCCCCCTAATGAGGTTAGGCTACATAGGTTTATCATAATTTCAAAAAGGCGCAGATCGTCAGGTTTTATATGAGCGATGAAGACTTACATATAAACTGGCAAATTGTAATGTTTATTAAAGGTAAATATACATTTCCAGTAGGCCTACTGGTGTAAAAATTGAATATTTTTTCGAAATGTTCGAAATAACGTGCTGATTCCGGGACTAATATTTTTTGTCGGTCATGGCCGGAAAAGCCCGGAAAATCGGAAAACGGAAAAATATTTGTTTTCCAAAATCGGTCATGTGGGTACTCAAATTGACCGGGAGAGCAATCGGAACACGAATATGCAAGGATTTTTAAGATCCGACCAATATTAACGGAGTTACGGCCGGTAAAGCGTCGGAAAACCCTCGGAAAAGTAAAAAAAAAAACTTTGTCCAAAATATATCATGTGGGTGCTATAATTAAGCGTAATTGCAAGCTGAGTAAGAATATGTAAGGATATTTAGGATCTAACGTACAGTAAAGGAGATAAAGCAAAAAACCATTGGAGAATTGTAAAACTACTTATGGTTTGTCTAGTTTGGGTTATGTTTATGTAGAATTCATTAAAATAGGTTGGATTAATAATTTTTATTAGTTAGTTATTAGTTAGTTTAGGTTGATTAAGGTCAGGTTTAGTTAAGTTAGGTTAGGTTATGGTATGTTACGTTTAGATTATGTTAGGTTTAGTTTATAGCCATTGATTCAGCTAACGATAAAGTTCATGGGATTGTAACATGAATATCAGAACACAACCAAACATTACCAAACTAATATCAAACCTGAATTGCTCTACTTAACCTAAAATAACCTAACCTAACAAAACATAACCTAACCTAACCAAATATCACCTATCTTAACCTATCAAAACTTTACCTTATCCACCATTTATCAACCCAATATGTTCTAACTCTACATAAAATCTCATCCTTACTCAAACTACCAAAATCTGACCCAAAATACCAATAACTAACTCTAAATATACCATTATAGACGATTTTCCTTGATTTCCAGCGCTTTTCCGGTTATAACTCCGTTAATATACATCAGATCTTGAAATCTTGCATATTCTTTTTCAGCTCGCTCTCCCGGTTAATTTGAGTACCCACATGACCAACTTTCAAGACAAACTTTTTTTGGGGGGTTTTCCGATTTTCCGGGATTTTCCGATCGCGACCGAAAAAACTATCAGTTCCGGAATCAACGCGTTATTTCGAGCATTTTGAAAAAAATTCAATTTTGACACCAGTAGCCTACTGATGGAAAATGCATATTTACCTTATTAACTCGTTAATCATGTTTGAGACATTTTCGAGACTTTTGTTTGCTATAATTCCTAGAAGAGTGCGATAAACTGACCAAACTTAATACAAGGTTGCTGTAGAAAATGCTGTACTTTGATCAACTACAAGCTACATAATGTAGGCCTACTACATCCACAGGAATAAAACAGTTCTAAAGGTATTAGTCTCATCAAGTGCTGTAATGGCTTGCATGGTTAAGTGTGTACAAAAATAGTTATTTCTGTATTAAGAACGTAAAGATAGTCTAGAAGTAAAGAACGTAAGAACAAAGATCCTTTAATAGGCCTACTAACAAGAACACCGCCATTGTAGCTAAATGTATCATTTAGAGGTTATGTCCTTCCATTGCCAGACAACAATACCTCTACTAATGTCCCAAGCGAGCGAAAACGTTATCAGCCAACGAGCCAGAGGGAGCGAAAGACTTACGCTTGCTCTGGATCACTGTTTAGTAAGCAGCTGTTTTATGAGTAGTTTTCAGTACGTAAAGCTACAATTTACGCGCAGATGAAGGAAAAGAATATTTATATTAGCATTAGCGTGACGATTAAAATTCTCTAGGTAATGACAAAACAAATTTGTTTCACTCTTCCCTAGGGTTTGGGGTTATCCTTAACTCTTATAACTTAACAAACCTCCTGTAACAGAAAGGTTAGGAGACATGATACTTAGAAACAGTTAGATAGCTTCATAAACATACCTTCTGAAAGCGGAAGAAACTCATCCAAAAAACACTAAACACAACACAAATAGATAACAACTAGATAAACACAATTAAAAGTTTAAACTGCATTTCCCACCAGGTGTGGCTGTGTGTGTGTTGTGAAGGTGGACGGACAGCGAGAGAGAAAAGAAAACCGCGCAATCCTTGAGTCCCGCAGCATTATGGGTCTCTTTAGGCGGTTATTTTAAATACCGTGTTGATTTACACGGCTAAAGGTGCTACTCGGTGAAAGTCTACACCCTTTTACTACTAATTCGCTAGTAAGTTTAAACTAACACCTTTACTGCTGTAAATGATCGCTAAAGCCAGTGTAAGGTTAAGAATGGTCTTTTATAGGTGAAAAGTTGTAACACATTAAGTGTAACTTTGTACCTTAGTTTTTACAGTGTAAAGTCTGATGTTCAACCTGTTGTAAAACCACCACGCAGGGTGCCGTATTCTATAATGCCTAGATTAAAAAGCACTCTAGATGAACTAGAAAAAGCAAATGTAATTAAGAAGGTTGAAAAACCCTGTAATTGGGTCAGTAATATGGTAATTGTAGAAAAAAGAGATAAGTCGTTGAGGATTTGCCTCGATCCACAATCCCTGAATGAAGCTTTGCTACCAATTCCATTTATGATTCCTACTGTTGATGAAATTAAAACAAAGTTATCAGGTAAAAAGTTTTTCTCTGTTTTTGATTTTAAAAATGGTTTTTGGCATATTGCTCTTGATGAAGAATCTAGTCATTTGTGTACCTTTAGTTCTCCCTATGGTTGTTATCGCTTTTTGCGACTCCCTTTTGGTTTGAGGGTAGCACCTGAAATGTTTCAGAAACTTAATAGTCAGATTTTCTCTGACATAGAAGGGGTTATAGTGTATTTTGACGACTTGCTTGTCGCAGCAGAGTCCCAAGAACAGCATGATCAGATTGTACAGCAAGTGTTAAGTAGGGCTAGGGCTAATAATGTTAAGTTCAACCCTAATAAGCTGCAGTTCAATGTGAACAAAGTCAATTTTTTAGGCATGAGTTTCAGCTCAGAAGGTGTCCAAATAGATAAGAGTAATATTCAAACAGTGTTGGAGTTGCCAGAGCCCACTAGCAAGAAAGAACTTCAATCTATGCTAGGCCTATTTAATTATTTTCGTGAATTTGTTCCTCACATGTCCGCCATGACAAGTCCGTTAAGAGAACTGCTCAAAAAAGATGTTAAATGGTCATGGTTGTCGATACACTCAAATTGTTTAAAGAAGTTAAAAGAAGCAGTAACGTCAGCGCCTGTATTGGCAACATATGATAGCAAAAAGCAAGTTGAGGTTCATTCTGATGCTAGTAAAAATGGGCTTGGTTGCTGTATCATGCAAGGTGGAAAACCAATTTCATTTGCGTCTCGGAGCCTCACTTATACTGAACAACAGTACGCTCAGGTAGAAAAAGAGATGCTCAGTATTGTTTTTGCTGTCACTAGATATCATAATTTGTTATAAGGTAACAAGTTTGTTGTTTATAATGATTCCAAACCTTTGGAGTCTTTGATGAAAAAACCAATTTACAAAATAATGTCTCCAAGGCTGCAAAGGCTTATGCTTAAACTGGTAAAATATGATTTAGTCATAAAGTATTGTCCAGGTAAACAAATGATAGTTCCTGATGTTCTGTCCCGCACATGTAAAGTTCACGGTTTGTGTGAAAATAGTGTAAGTGTTGATATTGTTGAAAATATTGTGCCTTATGATCTGCCTATGTCAAACCAAAGAAAAGTTGAATTTAGGAAAGAAACCGAATCAGACCCAGCTCTTAGTTTAGTTATGAAATATTACAAGGAGGGTTGGCCTAAGGACAAAAAATCACTGCCTGAATATGTCAAGGTTTATTACAGTAAACGTAATGAATTGTATGTCCATGATGGATTTGTTTTCTTGAATGAGAAAATTGTAGTACCCTGTAGGCTAAGAGAGTCAATGTTAAAACTGTTACATGAAAGTCATTTAGGTTCAGAGAAAACAAAGTCAAGAGCCAGGCAATTGTTGTATTGGCCAGGTATGTCTGTGCATATTGATAACCTAGTTTCTATCTGTAGGCTATGTCAAAAATACATGAATGCTAATACTAAAGAGTATCTCAAAAGTCATGAAATACCTGATCTTCCATTTAATAAGGTAGGTATTGATATTGCGGAATGTGGTGATAAGATATTTCTGATTGTAATAGATTACTACAGTAAGTGGCCTGAGTGCCTTCAGTTAAAATCTAAGACAACAACAAATGTGATTAGTGCGCTTAAGAAAGTATTTTCAGTTCATGGGATTCCAGCCCAAATCATTGGTGATAATAACCCTTTTGGATCCTTTCAGTTTAAACAATTCGCTCTGGACTGGAATTTTGAAATTGTTAATAGTAGCCCATTGTACCCCCGTTCGAATGGTCAAGTTGAAAAAACCGTTCACATAATCAAAAAGTTGATCAAAAAATGTAGTGAGGATAATAAAGACCTTGAAATTGCTCTCTTGGAGCTGCGCAACACACCTGTTGTAGGTAATAGTTCGCCTGCTCAAATACTTATGTCGAGGAGATTGCGTAGTAAAATACCTGTGTCAGCTAGCTTACTAAGGCCCCAAGTGTGTGATAAAAGTGTTTTAAATGAGTTACTGTCAGAGAAACAAACAAAAGCAGCTATGTATTATAATCAAACCTCTCGCCCAAGGCGTAGTTTTAATTTACACGATGATGTCTATGTGTACAATGTTCGTAAACAAGTTTGGGAACCAGGTAAAATTGTAGGCTTTGCTAATACTCCCAGCTCCTACATTGTGAGACTCAACCAAACAGGTTCTGTTCTTCAGAGAAACACATTTCATTTAAGATTAAGGCCTAAACAATGGCAGCTTGGTAAAATGCCAAATAGTCCAAATGGTAATAAGAGTTCTAATGGTAATATGAGTTCTAATCAAAGGAATAGTTTATATTCTCCCTTAGGTCCTTTGATGGAATCTCCTTCTCCTACTAAGACCTCAGATGGTACGCCAACTAGGCCTACCGAAAGCCAAACCCAAACACATCGATCCAGTAACGGTGTTCCATCACCTAATTCCCGAAGAAGTCCTCAAAGTCCTAGTCAACTCCAAAGTTCTAGGAATGTAGAAGTACAAACACCAGTAAGACAAGGTATTATGAAGACAAGGTTCGGACGAGTTGTTAAGAAACCTGATAGATTCCGAGACTATGTCTCTTAAGTAGGCTTTTGAAGCTTTTGTCATGAGTGAATTTATTTTTTATACAAGTTTATATTTGATTCTACGTTTTCCAACTGTATTTAGTGTTAAGAAAATTACATGAAATAAAGTATGCTATATTTTCCTATTTTGAATATTAGGTTAGGCTTAAGAAACTTTGAACGATTCAATGTATTGATTAATTAATAATAAGGGTTTTTGTGCTTCACGTATAAGATGAAGAAAGAAATGTAATAGGCCATATTGTTTATTTCTGTAAAAGCTTAATAAACTGATTACTCGCCAATTGTAATAAAAGGGTAATTTTGTTGTTTCTTAAAATAAGTGCTTCAAAGATGAAGGTGACTTAGTATATATAAAAAAGCTGCAATTTTTGGTCAGTTAATATCACAATTGTAAGATGATGATGTCTTGTTATGACGAATTGAAAATTATGTAAAAATGTAATTGTAAGATGATGATGTCTTGTTAGGACAAAGTGTAATATGAGTTAAAAATGTGTTTACTGAGGCTGAGGGCCAAATGATCTGACTTAAAAGGCCAAATGATATAATTGTATGATTAAAATATTTTCATATTCCCTTGTAATGAGAAATACATTGTAAAGCATAATGAATTTTGAATTTTCATTTATATTAATAATCTTAAGTCTGAGCCTAACTAAAAAAAAGTTTTTTTTATTTTTCTGTAAAAGGGGAAGTGTTGTAAGTTCAAGAACTAATTATATGTTATACTAGTTCCTAGTTAAAAGAATATTTTATTTTTCATAATGGCAACACTGCTATGTTAAGGCGCCAAATGCCTCTCTTTCTGTTCGTCCTTCTCAATCATGACTTACTATGAAATTGTACTACTAATATGAAGCTCTGGAATAAAATCATTATAACAGAAGACATGTGTTTCATTTAATAAGAAATAAGGTAAAAGGCAACTTCACATCAACAGGATTAGGCGCTGTAGGGTGCACCAAGGAGGTTATATTACTATACTGGAGGCAGCACTCCATAGTAAAACAGCGTGCCTGCTGTTTAGAACAAAATATCACAAAAATGGTACATCAGTTAGTACCAACCTTTGCAAAATACCTCAATTTCACCGACTTCCCAAAATGAACGAATCAATCGATTGATTCAGTCGAGTCACGACTCAATTTTGAGCTTGGTTCATTCCGGAACCGGAAATCAATAATATTTTAAACAACGAATTAAACACTCATAATAAACTGCTAACGAGTACTTATTAGGTGATTTTTGTTTGAAAATAACTTCACCTAATTTATTTTTGGGTATATCTTTAATGGCAAAAGAAAGTAAAAATAGCAAAACAGATACCTGGGCTAAAAGTAATTGATATAATCAGTCACTATGCAATTACGAGAATTATGGTAGAAACTTGGCAGGTAAGCAACATAAATAGTAGGACAATTTTCTTTTAGTGGTACAATATTGCTGAGCGACAGTAATGTTTGTATAATAACATGGCTGATGGCAAAATTGTACATAAGGAGTGAAGTTGTCATTTACTGGCCGGATACTAACACTTATATATTAAACTTTAAATTAATTATTCTTTATTCATAGGTTTTAAAAAATAACATTTTCTATTCTATTATTTATATAATATCGCATTTGGCCTTACCTGTTCCAAGGCAAAGAAACCGTTCAATCATAATGAGAATCAGATCAACATGATTCAACTCTCCGAAATGATTACATCAGTTTTTGAATCAGTTGAATCGACTCAAAGAACGGTACATCAGTTAGTACCAACTGCGGCAGGGTGCATACTCTAGCGTCTATTCCTCTAAGGGCTAAGACTCGAACGCCAAAAGAACCGACTCTTTAAACAGTTCTGCTGAGAGTCGTTCTCAAACTTGTTCCCAATCGACTCACTTTTGCCATAGAGGAACTAACTTTGGTTGCAGTATCTAAATAATTATTTATTGATTTGTTATGAATTATATTGCTATAAAATGTTACGTATTCGTGAAAAGTACTTGTTTAAAGATTATTTTTCAGTTTAGTTAAATAAAACAATTAAGCAATCATAAAGTTTTACTTACATGGAGTATATAATATTTTTCAAACGACAATATTATGATTACTCAGTTAGAATTGTAAACTCCGATGCGAACTTTTCATTTTGACGTGCGTGGACACATTTTTAACTTTAGGGTTGTTTCAAAATTTCCATATTAGTTATTTCATATCTATAAAATTCAGAATAATTTACTGTAGGTCAAAACGTCTAACATCCTGATTGGTCATTTAAACATCAATAAATTAAATGTATCCGTTAAAAATAAATATACGTTACAAAAGATTATGTACATTAAAGGAACTTCTAGCTTATGAATTATTATATAATGGAAAATAGGGAGTTAAAACTTCAACATTTATTAATGACGTACGGGTCAGAACGTTAAATATTAGGGTAGCGTATACTAGATATATTTTGAACAAGCTATCTTAGGAGGACATTGGAGTCGGCTGCTGCTATATTGGATTTATAATTTATAAGAATTAGTTTTATTAGTATTTTATTACAAATATCTCACTAATTTTTATTCGAAAATTGTGTAGGTCAAATTAAAGCTCTTTTCAAACAAATAAGTACTTTTTTACGTTCGTTTTTTTGCGTACGACAAAGTACATTCAAATAAGTTTGTATTCAGCCGTGTTTTAACACTTGCTTCCTATTATCTTGTGTACAAAAGGTACCTTATTCGTGTTACCATACTGATTACAATCAGGCTAAAAGCCGACAAAAGTATATGTTTTCGTAAAAATTATCTAATATGAGTTATTATAGTCAAAATCAAAAGTTTTTCAAGCCGTGACTTGAGATTGATTTAATTTTTCATACTCCTCAAGGTTGCCATGACAACCTATAAGCATCCCTATAGTTTAACATTAAAACTTTGATGTACCGGAGAGAATAACCATAAAGGATTTTTTTTAAATCGTTTCTTAGTACGCATCTATGGCCCAAGAGGAGTATAAATAGCCTACAAAATTTTAGCTCTGTAGGTCTTAGGTCTAGTTTTGCAGATTTGCTGTCCGTTAGAAAACCCCTTCTCCTCTATATAGAAAGAAGATTAGGTACAGCCGTTTCAAAACGTCTTGGCTAAAATTATAAATATATTTATCATCCTATGATTCAGGGAGATTAGGCCTATGTACATTTTTACGACCATAATTAGACTTTCCAACCCTTTAATGAAAGAAATAATAAAACTGAAACCAAGTACTAAATTTATTTTTCTACCTTTTGCAATGTTTTAGGGGCGACATTCCGCCCCTGCATTTCATAGTATTCCCCGACAGTGGTAAGACTGATAATGAAATGCAGTGATGCAGTGACAGAAAAAAACACCAAATTTCCCTTTCGTCGTAATCATCGTGATGTGGAACTTCTTAAGTTCACTTGCTGAGTCTGAACTATAATTATGGGTATCTGGAATCGAGCGCAAAAAATGTAAAATATACTGTTTAAGATTTCATTCGTGTTGGTAATAAGGCTTAGTTACAATATATTTTGTTTTGACAAATGATAACGATAAGCCAACATTGAGATTAAGATTGACATAATTTTCATGCACATCACCCTTTTTTGCCAGCTTTTCCGGTTTGCTGATTTTTCTGTACTTAAAGTTCTAAGAAATTTGCAAACTTGACAGTCAAACTATTCAAGAAGAACGTTTGATCTTTGACAATGAGAAGTCACAAAATAATTTTTAAACATAAAGAACATTTCGCTAGGAATGTTCCAGTTCAATGAAAACACCGTTATATATAAATACTGGTTGGAGAAAAGATATTTTTACGGATTTTAAAAGGACCTCCATATGATACGGGTTTAAGTGAAAGAGTCAATAATTAACAACATGGGTCTTGAGGTCTGAAGAATTGCTATTAACAATTTTACCTGATATTCAGGAAAAATAATGTCATAATGTATGTTAATAAGGTGATACACGCGCGTGGCACAAAGGCATATTTAGTTCTAAGGACATCGCTTCAAGAATAATAATCTAGACGTAGAAAATGTAAACTTTAACAAGTTTAAACATGGAAAATTGCAAAAATTTGCCCAAGTTTGCTGCTGCTGTTGTATTTTTATAATAACATTTAAGTTTTGAAATAAACCTGCAATAAAACTATACATTCAAAAAAAGTATATTAAATTTTATCTTTTGAGTTTGTTTAGAATGTTTGTTAGTTCGAGTTTTTGAGATATTCAGCTTAGAAAAATAAAAATGGCTGCCATTTTTTAATGGAATGCAGTGTGAAATTGATACTCCGCACAGAAACAGGTCATGGTACATCACTGAAAGAAGTTAGTGGCTGATCTAGACAAAAATTGTGTAAATCTAGCAAAACTGAACCCAACTGAACCCCTATATTTGTGACAGCAATACAATTCGCTTGTACCCAAAAGCTTTTGGCTGAGTTTATTTAGGCATTTCAGCCAAAGAAGTTTGAAAAGACCAGCCATACTAATTCTGGAAAAATACCAGATCTTATTAATAGAACTAGGCAAATAAAGTATGTGCTTTACTAGTAGTGCCTACGTTGTTATACAATACGTTTGGCAGTTTTAGCCAAACAGTTCGTCAATTTCATCACACGTCTTAGGGAGGCGTCCAGCTCAATCCCCCAGCTCGTTTGGCAGAGCTAAACAGTTTCTCTACTTCATCACGCGTCCTTGGAAAGTGTTCTGCTCAATCATCCAGCACGTTTGGCAGTTTTAGACGAACAGTTTTTCTACTTCATCAAGCGACCTTACAAAGCGGTCGAACAGATCAAATTTTGTTCAGTACTTTCATATGAACCTTTTAATGATCTAACGCTCTCCCATAACATTGACCAACAATTGATTGTTTTAGCCAAACATTTGGGTAATGTTGTGAATCTTTAAAAGTACTTTTCCAGAGTATATTGCTATTTAAGATAAACAATTTCAATAGCTTTGAGATTCTTTATTAGCCCCTAAAAAACATATCTATTGTTTATTGTTTTTATATTGACGTATCTATTGTTTATTGATATCAGAATAATTTCTCATTCATTTATTATTTTTGACAAATATTGAGGCTGTTGCAGGTAAAACTGAGCAATTTCAAACTCTTGGTACACTTTAACACTTCCATAAATGTAGACTACACTACTTTGTTTGTATTTACCATTATTGTCTGATTTAGATTTCCAGTTTACAAAATAATACTTTTCATCACTCTGTACACGAAAATTGCCCGTTACCGTACAGCTGAGATCTACAAAAACTCTCAATTTCCTTACATCAAAACAAATAATGATCAGCTGCTTTTTCGGTACCCAAACATTTCATTTCCGTACCTAAACAACCATTTCCGTACCAAAACAAAAGTTTGCCGTACCCAAACAAACGGTTTTTCCTATGTGGACAGTCCAACCAGCTGACTCTATACTAAAATAGACAGTTCAGCCGTATTGTGTTTGATCATAGAAAAATGACTGAATTACGAAATGTTGGATGATTTTTTTACAAGTTTGGTCACTTATTAGCATCTTGATGAAAAGTATTGTTCACAACTCGTCACTAAAGTCCCATTTCGAGGCTCGATAGAGTTTTACATGCTCAGCTTACGCCTTGCAAGTAAAACACTATCTTGCCCCGAAATAGGCTACTTTCGTGACTAGTAGTTAAATATACTATTGTTACTGTTTGTTCTAGTATTTTACCATGCAATACACAAAAAGATTCATGATTTTGCAAAACAATAACTATACATAAAAGTTGCTAAATTGAATTATTAATCAAGTAAAAATTATTTAATTTTTACTGTCGCAAAATCATGATTCTTTATGTTTATTGCATGGTTAAGTTCAAGAATGAACAGGGACAAATAATTATTTTACAAAATGTAAAGATAAATTAAATCAAGCAATAGTGTTAAATAAAAACCAAGTAGTGAGTTTTACATGTACAGACGTTTTAAAGAGAACCAACAGTTTAGTTGACATAGTTAGCTTCAATAATTCACAAAAGTAATAAATTACAGAAAAATCATTCTGATAAAACAGAGAAATAAGTTTGGGGGCTAGTTAAGAATTTCAAGAGCTAATGAAATGCATTATCTTACATAGCAATATACTCTGGAAAAGTACATTTAATCATGAAAGCTATTTAAAGTTACTTACAAAATTAACACAAATGCAGATTTTTCATAGGCAGTAATGAATATGTTCAGACACCATAATTGTCAAATGTCCACCTGCTTAGATTAGAGAATACTCAGAAATCGCATACTCAAAGTTGATTTGTAAACGCAATACTTTTTGTTTAATGACAGTACAATTACCTAATCAAAATTCTTTCTCAAATAAAAATATTTTACATTATTTTTTTACATAGTTGTTTGAATAACAATCTGTCTCAGTTTAGGACAATGAATCAATTAGATTAACCAACAAAATATAAAAGATAAATATTATAAATATTTCAAGATTACCATTTTATTATTTTTACATCAAAGCCTAATACAATGTCAGTTGATGTTCTCGAGTCCAAACATTTGCTTCACTAGGTCAGGTAATTAATAGAAGGTAAAATGAATTCGAAAACAGGTAATGAGCAACAAACTCTTTATTGTTGTAAAAAATTTAAAATTACTGATCATTTAAACATTTTTACTATACTAGATTATTTTACAATCCACCTCGAGCAGTAACATATTTTTTACAGCCATAAAAAGAATATTTTCTGTTTTAAAAAGAAGAGCCTTTCCTTCACTACTGGATGACAGAATTTCCATAACCTCTGGACTCTGAAAATAAATCATATATGGATTATTACTTTAATACATTTGAATATCTTCTTGAATATTAAAACATAAATTTCTTGTTGTTTATATATTGAACATATATACACATTATAAATTACATTGTACATTACAGTTTTATAACTTGAAAATGTGATCATCGTAAAATTTTAAGGAAGAAATAAAATAAAGGAAGAATTATCCATGATTGCGTAAATGTAGTTAACGTTCATTACATACGAATTCACTATGCATCTCGAGTTACTAATACAGCTAATACATATATTGAGGCTGGTGGTCATTGTGATGATATATATATATATATATTTTTTCTCTTTATTTACATATACATAGAGTACAGTAATGGCGTCATTTGAGTTTCATTAGTAAGGTTGTCTTCTTTGCTCCAGGTATTCTTGATTTCTTGATTGCTCCTATATAATTGATAGGAAATGTACTTTTATAATGTATACAAGTTTGTGATAAAAACTAGGCATTTTTATTTATAAAAAGGTTTATGGTTATCAAAGCTTATTGTAGTACAGTAGTGTGTGAGGCTGGTTGTACCTATACCTGCAATTTCGGGCTTGTAGTATTTTGCCTACTGCTATCTAAATCTTCAGAGTTTGTAACCGGAATCTCTGTGAGAACTTCTTCATTGCGACCAGTAGTGGGGACTCCGAGTTAAATGAGACGTCAGTCTGCAACTATATAAGACTGTATTATAATCTAAAAGGAATCAGCAGAAGAAGTTATTAAGATAACTGACACGGTAAGACTTCAGCCTGAGAACCATTCTCCAAAACATCGTGTATCGTGTGCAGCAGCATTACTCATAACCCGACAGGTTATGACCAGGGCCCATCAATCCGGATACCAGTGAGCTTAAACATATATTATTATAGGGTGCTTTGAATTATTTTGTGAACGACAGTCTTTTATTCTATATCTATGAAAATAACAAACTTAATCACACCACAATATATCTGGACAAACTGTAAAAGAGCGAATGAAATATGTCATATGTAATTATATCGTATAATACTATATAATGTGTCTAAAAAATCCTGAAACGGTTTAATAGCTTCTAAACTAAAAAAATTTAGGTTAAAGACGCTTTGCACAAGTTTTAACCAAAAACGAAATGGGTCTCTCGATGGGTTTGACATTTGAAATTCGAAGCTATTACCGCCAAAGCATATTTTGGGGCAAGTGGAAAAAATTACATTAGATACATGAGATACATTAGCTGAAATGGCGACCTACACAGGTAGGTATTTTAAGCCAAGTATGAATGACAGATGAGTGAAGGATGATTGTGGCGCGATCTTGTAGTCTTGTTACTGACTAAGGCCGACATATTCCTTGGACAGGACTGTTAATTAATGGCCCAACAGCCAATGGCAACTAAGGGACCTACATTTTAACGTGGGATCCGAACCACGATTTCGCCTCGGTTGCATGTTCGCTTACATTGCACAGCAAACAGTAGTGGTTTTTTAAGTGGTGGACAAAGTTACTTGAAACTATAGTGGAAGAGGTCCGATCCTAAGCCGGCTACAGCAAAAGGCCCGCTGGCTTACAATTTCCGACATTTTGAGAACCCACATACCGTAATTATTCTGGACGAAGAATTTCTTAGGCTTTTTCGACGCTTTTCCGGGCGTAGCTTTGTTCATACCCATCGAATCTTGAAAATAACTGCATATTCTTGTTCAGTTTGCTCTCCCGGTTTATGTGAGTACCCACATGACCCATTAAAAAAAGGTTTTTTCTCGTATTTCTGCTTTTTGGGGGGGGGGGTTTAATCATTTTGTGCGAAAAAAACAATCATTTTCAGAATTAGAGTATTAAATCCTAAATTTTTGAAATAAAAGAATTTCCATTTTTTGAGAGATGGAAAATATTAATTATCGCAAATCGATCTATTGGTATCTCTGCGACCTTCGTTTTTGTCAAAGAACTGAGAAATGTGTTATTTGAACTTATCACAATTAATTTTAGAGATTAAAGTAAACGTGAGGCTAAAACAATTAATAAATGTGTTATTTGTTTATTTCAATCACAAACTATTGTTTATTTCTGGTAATTTGATACTAAACACAGTAGGGCCTTCTGTTTATTTTATAACACAAGATCAAGCTTAGCCAAATACCTTTCAAGTAGGCTAAGGTCAGGTCGTTGACCGGAGCGCACGTATCACCTGTCAACGGGATTTGGCAGGTAAAAGTATGAATCAAAGAAATGTTGTAAATTTTCTTGATAAGTTTTATGTCTGTTTTGGTTCAGTTAGGTTAGGTTGATTTAGTTTAATTTAGTCTTGGGAATAAGAGTAGGGTAGTTAGCTGGTCTTCACAGAAATGTTATATCAATTGTTTAACTTTGATATTTTAAATGAATTATTTTCATTTGATTGTTTCATCGGGCGTCCGTGTAAGTGCAACCATTTTAAAAAGCCAAAAACCTTATCGGTACTTTGGTATTATACGGAGGCTACCCTCATACAGCGCGCTGCGGTGGTTATGTTAGGTTATCATTTCGTTACAAATCGAACGATACCAAAAGAGTCATACTTTCGTCCGCCAATACCCGCTGACAGGTGATGTGCGCGCTACGGTCAACAACCAGATCTGGGCCTACTTGGATGGCATTTGGCGGGCAAAAATATGACTCATCATCGGTACCGTTTGATTCGTAACATAACGAGGAAAGTCCTACTAACATATTTATGATAACCTAATCTAACATAACCGCCGCAGCGCGTTGTATAAGGGTGGCGATCGGGTGTGGACGATAGCGGCGGTGACGATGTGAACACTCAATCCTCGCTGCCTTCTGGGAGGCAGAACACAAATACCGTTCATCATAATTAAGTCAAATTGGGAAAGTAACTCAATTAAAGTACGTTCTTCCCAATGATGTAGTTATTTTTGGTGTCCAGCAAAACAATCTCTAAAAACAGTGGCCTCTGTATAATACCAAAGTACCAACTTATCATATCCTCATTTGAGATCTAAAGTTTTACGACATTACTAGGCTATCTTATCTTTTTCCATGTAAACTTATGTCAATAAGGTTAAAGATTTGAGAACTTAGAATACTAACTTTAACATTTTATTATTTTAAACACACAGAAAAAGACAAGGAAAGAGAGTCCCTTAAATGAAATTCCTGTCTTTTTCTTGTTTTGCTACATTTTCAAAAGTATTTTATAACCTCCTCATAGGCGACTGTTACACTATCTTTACAGTATGCCTACAATGTTTTGGTGAAAATAATACAGCCTACTGGCCTACAGCATTACCATCTGTTTTACTGTCTTTACAGTGCAATGTTTTGGTGAGAACACTAACTTATAGTGATGGGAACTAACTTATCTGATAGAAACAAACGATTTATCTGGTTTTTACGCGCCAAACGATTCATCCGATGGTTACTTTAATTTTCATCCCGATGAACTATCCATTCATTCGCAAGCGAATCATCTGAATGGCATTATTATCCATCTATCTAAAAACCATCTGTCTATGTTTTCATTCAATTGTAAAACAATTCGTCCCGTATTTTCATTCATTTGAAAACTACGAGTCAGTTATTCAATTACTGAAACTGTTTTTTAATGAACGGTAAAAAAATCTGAGTATTTGCGCCAAGGATAAAAACATCCTATGTTTCCACCAATAGATTAATCTTTTAGTTTATTTAATTACCTCATCCTAAATACAAAATGTTTTATGGTAGGCCTATAAAAAATTATTTATTCATCCTTGCGGGTGAATCATCTGCTCAGCGGCTCGACAGTATCAATTTTTATCTGAATAGATACGCTACAAAACCAATGAAAACTATTCGTATGAATCAGGCTCGCGAACAGATGGTTTTTTCATCCATCCACTTTTTGGATAGTTCCTCCCATCTCCGCACACAGCGCGGGCCATTCCGCTCCCCACCCAACTACACAAGAAAAACATCGGATGAATCATCCATCTGAAAACTATCGGATGAAAGAAAAACCATCGGATGAACCATCAAATGGTTGAAATCAGTCGTTTGTCCCATCACTACTAACTTACAAGCCAACGGTTTCACCACCTAATTAGTGATGGAAACCTTGATTAATTTTGTCAAACAACTACTCTGTACGAGTTTCATATCTGATCTTCCAGGTTATGTTTACCGTTGGTTATTTACCTTTAATGCTTAGGTTTGAAAACTGAACTTCTCTATATGATTTAACATGAGAGAAGATCACTATCGTTTTCGCGTAAATGTACCCTACTTAGGATTCGGTAATTCGATATCAACTATCAAACTACCGGTAGGCCTATCGTGTTTAACTTAATCGATGTATTGTGTATCGATGTATCGGGGGTGCGGTGCGCATGCGTCGATGTTGTAGAGGGACATGTAAATCGTCTACCGTTTTTCTTTTAAAATTGTTATAAATTAATCACTTTCTCCGTGTGATCGATAAGCATCATGTCGGGTATTCTGTAATGAACAGATAGTGACGGTTCGTTTGGTTTCGGAAGTGAGCGTATGCGTGAAACATTCGTGTGCTGTGCCTAACCTAAAATAAGTTGACTAAACCCGACAGGCATAAGGCACATGTGCTCACGCTCGACCGCTCAGTCAGCCGCGCGCCTTATCAGTCAGCCCTGCCACTTCCAAACATACAGGCACTGTGGCCGAGCGGTTAAAGCATTGACTTCCGACCTCAAAGTTTCCAAGTTCGAATCTCCAAATCCTCCAAACTTTTTTAAGTTGATTTTCTGAACATTTACTCTTTAAACGACTTGTGATTCCGTCATTCTCCACTAGGTTGTGTGGGTTGTACTAAACTGTTCGGACTTATCCAATTGACATCGTTTGTAAAATAAGATCTGCATGCATGGTTCGAATACTACCGCTTGGACCTAATATTTTTTTCACTTCGTTCGACTGTATTATTATAATTTCTATAGAGACAATTTTTAATAGCAACCTCCACTGGAATTGATTATACAGAATACCTTTTATACGCATTATTGCAATGCGGCAAGCGTTTTAAGGTCTGAAGGAACTTGCTTAATTAAGTTAAAATACTGAAGCTGCCTTCTTTGGAAGTTTACACACTTTTTGATTTTACCACAATCAGGAAAATGGTTTTAAATCTACATACAACAAAAAATGGAAAACCTCACATAATATTTGAAAATTATAAATTTAGAGAAAGCTACATATCTAAAAAAGGTACAATTACATGGCGTTGTTTGGGCAGGTAATGTAATGCAACTATAAAGACAGATGCCGAAAAAAGTAGTATCCTTAGCTCGAATAGCAAACACAGTGGGCCCCATCCTGTAACTATGCGCTCATTATCATCACCTCGACTACAGGACTGCGCATCTCGTACAAGCACTCCTTCACAAAGTCGTACGAAAGCGGAAACTCCAGGCTCGTTATCACCTACTAAGCCACCAGAAGATACGGAATCGCTCGCCTCTGAGGCAGCTAACTTAAATGTTCTAAACATCTCGACCATCTCATCTGATGCGCACAACCTAGAAGCCGAGAACACACAACTTAGAGAACAAATAGCCACTTTGAAGGAGAGTATGAAACGAGTTCTTGACCACTCGATTGAATCAGACCAGCGTCTCCTTCAATTTACAGACGAACTATTTGTGTCCAGCATAAATACCTCGTATGCTGATATGTCGGCACAAACCTCCTTGCATGGTTCTCGCGCTTCCACGGCCGATTGCGCTGCGCAGTGCGACTTCGCGCCTCAAACTTCCGCGGCTGAGTGCGCTACGCAATGCGACTTCGCGCCTCAAACTTCCGCGGCTGAGTGCGCTACGCAATGCGACTTCGCGCATCGAACTTCCGCGTCTGAGTGCGCTACACAGTGCAATATGCCAATTATGTGTGAAGACCCGTTATGCATTGAAAATAAGTCTCTTGTTGCGAGTCTTAAGACAACGATTGACGTCTTACAATCTGAAATCAATTGTCTTAAAAACGAGTTGAGTAAGTTGGAAGACAAAAATGAAACCACTAAAAATATTCCTTGGCAAGTTTCAGTTCGGAAGAATACAAAACCCATCCCGACAAGCAACAGGTTTGACATATTGCAAAAAGAACATACGGTTACCAAATCTATCCGTCCTGAAGTTAAGGAAAATAAGACCCAAACACCAAGAAATAAGAAAAAGAGCAACAAGAACAACAAGAACAAGAATGTAAAGGAGAAGAAAAAAATAAGATGTCAACAAACAGAGTTTTTCTCAAAAGGAGATAATATACGGTTTACCTCAATCCACATTGAGAGCGATAGCCATGGTCGTCACTTGGCGGGTCTAATTAAACAACTAACGCCGAGGTTGCTGGTTACGGGGGTGTGTAAGCCGGGAGCAAAACTTAAGGCAGTGACCTCCAACTCGAATCCACCATCAGGTAGCTGTGCTGTGATTGTTGCCGGTACGAACGATATTGCAAGCGGTGAACCGGAAAATATCTACCAGCTGTTGGAGCATCGAATTTCAGCCTTGCTTAGAGAGTCTGGTGTCATAGTCTCCACTATTCCACATAGACACGATCTACCAGAAGACCACGTAGTCAATCAGCAAACTCTGCTAGCCAATAACTACATCTCCGAGCTTGGCGCAAGGTATCAGGGATTGCAAGTAGTGGATATAAATGAAATACCGAGGCAGAGCTTTACGGCACACGGAATGCACCCCAAGATGACTGGAAAGAGACACTTTGCAAACTTGATCTACAGCGGACTCCAAAAGTTAAATCGCGTTTTCGACCCTAAGCGGAAGAGACCAATTAGTGGCCACAATAACTCAACACCCTCGTCCATTTCTACACTCGAGATCTCCCCCATGCTGGTCTCGGCGAACACCTTGTCAGATCCTAGGACAAATGAGCAAGACACGTCTCAGCCTATTGTGATGCTGCATCGGAACTCATTCGCTGACGCAGTGAAGAGCAGTTCGTCGACAAACCCTCTCGGAGCCATCGTTGAAGAAAATGTCTTTGACAGTTCTTTTTTAGAAATACCGGAGACAACAAGTTTGTGACAACATTGCCGGAGCCAAAATTAGTCCCCCAAAATGCAAACAAAATTCAAAATTTTCCATCAACAAAATTCTCTGTTGTTCATCAAAATGCACAGTCAGCCACGAACAAAATTGAGGAACTGTCTCTCTTGTGTGACGAGCTAAAGCCTGACATATTTATCGTCACTGAGCTTAGGTTTTAAAAAAGAGTCCATACATCTTTTCAAACTCAACAATTATCAATTGGCTAGCTCATTTGTGCGACAAAGGCAAAAATGTGGGGGCGTGGTAATTTTTTCAAAAAACCATTTGCAATTCCAGCCTTTGGAAATACCATATAGCTCTGAGTTGGATTTTGAGGCAATCGGCATCACAACTCCAACAGAGCACTCTGGTAAACTTTCTATTGTCGGGCTCTACAGATCACCAGATGGCTGCCCTGAAAATTTTTTTCTCAACTTCGAAAGGCTTCTAAATTCCCTCAAGTCGAAAAACATCAAATTTTTAATCACTGGTGATTTTAACATTGATATATTAAATCACAACCACCCCCTCACCCGGCGGCTACGCGACACCCTAACAACTTTCGGCCTTTCTTGGTCCGTGAATTCACCAACCCGAGTGACCCCAACATCTAAAACAGCCATCGACAACGCTATTACGAACATACCACACACGGTAGTCTCAGTTGTAGATGGGGCCATCTCTGACCACTTCTCCGTTGAAGTGTTGATTAGGGAGTTGGCACCAAAAAAACGGTAACCAATTTCTAAATTCTGTCGGGCCGTTCAGCCCTCAAATGTGAATCTTCTCATTCGAAACCTTGAAAGAGAGACTTGGTCATTTCTAGGAGAAAGTGACTGTGTCAATGACATGTTCACGACGTTTAACAACTGTTTAACGTATTACTTAGACTTGACATGCCCCTTCAGGGCTATCAAAGAGATCCCAAGGTCCCAAAGGGATACATGGATAACTCCTGGAATTCTTGTCTCTCGAGAAAAACTTAAATTTTATCATGGAATTTTCGTAAACACACAAGATCATGAATTTAAGATTTTTTACCGAAATTATAAGAGAGTGTACCGTAGAGTCATTAAAGCCGGAAAGGCCATGGACATTAACAGCACCTTACAGTCTTGCGAAAACTTTTCAAAGACTGCATGGAAAATCATCAATCAAACCACAAAACAACAAAGTTTTCAAAATCCTTCGAACATAACTCTAAATATCGATGGTAAACGGATCGAAGATCCTAAGGAGGTTGCCACGGCATTTAATTGTTTCTTTTCTTCGGTAGGATCCACAAAAATTTCTGAAAAAAACAACACTCAAAATATCAGAAGCCCAGCTTCCTCGATGGTGCTAACCCCTGTCGATGAAGCGGAGGTGGCTCGGACTATATTGAGGCTGAAACCAAAAAAATCGTGTGACATTGGTGGTATGTCTATGTGGTTGCTTAAAAGATGCTACAGGCCTCTCTTAACACCTCTGACTAAATTGATCAATACCTCATTTGAAAGAGGAATTTTCCCTGATGCTTTGAAGACAGCCAAGGTCTTGCCAATTTAAAAAAAAAATGATCCCACATCTCCCAGTAATTATCGACCAATTTCAATTCTTCCGGTACTGAGCAAAATTTTCGAAAAACTTTTTTGTGATAGATTGACAAGCTTCCTAGAACGCTTTGAAATCTTGAATCCTGGACAGTTTGGATTCAGAAAACACAGGTCAACAATTGATGCTGTGACCAAACTCGTTGAAACTGTTGTCGATGGCTTGGAGAGACGAGAACATGTGCTCAGCATATTTCTTGATCTCTCCAAAGCTTTTGACTGCGTGCATCATGCGAAACTGTTGCACCAGTTGCATGCCTATGGCGTTCGTGGACAGCCACACAAGTGGCTCTTGTCTTATCTGAGCGGTAGGCAGCAACAAGTTTTAGTTGGAAACCAATTTTCTGACAAGATCAAAATCTCCCAAGGTGTCCCACAGGGATCAATCCTGGGTCCAGTTCTCTTCTTGATCTATGTCAACAACTTAAATGAATCTGTCCAAAATGGAAGTGTGATTCAGTATGCTGACGACACAACTCTCTGTTTTAAAGAAAAATCCCTAAGGGATCTGGAGCTAAAATCCTTTGTTGGCTTGAACTCCATTATTCAAAATTTTTCAGGAATCAATCTAGAATCAAACAGCTCAAAAACAACTTTTCTCAACTTTTCTCTCCGACAGCAAAGTCAAGAAAATCAACCAGCTGTCATGATGGATGATGTCCTTTTAGAGGAAACAGATTCCACAAAGTTCCTAGGAATGTACCTTGATGAGGGCCTGACTTTTGGGACGACCACATTGATCACATCTGTTCAAAGGTTTCTCAGGGTATTTATGCTCTGCGAAACCTTGCTCAGTTTGTCACTCAAGATGTACTCAGAATGGCCTATTTTGGCCTTATTTACCCACACTTAGCCTATGGAATCAGGCTTTGGGGTGGGTGCGCAAAGTACAAATTTGATCGAGTATTTCGGCTGCAGAAAAAGGCAGTTCGAATCATGGCAAAATTAAATTCCAGAGAGTCGTGTAGAGATTCATTCAGGGAGCTTGGCTTACTCACTCTGCCCTGCCTCTTTATGCTCGAGGTCAGTGCGTATGTCCGATCGCAAACTGTGACTCGCGGTCGAGATGTCCATGGATATGAGACAAGAGGCAGGGATAATTTCCGGATTCCGCAACACAGAACAACTGCTTTTGAGCACCTTCCGACGCAAGTGGGCCTCAGAGTGTTCAACGTGCTCCCTGATGAGATCAAAATGTCAGCAAATCAAAACCAATTCAAAACCTTTTTGAAACGGTTTCTGGTGTCTGGGGTATTTTACTCGGTTGAGGAATTCATGAGGAGCCGTCGGGTTGTATTATAGTAAGTTAGTATAAATCGCGAGTCTTCAGGCAACGTTGTCCCGTATGTATGTGTGTATGAGTGTGCAACAAATGTATGTATGAATGCGAGAGTGACTGGCAAACAGATTTGTTGTTACGTAATATTTTAGAAAAATAAATTTTATATACAGTATTGACGCATTGTATACAATATGTAATTATTGTCGACACAATAAAGATATATTATTATTATTATTATTATTATTATTATTATTATTATTGTTCCGACAACCGTCAGTAATGAAGAAACATTGATAACAACCAATAACCGAAACCATTAGGCCTATTAAGTTATTCGATTCTGTCACGAACACCGAATCATACCTAACCAAAATATAATAAAAATGTATAAAACTAAATTAAATATAATACCTAAAGCTAGCCAATAACTAAACGAAAACGATACCAACATCAACTAGCCAAACAACTAGGCTACCTTATTTCTCATCATCTGCCACCTTATTTGAATATATACTAAAAAATATAACTATCGATAACTATACTTTCAAAGGGTAACAAAACAATCTATAAAAAACGCAATGGAATCGGACGTCAAGTTCTGCACAACAAACTTTATATTGAAGTTTGACCATCGGTATATCGTTCGATACTATTTTCTTAGAAATCAGTTGTTGAATCGTCTGCTATAGGAACGAACGTTAGAAGATCAGATATGAAACTCGTAACCAACAACTCTGTAGCCTAGTCGTTCACACTAGTCAACCAATCTACTATTACAGTCGTTTAAACTCGTTGAAAGAGCAAACCCCAGCAAAAAAACGCCTGATCCAATCAGAATTATAGACTAGGTAATCAAATGGATGGCAAACTAGTTGTCATACCACACTATACCAAATAATGGAATCATCTTGATATAGCTATTAAATAATAGCTTCAGTGCCTGTACATTTTCATTGAAATAGGCCTAGGCTTCTAAGATCCCTCAAGACTATCTCAGTTAAGGTTTTGAAATGTTCCAATTAAGATCATAGGCCTTAGGCCTAGTAGTTATGATTACTGTCTATTAAATTGCTCAAACTTTTACTAAAATTGTTAACATGACGATTAATAGCTCAAAACTAACTTACTTTACATAAAAGCTTAACTTAATCGGGTGTGTTTTAGAAAGGTGAGATTTATATTGATCAATGCTTAACCTATTTCTAGGGCTAAATATGATACCTAACTCTGGATCTTCGTCGACTTTACTCACCGACCTTAAATCGAGCATGAAATTTATGTTCAATAAATAAAGTGTAAAAGCTTCGGTAAATAAATAATTCTGAATAAATAAATATGTCGGGTCAAAAGTACACAATCAATGAATCAATAACAAAATCAAATAAGAACCAAGAACGACAACTAAACGAATCTTTCAAACTCAAAGATCTACTCAAACCGTTCAGTCTTTGACGATTTTGACTTTTAGACCCTAGAGGATTAGACGCTAGAGGAACCCACGGTTCTAAACTATATTTTTAAAACACTCTTGGAAGCCTACTTTTAAATCCACTTACATAATACTATACGAATAGCCTCAAGCCTAGCTATATGCCTAGTTACTTATTTCTGTTTAACACATTAAATAATATTAAAAGACAAAACACTTTAATATATCTATTATTGGAATTTCTTATCAACTACAAAAGTAAAGTTGTGGGAAATTTCAGTTTTCAGTATCACTCAGTTGGCACTAGCAGCACCTGACTGATCTGCCATCTGCTTGGCAACAGCAAAGCAAAAGCAACATGAAAATCTATTTCGTTTCGTGTATAGGCGTTCATTGTGTGAAGTGTACTTACTAGCTGCTGTCAAGCAGCCTGTCGCATGTTTTATAATTTAGCTATCACAGTTCTGCCATTAGCAGCTAAGTTTTTTCAATATGTGTCTAAATCGTTCATCTTGTTTCTCTACGTCAATGGTTAAAAGTTGACAATCATTTTTGGTAAGTTACAAAGAAATAAATGTTTGTTATTTTAGCTCATAGTTGACACTGGGGAAATCAGCTGGTCTTGTACAGTCAGCAACAAAAGCCTTTTGAAAATCTGTACTTTGGCAATATGCTTTGTATTGACTGGAAATTTTCTGTCAAAATCATGAATTAAAATATATTTAATTCTTGAAATAATGATAAAAGCTATTTTTCAAGATTATTCATTCGAGTAATGTGCATATAAATATTAAATATGCAATTCATTTCAGGCCTTACACTTTCACCTCAGAACTGTGTTATAGGTAGGCTTACCAAACGTCAGGGATTTCCCAGGACAGTCCGGGTTTCAGGCTTGCGTCCGGGGAAACGTCCGGGGTTGAATTTTGTCCGGGGTTTCAGTCAGCCTGCGTGAAAAACAGAGTAAAACGCCCGAAATAAATTAATTGGTTAGTTTTTGGCAGTTTTTAAGAAACTTTATACTAATCAAAAGACATTTTAAACGAATCGAAGGGGGATATTTTATGGTTTCATCAGGTATCACACTGAAAGGTTCTCGGCCGCGGCGACGAAGTAATTCGTTGCGTTACAACTAACTGCTCAACTGCGTCTTCTGCTTGGTCACAAGGCCTACATCATTGTTTTTTTAGCCAATAAGTATTCCAGAATCGATAATGTCACGCTAAAACGGCAGCGAAGTAGCCCGTCTGCTGAGAATTACACCGGACCAAACTTTACCACACCATTTCATTTCCCTTGACCTCCTCTTCTTCCCAACCCCCCCTTTATTTTGGTGCCCGGGGTTGGCTCTGAAAATTTATGGTAAGCCTAGTTATAGGCCCTGTTATAACACATTAGCCTAGGCCTACTTTATTTATTTTTGGGCTTGTTGCTTAAATTTTGAAAACAATGCTGTCTCTACCATTTCAATCATCTAATTTTATTCATTTTATGCATTTACCAATTTTTACTCAATCTTTGTTTTACATATCCAAGGCTAGTTTTTCTTTTTAGCTCTGAATTATGGACCTAATTTACGACGAGTGAAATCGAAGAATTGTTTTTAAAAGAGCAATTTACTTTTCAAGTAGTCCTACAATAAACATGTAATTCTTCAGATTTATTTGTTTTCCATTGTCTTAATGCACATTTTCCACTTTGTGTTGGCATGTAGTTTAGCTTAAAAGTTTTGACATTTATTAAGGAGAAGGCTTACTGATTGTCATTAAAAACATTTATTTCATGACAGTGTTTGTTGTTTAAGTTACAATGTAAGGTTAAAAAAACTTAACCCAGGTAGGCCTAACAGTAGTGATAGTAATTTTAGTAGGGCCTAGCCCACATTAACTTAACCCTTTTAGTGCCGAGGATCACTCAGAGCGACGTGCATACTAGGTACCACTAGTACCGAGGATTGCTGAGAGCAACGATGGGTCTAACTGCATTAAATACCGGGATCGCTCAGGGCGACTTTTACATTTTTATACATATAAAATATATTTTTCGCTTTTACTGGCTGGAATTCGTGTCAAACGCCTTTCTTCAAACCAATCTTTTGTTTCATGTCACTTTTCTCCTGAACTGTCTTTATGGTTAAGGCTGAAACAGCTGCTGGTAGATAAATAAACCATGCATTTCGTATGGCGGAGATGCAACTTCGTTTGTGTAATTTTTAGGCTATGTTTTTGTTTTACCTATAAGTTAGGGTTATTATTGAAATATAGTTTGTATTTTGATATTGTGGATATTTTTAAATGTTAAATGATTTTGCTAGTGTAAATATGGAATACGAATACTGTTTGAAGTAGGTTGCTTAGTGACGTTGTTCAACTCTGCATTGTTGCCTGTTTATCGTTTTATTGTGTCAATTCATAACCTATTGCAGTAGCCTAAATTGATGTTTTATATATGGTTTTTATTTGTTTTTTTAAGTAGTTTCACACAAAACTAATAAAAATTGCATCATAGTAAAACCTAAATATGTTTTTTTATTGTAAACATAAAAAATGAATTTAATGCAAAATTTTTTAGCATTTATTTGTACCAGAAACGTGAAATTTGTCTTTCCTCTTGTTATTTTTAAATAGTACAAGTACTTAGAAACAAAGAAAAAAAAGATTTGTTAAAAAATGAATTTTTAGAGAAATTTTTCCTAAACGCTTAAATTTTTGCTAAAAAAGGCCTGGCACTTCTTGCAGGTAACAATGAAAAAAGGTCCGGCACTTTATGTACTTAGGCCTACATTAATTTTTTTCTCTGGCACTAAAAGGGTTAACTTTTGAGCTGGCAAGATATTTCACTGAAAAAAAAAAATAGGCTATCGGAAGTTATTTTGTAAAGGCCTATTAAGTGATCAAAGTAATACCATTATGTTGTTAGGGAATCTGTTGTCACCCACAGTTGACTTTACTTCTACAATACATGTTGAGACAAATTATAAGACCTTTTCCTATAAGAAACTTCGACAGTAAAATTTTACAAATTGAATAAGATCTCCCATTTTAATAGTTAGGCCTTTATAGTTGTACTGGTGGCTTGAATGGGCTAAAAGACCTAATGAGGGCAAATTCAAACAATCCTTATTTATTATAGTACAAAATACCTTCATCTAGCAATCTGAATCTACCTTATATTGATATCCAGCCTACCACTTGGTTTTCAATCAAGTATCAGTATCATATGCTTTATGTAAACAAAGCAGACGTATTTAGATCCCAATGTTTTGTAAATGGCAGATATTTTAAGTTATTTCTCGTTTTCTGGTGAATTTCAAGCAATTTCATAATTTTCCCCGTCATCACAGAATAGAGACCTTTAATTTGAGCCCTCTCCCATCTTTCTACGATTTGCCAGACGCCCACAATTTTGACACAAAGAATCGCCTTACAAAATTAAATATATGATTCCTCAAAATGAAGAGAACTTAACACTCTTTCTCTTAGTTGTAAAATAATTTTGGTCTCTTCTGTCAATGTTACTTTTTTATTTAAAGAACTTAGGCCCTACAATCATCCTTAATCATGATCCATGCTGCAGCCGTAACGGTGGTGAATCAATCAATCAATCAATCGAAAATCTTTATTTATACATGTTGTACACCTGTACAATAAATCTTGTCAGTTACTAACCTAACTAAAAAATAAACAAAATATTAATCATCAATACAGTATCCATAAATTATACAATTTTACCTTAGAAATAAGGCAATCTATTAAATTATTACTATCGCTTAAATATAATATTCCTCCATTGTATATGGTGATTTTTCTATTAAATATTTCTTTAAATTCCGCTTAAACAGTTTAGTATTTATTTAGTTTTTTATAGCTTCTGGCAATTTTTTCATAAACAATGAACCAAATATGTCAAATATGTTGGGTTTTTCTTAAAAAATTCAAGATTGTGGGTTGAGGTCAAATATATCTCTTTTATGCCTGGGTTAATTAATGGGCTTTAATGAGTAACTTTAATCTTACGACACATTTTAACTCACAAATTACAATACGGGGAGCACCACAATGTATTCTGATGTTTATAAACCTCAGTATAAGGTCGAGAATCGCTTAACAAAGTATACCACAGGGTTTCCACATTGCTTTAAAAAAGTCACTAGCAACAACACCGGCCCTTGCTAGACTTTGCGACAACATCAGCAAAATATGGGAGGTCATAAACAAGTTACAGGTATTTTCCTAGACATTGAAAAAGCGTTGGATGGCCCTGAATAAAGAAATATTAATTAAGAAGCTCCACCAACTTAATAAGAAATAATGCACTAAAGTAGTTCAATGACTGCCTAACAAACCAAAGACAACTAATTGAAATAGAAACTACCAGAAATAAATATCAAATAAAAACAAGATCAACTGGTCGAAATACCTATCAAGTAATCCCACAATCTCTAGTTTGTATTGCGGGTGGCAAATTTCTCGGTTGTATTTCGGCCGTCAAAACTCTCGAGTCTTGATCTTTTGATGGTGACAAATATCATGGGCGAATCGCAAAACAATATTTCAATCTATATCTCGTCTAGGTAAACTTTCATTGTGTTGCTAAACAACCTTAGGATCAATTAAGGTCAGAAATTTCACGGTCAAATTTTGACATTACAAATATATCCCGGATGGCATAATTTTTATTTCAGTAGGTAGGCTATTAGTTTTGCCAGTGAGGCAGAATCCAACCATCTGATTGGCTGATCCGAACTGGAACTGGAGGTGTGCATCTACGTCATGATATTTTGTGGCCTGTTGAGATATGTCAAAAGTCGGTGATTGGAGTTGTAATTGTATCGTAATATAAATTTGCTGCATTCAAAAACACCAATAAAGACACTCAATCAGTGGCTTAACAGATTTTTTTTGGGCCCCACTGCAAACTTATTTTTTGGACCACCCATAAGTATTTTTGGACCACCGGACACAACATAAGCAGTTTTGCCAGTAAATGATAGCTGATAATGCACAAAAGGGCTTGTTTACTATTTCGATCATAATTTGATAAAGCTACATCACTGCATCACAAAGGTACGCCGCTTTAAGATGGGCAAGGATAACAGAGAATTAAATGTCGTACAAGGTGTATAGCAATAGGGCCGCCAAGTCTAAAGTCTGAACCTAAGGGCCCGGGCCGAGCAGGATTTTTTTTAGTTTGGTATTCTTAGGCCTTGAACAGCAGGTTTATACCAGCTTTTATGAAATAAAATTACACAGTGAAAAATTAACACTTTAAACTCATTTCGCAAATGGCTATTAGTGGATTACTGCACAGTAAAACAACATGCTTTTTGGCTTTATGACTGTGTACTCTATGACACAATATTGTTCACACAATGAAATATAAAATCCCTCATCGTGAAGCCTGCCTTTTCATACCTCTAAAGTTTTTTTACTACCATTATAAAAATTCATAGGCCTAGATAAAAACCCCAAATCGGCGTGATACAATATGAATAGAACAGAAGTTTTTTCTATTCATCTAGGGCACAATGTCAAAGGCACATGAGTTTTAATTATTTAGTATAGTTTGTTAATGGCCACAAAGCAACTGTGTTTTCCGATTGCTGGGGTAAAGCTCCGTTTTTATAGCTCCGCAACTGGGCTACTTGCTGGGTCCGCAATAGCGCACTTCGTACTCCGCGGTTGGAAAAAACACCGGTTCTTTACAAACTAATGGAAGTGTTTTCCTAGCTGCGCAGTGCGCGATTACCCGCCTTCTGCTCTACGTGGTTTACGCTGCACAATTAAGCCCACCGGTCTGGGACCTGTCCATTGCGCATCACGCAACGCAGTGTTTTTTGTGAAAATTGGAAATTTAGCGGATATAATTTTGTGGGAAAATTTTTTTCCCTCAGATACTTTTTTTAGAGGCTATCTATCAAAAAGGCAATGGATTTAAGTAAACTGTGAGTTACTAATCCCATAATTGTACCGAGAATTCTTCCCGTATACTTTCCGAAATCTCCCGAAAGTATACTGTATACATACGTAAGTTATGTTTATTAAATATTCATAAGTTGTGTTTGTAAAGAATTCTTTCCATATATATATTTTTTCCCCTAGAATTCTTGGGTATTTTTTTTGTGGAGAAGAACTGGTCTTTTATGAGTCTAAAATACTCCTTGAATTTCACTTCATTGTCAATTAGGTGTTTGGTGCTTAAAATGTTGAATGCACCCTCGTTGATCCTTTCTTTGAAAGGACATGAATAACGCCATGTTAGTACAGCAAGAGCAATATCAACATCCATGTCACCCTTCTTTGTCATCATCAAATAATAGTGTAAACCTCAACATCATCTTTTACGATCTATGTTAGATGGAGTCTAAATGCAAACTAAAATACGAATAACATCGCTGCTTAATCATGTCTAGTCATCTAGGAAAACACCATGCCAGTTAATTGCGCTGCGTTATTACTGACAACACCATCCTTAACATCGCAGGTTAATAATGAACTGCGCTGCGAGAAAGTTGCGGAGCTAGGAAAACGTAGCTTAAAATGACGAGGGATAAAGGATCAAATTACACGAACGGGTGGAGAAAACAGTTGCATGTACTGACCTAGCGAAGAAAATTGCAGAATTATTGTAGCTTGGTGGATTTTGTAAACGGCTGAAATAGACCATCACATTTACCAAAATCGGTAAATGGCAGGATTTATCAAAGACATCAATAACTGGTGAAAAAGTCGTGCAAGTTCTCTGATAGAAGTAGCTTTGCGAAAGATAAATATTCAACTTCTATTGTTGTGCAAATTTTCACAACAAAAAAAAAACTCAACAATAACAACATTATCAATACCAGTAATGTTAATGTTATTAATTATTAAATAAAATTATTGAATGATTAATAAAATTCAATCATTTAATGAACCCCCCGCATTGCGGGCCCTGGGGGCCCTTCTTTTACGTCACTGCACTCGATAGAAACTTGGTTGCACTACACACTATAAAAATACTCAATATATTTATTTGTTAGGTTAAAGATTTAATTTCCTCATCCACTTAATTTTCTCAACGACGTAACCTTCAGAATATATTTCGGATCAATTCATTTCCGTAGACTCGAGATTTAGTTGGTTGTATTTTTACAATTCAAATTGGTTATGAGGCCTGCTCCTGTACACCTTCCAAGGATCTTGTGAGAACTGTACTCCATAAACATCATATCTATCAAATTACATATGTTGAGCAGTATACCTTTCAAGATTTGTTAGGATAGGCGAAGAACTTCTTATTTGAAGAATTCTTATTCTTATTATTTCCATACTAAGCCTAAACTGCAATTCTGTCTGAAAAATCAAAACGAGTACTTTTTATTCCTAAGACTTTGAGCCTAGGAAAATATAATAAGTTTATATCGAGTGATTTTTATTGATTAATGAAGCTAAGTTATATAAAAATACAACTACAACTCCATCTAGCAACCTTTGACAGATCAATAGACCACAAAAAGTCACGACGAAGGTCAGTTGTTACAGACACCTCCAATTCCACTTCGGATCAGCCTATCAGATGGCTGGATTCTGTCCCATTGGCAAAATTAATAAGTTACTAAAATAAAATTTATGGTCTTAGTCGTGTCATGGCAAACTAATTTCAGTTGTATCATGAGAGGCAAAATTCTTTTGTCTTTTATAGACTAGATTTTCGCCCTAAACTCAATGCTGAAATCCGTTTTTTTTTATTTGGATTCGCTAAAAAGATATGCTCAAATACAAATTCAGCCATACAAATTTCTTATGGATATTTCGTACTTAGAATATTATTTTGGATTGTTTATCTTAAATCTCCGGTTCTAAATAAGATATCCTGCAAGTTTCGATCAATAGCTCCCTCAAAAGCCGTTAAATCACTGAGTATATTAAGTCCAAAACCTGCAGCATATCTTATTTAGAACCGGAGATATAATGTTACGGGCCTATGGGTTCTAAAATAATAACACTGGCGATTTCATAAACTAACTACTATTTATTAACTAATCAAGTAGTTACAAAGAGTTAAGTCCTATCTAAACCTAGCTAAGCCTATCTAACCTATCTCGAATACAATAAACTTAAATTGCTATTTACAGCTAGTTATTCTAATAATCTTATTCGATACTGTCAGTAAACACTGTCACTATGCACTATGCACTATGATCACTGAGCACTGTCACTGTCACTGGTCACTGGTCACTCGCACGCAGTATCATCGGACCCAAGACTGACTGACTGATCGGCGGCGCGGGCCCTTTTTATATGGTCCCGCGTCGAAGAGGCTAGGCTGGTTCGAGTACTGGAAGGTTCCGGAAGCCCCTTTGTCGGCAGGTCAAAGGGGCCGCCGACGGCACGTGCCGCCGCCCCTACACCCCGCACTCTCGCATCCCTGGGAGGTTCCAGAGAGTTCCGCAGCCGCGGCCTTCCAGTCGTTCCGTAACACCACCCCCTCCTTAAGACTGTTCTGCCCCAGAACAGATCCTTCCTGTTGCCTGGAGTCTCCGAAGGTGATGTTACTGTCTCTCCAAGGGTTGAACACGCAGACCACTACGAGGATGCCGGTCCCAGTGAAGATTTTTTCCACCATGCGTCTAACTATTCTCCAGTCCAAGCCATCGTAGCCGCATCCTAATTTGGGGATAGCCAATTTGTCAACTCCGTAATGAAGGAGCTTGTCCCGCAAGTATACAAGACTCTTCCTTAATGAGATGTAAGAGGGTTTTGTGTTGGAGGTATTCGTGGTCACATGATAAAATAGGTGTTGGCCATTATTCTCAAGATGGATTGCCTTGCCAATGATGGGTATTTGACGCTCGAGCTCTTCAATCTTTCCAAACTTTTTCCTGAAAACAGTAGCTATACCTCGGGACATTCTCAAATCTTTGGCCACACAGTGAGCTAGGGCATACTTCGTTGGCAACGAGAAGATGTCCTTATAAGCCATTCTTATCGCTCCACAGCGTTCCTCCTTCCCATCTCTAGACATTCCATCCTCAAATCCCGTTGGTTCCGTAGAGAGGTTCCTAACTCGTTGCTCTTCTTGCTTTCCGTGGTCTCCTTTGTATGGTGTTAGGCGGTTGAAATGGACTATTTTAGGTTTACCTCTTGGGAGCTTTTTAATCCGGTAGACCACATCTTTTATTCGACTTAGAATCTCGTACGGTCCCTCCCACGAACTCTGGAGCTTCGGTGAGTATCCACGACGCCTTCGAGGATTATGCAGCCAGACTAGATCTCCTGGTTTGAATCCACCTTTTTCAGGCTTAATGTCATGCCTTTCCTTCATCCTGTCACTTGCACCAAGGATGTTGATGCGGACTTTCTCATGTATTTCATCCATTCGCTTTCTTAAGCTCGATATGTAGTCCTCACCTACCACTTGTTCATCAGGTGTAAACCCAAACTGTAGATCACATGGCAAACGAAGTTCATGGCCAAATATCACATTGGCGGGCGTCTGTCCGGTGGTCTCATTTAAGGAGCTTCGATACGCAAGCAGGAACAAATGCAGGTACTGATCCCAGTCTCGTTGATGTTCGGAGACAACTTTCGACAGATACCTTCCTATCGTTCTATTCATGCGCTCCACCCAGTGGCGGCTCGTGAGTTTATGTACTGGGGGTTCAGAGCTAATAACATATACATTATACCAATGTATTATATTAGAGTCATTGTCTTAAGCCAATCAGTATTTTAAAACATTAAATGCTTACAAGATCGTAGTGCCTGCAATTCTTGACATACCTGCTTTTATACACGAGTGTAATGCTTATAGTATAGGATTAAGGCACCTTTGATGATAAATTGTATTATGCTACTATGTACATTAAAATGTTAAATCCAAAATTAATTAAATCAATAGCGTTATTACCGTTGCTCAATAGCTTAATTACTGTTCTTGCAGAAAGCTATGGTTCGGCCGCTACGCCGATTGTTTTCTTTCCATAATTAGAGCTAAAAATAAAACGCATAATCGCATAACTGAAATAAACGTATTTATAACTAAAAACAACATAGAAATCACACAATATTTAAATAAATAAACTTAAACATCGCCCGAACCATTAAAACAACATTATCAAGCTTTACAGCGCGCGTTCCGTAGGGTGCTGCTGAAACAGAAGTGGTTAGAAAAGAAACTACTCTTTCGGAAGAGGTCGGCCAATGTCGTCAGCGCTCGGCTCGCCGCTAGCAGAGAGCATTAGCGGTAGGTCCTGTTATAATATTTGACATTTGTTTAAACATATGGACTTTATAAATATTTACAAAAATATGTAAACAATCCCAGTTCTCTTTTAGATTCTTGTTTGTACAACTTATGTGTTTCATAGCTAATAAATTTGTGACTTTTAATAAAAATAATGTCTAGTTCATTTTACTTCATGGTGGCAGCGGTGATCTGCCTACTGTCCTGTTGTACAATTCAGAAGTTTTATATGGTTTAGAACTGGTTTACTCAAGAATTGGGAATCAGATTGCTTTGTGATGTCTACAGCTTTCCCAACAGATTCACTTGCTCCTATGGAGCATAAAGGAGACATGGCCGTGAATTGGAAGAGGTATAGGCGTCGATTTGAAAGGTTTGTGGAAGCATATTGTGATAAGGCTAACGATAAAAAGAAGATAGCGATTTTATTGAATGGTGCTGGCGACTCAGCTAATGATATCTTTGACTCTTTTGTATTTTTGGACGGCGATGAAGGTAAATTAGACAAAGTATTAGATCAATTTGATAAACATTATATCCCTGTTAGTAGTATTACATATCGTCGACATCAATTTTTTACACGTAGACAATTTGTAGATGAACCTTATGAAGAGTATATGGCTGTTTTGAGGAATCTTGGTAATGTATGTGAATTTGGTACCTTGCTTGATGGACTTGTTCGAGATGTATTCATTTGTGGCATTTTAAATAAGGAAGTTGTAACAAAACTACTAGGTCTGGGTGATGCTGACAGTCAAAAAATATTAGAATGTGCAAGGAATGAGGCTCTAATTAGAATGCAGGTTCAGACTGTAAAAACAGATGTAAATGAGCAACAGGTTGATTTGATTAGCTCAAATTTCCGTGGTGGCAATTCACAGGGTGCTGAGATTTTGATACGGGTGTTGAAAAATTCCAATGTAAGTTTTGCAATTATAATCATGTTAAAGGGAAGTGCCCGGCCTATAATAAGAGGTGTGCTGTATGTCGGCGCCTGCATCACTTTGCCAAAAGTACATTGTGTAAAGGGAAAGCAGTTAATGAGTTGGATTGCCAGGACGATCAGGAGGCAACGCTACAAGAATTTTGTATGAATATTTTACAAGTTGATGCTGTTAACGGGTCGTCAACAACAACTCCAAATGGACCTTCATGGTACAATGTGGATTTAATGGTCAACGGAAAACTGGCAACGTTCAAAATAGATACAGGCGCTCAGTGTAACGTGATCAGTATGTCGGAGTTCCAACGTCTTGGTTTGCAGAAGAATAAAGTTTTGACCAAGGCAAGTGTAAAAATTACTTCGTTTTCTGGCGACATTGTTCCTATTGAAGGTAAATGCATGCTTGATGTAATGCTTGAAGGTAAATGTTTTACAATTCCTTTATATGTAGTGTCCAAGAAATGTGTTAATATTCTTGGTTTACAAAGTAGTGAGCTACTAGGCTTGATTAAGAGAGTAAATTCTGTTAATTTGGATGTTTCACTGACGAAGAAATATTCTGTATTATTTTATGGTGGTATTGGTTTGGCTACAAATCATACTGTCTCTATAGAATTGGATAGTAGTGTAACTCCAGTAGTTTCTCCAGTTAGACGTATTCCTTTTAAGCTTTGTCCCAAAGTAAAGGCTGAACTGGATCGAATGGAAGAAATGGGTATAATTATATCTACAGAAGAGCCATCTGATTGGGTAAGCCAAATGGTAGTGGTTCAAAAGAAAGATGGGTCCCTGAGGTTGTGTATTGACCCAAGACCTTTAAATAATGCAATAAAACGTGCACACTTTCCATTCCCGAAAGTAGAAGATATTTCTGCTCAAGTTAAAGGTGCCAAGTTGTTTTGTAAACTTGATGCTAAATCTGGATTTTGGGTTTTGCCGCTTAATGAGAGAAGCTCTCGACTTTGCACTTTTGTAACTCCTTGGAGACGGTACCGGTTTCAACGTTTGCCTTTTGGTTTAAAGTGTTCACCAGAACAGTTTCATTCTTTTGTTACTAAATCGTTTGAGCGGATTGAAAATGTGTTTACATTTCAGGATGATATTTTTCTATGGGCAAGTTCTAAGGAGGAAATGGATGCTATTTTAGATAAAGTTCTCAGTGCTGCTCAAAATGCTGGAATCAAATTCAATCCTGATAAATGTGAGTTTTATAAGGATAAAGTTACTTTTTTAGGGCATTGTTTTTCTGAGCATGGAGTCTCAATTGATCCGGAGAAGGTACGTGCGATACAATCACTTAAGGTACCTGTCGATAAGAAATCTTTACAGCGAGTTTTGGGAATGTTCAATTATGTTTCAAAATTTATTCCTCATTATTCAGAATTGACTGCTCCACTGAGAGATCTCCTGAAAGAGGACGTTTTATTTAAGTGGAATCATTCTGTTGATCGAGCGTTTTGCTTATTGAAGGAGTCACTGACTAAAGCACCTGTTTTGGGATTTTTTGACCCTGAGAATGATGATTTAACTCTCAGTGTTGATGCAAGCTCACATTCTGTGGGTGCAGCATTATTGCAGAGCGGTAAGCCAATAGCGTACGCATCAGGTGCGCTTACGGACACTCAAATGAGATACGCTCAAATTGAAAAAGAACTATTTGCTGTCTGTTTTGGGGCTGAAAAGTTTCGCATGTGGATTTTTGGGCATAAAAAGGTTACTGTAGAAACTGATCATAAACCGTTGTTAGGTTTAAGTAAAAAACCTTTACATAAGGTTCCAACAAGATTGCAAAAAATGTTAGCCTTATGATTTAACATTCGTTTACAAGCCAAGTAAAGAAATGTTTCTAGCGGATGTGTTGTCAAGGGATGTACCTGTACTTGCTGGTTCACACAATGCGGATCTTTGTGAAGATATTGAAATGCAGATAGCGTTGTTGATCGAAAACTTACCTGTGACAGAAGAGTGGTGGAAGAAAGTGCTTGCAGCTTCCAAAAATGATCCAGTTATTTCACTTTTGAAGAACTATATTCAGAATGGATGGCCTTAGTATTATAAGGATGTGGTGTGTGAGATCAAGCCTTATTTTCATTTAAAAGATGATCTGAATATTGTAAATGATGTCCTATTTTATGGTGATCGAGTTCTTGTGCCAAGATCAATGAAGCGAGATGTACTTGTTCGTTTACATTGCGGACACCCTGGAGTGAACGGTATGATGGATCGGGCTAAGCTTTCAGTTTTCTGGCTGGGTATGTCTCAAGACATAAAGAAATGGGTTAGTTCATGTTCTGCTTGTTTAAAGTACTCAAACAACAAGCAAAAAACTACACTGATGCCTAAGACTATCCCTTTGCTACCATGGATGGAAGTTGGATGTGATACGTTTGAGTGGAACAATAGACATTTTTTAGTTGTTGTGGATGCATTGTCGAACTACCCAGAAGTTGTTGAAATTGCAGATCTACGTGGTACAACTATAGTTAATAAAATGAAGTCGATTTTTTCTCGGCATGGAATTCCAGTTACAGTTTGTACCGATGGTGCTACCTACTTTGTATCTGATGTATTCAAAAGTTTTTCAAAGGAATGGGGGTTCAAACAGGTTGTTTCAAGTCCGCATTATCCACAATCCAATGGTCTTGCAGAGAGAACTGTTAGGACAGTTAAGGCAATGTTTCAGAAAGCACATGAGAGTAAGGAGTGCTTGTATCTTGCGTTATTGAACTATAGAAATACTCCAAAAGGAGATGTTCATTCTCCTGCATCTAATTTAATGGGACGAACATTGAGAACGAACATTCCTGTGGCTTTCAATACGTTGATACCTAAGCTTACTTATGAGCAAGATAGAAAGATTAAATTGATGAGACAAGAGCGTTCAAAAGAACGATTTGATAAGTCTGCAGTAGTTCGCAAACCATTTACTACTGGGCAGCCAATCATGTTCAAAAAACACCCTGCTGCTGTGTGGACCCCTGGAGAGGTGATCGAACAAGGCCCAGGTCCTCGCTCCTATTTAATGGAAAATGAACAAGGAAATCGGTATGTTCGTAATGAAATTCATATTATGCCTCGTGGTATTCGTGACACAGAATTTAACCAACCTGAACCAGGTATAAGTAGCACTATTGTTAAAGCATCACCAGTACCTTTACAAGAAAAGCACGGACACAAAAGTAGTACTACTCGAGGTGTGGTCACGTCTTCCGGGCGTACGGTTCAACCTCGTAAAAGATTTATTGAAGAGGCGTAAGAGTTAAAGTTTTATAGTTTGTTTTCGATTTTTAAAGGAACATTTTGGATAATTTGTTAGAAAAATTCTTTTTGTTAATAAAAGGAAAGATGTTATAATATTTGACATTTGTTTAAACATATGGACTTTATAAATATTTACAAAAATATGTAAACAATCCCAGTTCTCTTTTAGATTCTTGTTTGTACAACTTATGTGTTTCATAGCTAATAAATTTGTGACTTTTAATAAAAATAATGTCTAGTTCATTTTACTTCAGTCCATTGCTTCCAAGCAAGCCCCCCTCCGCTCCCCCCACACCCCTCGCCCAGCCAGCTGGGTTCACTCGGCGAACTGAATCTCGCTCTGCTGGCGTTGCGTGAGAGCTTCGCCCGGACGCAAAAATAGTTTTTTTGCCATGTTGTTTATAAAAGTATGTTTAACAATGGGGTTTTCTACTATTTACTTAAAAATGTATTGTTTTTGATTATTTTAGGGGGTTCACTGAACCACTGAACCTACACACGAGCCGCCACTGGCTCCACCATGCCATCGGACTGCGGATGAAGTGGCGTCGTTCTAGTCTTCCGGATACCTAATACTTCACACATCCTGGAAAACACAGCTGGCTCAAAGTTCCTGCCTTGGTCAGAATGAAGCTCCAAAGGAACGCCAAATCTGCAGATTAGCTCCTTAACTAATACGTCCGCTACTGTGGTAGCTTCTTGGTTGGGGAGTGCATAGGCTTCTACCCATTTGCTGAAATAGTCCATCGCAACCAAGATAAATTTGTTTCCTGCATCTGAGACAGGAAATGGTCCGGCTACATCGATGGCTATTCACTCAAACGGAGCCCCCACATTGTATTTCCTCATCGGTGCCTTCGGTCTCTTCATTGGGCCATTTGATGCTGCGCACGTCACACTACCTGCACCAGTCCAACACGTCAGCCTTCTGATTGGCCCAGTAGCAGCGTTCGCGGACCTTCTCTAGAGTTCGATGTACTCCTAGGTGTCCTCCGGAAGATCCATCATGGAGTTCTTTCAGCACCTCAGGCACCCTTTTCTTTGGGACTATTATCTGAAGCCTTCGGCGACCTCCTTCCTCCGACTCAATCGTGCGCTTTAACTTGCCGTTGTCGACCAAAATCGAGTCCCACTGCGCCCAGTATGTCTTCACATTCTTTGACAACGGAGCAACGTCCTGCCATGATGGTCTTCCTCCTTCTGCCAGCTTCCATTTCATAAGATGTGTCAGGTCAGGGTCTTCACGCTAATCCTTTGATAGCTCTTCGTTTTCCCATGCGTGGTTGACGAAAGTTACACGGTTCACTAATGCACTCCTTTCTTCCTTTGACTCGGAGGAATTGGCTGTACACCTACTCATGGAATGGCCCAGCTGTCCGCAGTTCCAGCAGCGGATCTGCTTTTGTCTGGTCTTCAAAGCCTCTACGACCTTTTTGACTAATTCATCAAGGTCAAGAGGGGCCGTAGGCTCAGTCTCAACCGCTCAACTGCTCGGACCCGTGCCTGCCCTCGCACTGACTGTTTGACGGCCTCAAATTCCAATGCTTGAGTGAGCGCATCACTAAGAGTTTTCGGCCTGGCGAGCTTCACAGCCTGCTGAGTCTCAGGATCTCGCAGTCTGTCAAGGAATTTATCCACAGATAAGCTCTCGCAGACATCGTCCGGAACCGATGGATAAGCGTTTCTTACCAGGCGGGCAATATCAGCCTCAAATTCTTGAAGCGACTCACTGGGTCTCTGACTCCTGTTCCTTAGCTGTGACCGGTAGAGCTGGTCCATGTGCCGGTGCCCGAACCAGTTTGCTGACAAGCTCTTTATAACTGTGCCGCTCCGACAATGGCATGGCCTGTAGGACTGCTAACGCATCGCCCCGTAGAGACAAGCACAGAACAGAAGCCTTAGTCGCCTCGGACCACTGATGAAACATAGCCGCCGTCTCGAAGAGGGTCATGTAGTCCTCCCAAGGGGTTTTACCATCAAAGACAGGAACGACGTTGTGTGGGTTCATGGTTGCAACAGTTGACGGCGTCTTGAAGTCTTCACCGGTGCGTGCCTGCCGAGATTCAGCAGTATGGATAGGACTGGTCTCGATGATGTAGACATCGGGGGCTTCCCGATGTGTCCATATTTAACCTAAGCTTACTAACTAACTTATCCTCTAAGTTTTTCTCAATGGAATCTACTTTATTATCAATTTCAGTAATTTTCCCTCCCAACCTATGGTCTATTTCGCTCATTTTCTTGTGTAACACTGAAAGATCATTTTCCAAACTAATGACTTTATTAGAATAATCTTCTAGTCTGTTTTCAATGCTTTTAATTTCAACCTTTAAATTAGTTTCTAGAGTTTTATTTGACTCATTGATCTTAGTTTCCAATGTTAACATTTTAGTTTCTAGAGTTTTATTTGAATCATCGATCTTATTTTCCAATGTTAACATTTTAGTTTCTAGAGTAGTTTCTAAATTTAACATCATCTTATTCAAATTGTTAGTTTCAAACAAAAAGCTGTCGGGATCTTCGCCTACATCTAACAAAGCCTGTCTAAGACGTTGCTGAAGTACAGTTTTTGTTCCGGAAATATCAAGATCCCGTTCTTCTAATTCTTTTTTTAGATCAGCTACTTTTAACTCACAAAGTTTTAGTTTTCTACAAGCCATATTATTCAATACAATATAAACAATTGACAAAATAATCTCAGAACCTAATATAATTGATTTAAAATGTACTAAGTCTACCTTTGTTTATTAATCTCTCGTAACAAAATAAGCTATTAAAATACAAAATTGCTTCAATAACACTACAACACAATATAGTAGATAGACTAATGCAGCAAATTAATTTAAAATCTATCACTACAATTATTTTTCAATGAAATCGCCAAATATCTACACTTCTGACACCAATTGTTACGGGCCTACGGGTTCTAAAATAATAACACTGGCGATTTCATAAACTAACTACTATTTATTAACTAATCAAGTAGTTACAATGAGTTAAGTTCCTATCTAAACCTAGCTAAACCTATCTAACCTATCTCGAATACAATAAACTTAAATTGCTACTTACAGCTAGTTATTCTAATAATCTTATTCGATACTGTCACTAAACACTGTCACTATGCACTGTCACTGTCTCTGAGCACTGTCACTGTCACTGGTCACTAGTCACTCGCACGCAGTATCATCGGACCTAAAACTGGCTGACTGATCGGCGGCGCGGGCCCTTTTTATATGGTCCCGCGTCGAAGAGGCTAGGCTGGTTCGAGTACTGGAAGGTTCCGGAAGCCCCTTTGTCGGCAGGTCAAAGGGGCCGCCGACGGCACGTGCCGCCGCCCCTACACCCCGCACTCTCGCATCCCTGGGAGGTTCCAGAGAGTTCCGCAGCCGCGGCCTTCCAGTCGTTCCGTATCAATAAGATTAATAATCAAAATATAATATTCATAGTACGGATTATCCATAAGAAATGTATAGGGCTGAATTTGTATTTGAGCATATCTTTTTAGCGAATCCAAATTTTGCAAAACGGATTTCAGAATTGAGTTAGGCCAAAAATCTAGTCTATAATGATGTATCACAACGCCATCTTTACTTTTGAGAAAAATAATTTATATCCAATACGGCGGATCCAAGACGGCGGTCAAAAATGAGAACTGTGTCAAAATTAAGAACCAATCACCCAACAACAATGGGTAGCGATTTAGTCGATAGACTGAACAAAAACATTGATAAAACGCGCAGTTGAGTGACTTTTTTCTGAAATTTTTGTATAATGGGAAAAGCCATGATTTAACTATACTTAATCGCAAATAACTCAAAAACCGTTGGGTTTAGAGAAAAAATTATAATATCCATAAATGTGTATTTTTTGATGGGATTTTTTGATTTTTTTTGATTTTTTTTCAATTTTTATTTGAAACTTTTTTCTGTATCTCCGATAATAAAGGAGCTAAAGGCAAAAATACAGAAATTTGCCGCCATTTTCCAAGATGGCGGCCGTAGCACAGCTCCAATTTTAGGGGACTTTTAGTATGTTCAAAAGGAAGATATACCCAACATCTGTACCAAATTCCTTGCTTGTTCTAATTTTTTTGGGTTTATGGAATTTTTCACTTATTTTTACTGTACTATAGCGTATTTGCCGACCGCAATTAAACGGCAAATCCAGCTTTTCGAAACGGTCGTCCGCTAAAACTAACGTGCGCATTTGCCGATCGCAAATAAACGATAAATGCATCTTTGCAAATACAGTACACCTCGGATTATCCGGACCTCACATTATCCGGATCCCGGATCATCCGGACCGGTCAATCCGAGAAATTGAAAAATTAAAATACGGCAAAAACGTGATATTAGTCAGTTTACGAGTGAAATTTGCCTTCTAAAATTAAAATGCAAATTAGTCCAGTCAATCTGTTCCTAAAAAGAGGCGATAGAGGAAAAAATTAGGAGAAGGCTGAATTTTCCACCATCGACTACTACCGTATAGACAAGCTTCTAGCCAAAAGTCCCCACCCCTACCCCTCTTGCTTCCCCCCCTACAGCCCCTTGTTGTTATTTAAGTTTAGAAAATGCAGTATTTTGTAAAAATGACTATATCTCAGAAATTATTTGAGATATACCTTACATTTTGTAGTTTTCTGGTTCCTCATAAAAAGCTCTAAAAATAATGTCATATGGTGATTTACGATTAATCTACTCCTTCTACGTCTATTTTCCTGTTTAACTTGGAAAAAAAGCATTTTCCTACATTTTTCACCAACTATATTATTATTTTGCCCAATAACAAGGCTCAAATCACTTCCTTTATGACTCTGTTTTGAACTAAATATTTTCTCCTGTTTATAAGCTTTAAAATGATATACTTGGCTTGCTTTTCTCACTTATTGCCCTGCTAATACAAGTAAAACATGTTTTACAGCGCTTGCTGTGGCCGTGCATTACGCCACCGAGGTTTATTCAACCTGGGGTTTTAAGGGGAGAGGAAAATTGGAAAAAGCTTAATTTTTCACCATCGACTACTATTGTATAGACAAGCTTCTAGCCAAAAGTCCCCATCCCTACCCCTCTTGCTTCCTCCCTTGCAGCCCCCCTAATTTTCCTAGTCTAATAAACACAGTATTTTGCTAAGCTGCTTATATCTTAGAAACTATTTGAGATATCTCTTATATTTTGTTGTTTCAGGATTTCTCATAAAATAATCTAAAAGTAATGTTATATAGTGTTTTACGATTAATTCACGCCTTCTACGGCTATTTTCCTGTTTAATTTGGAAAAAACGTATTTTCCTTAAATTTTTATGAAATATATTTATATTTTTCCTAATAACAAGGCTCAAATCAATTCCCTTATGAATCTGTTTTGCACTGATATTTGCTCCTTTGCATAAGCTTTAAAATCATATCATATTTGGGTTGCTTTTCTGACATATTGCCTTGCTAATATAAGTAAAACATGTTTTACAGCGCTTGCCGCGGCCACGTGCAACGCCACCGAAGTTTATTCAACTGGGGTTTTACGGGGAGGGGAAAATAAGAAAAAGCTGAATTTTTCACCATCGACTACTATTGTATAGACAAGCTTCTGGCCAAAATGAGTGATATGACATCCTCAGGTGCTGGAGGTTCAAATATCAGTGCAAAACAGATTCATAAGGGAATTGATTTGAGCCTTGTTATTAGGAAATATATAAATCTTCACCTCGGAGGTAAAGGGCACTATGTCCATTTTCCTCATTTTTCAGGACAGCAGTTTAAAGATTCTTTTAAAATACTATAAAAAATTTCCTTAACAATAGTTGGAATGTGATAAAAACATTATACCCCACCATTATTCTTCCAAGTTTCATTTACTTAAGAATAATTTAAAAAAAATTTAATTCTTATAAAATTAAATAATTAAATTTTATGCGGCGGACATACCTCTTAAAATATTGATATTTATGTGACATAATTTTTTGGTAAGGAATTTTATTAAAGGATATACACTGAAAACTCGTTTATTCTGAAAACACAATAATAAGTTTAATAAGACTTAAGTTTAAGAACATACTATTTTTAGTAGTTGAACTGTCATTAGTCATTCTGAATCCAAAAAATTTGCTACCATTGGTTTTAAAACGTCTCTAATTATTTTTAAAACGTCTACTAATTAGTTTAGAGTAAGCCTAGGCACAAAGAAGTAAAAACTCACAATAAACAACAAAATATACTGATGAAACATTTAAATGACGCTTGGGTTTGTCCTAGTTGTTCCTCTGTACATGGGCCTAAGTAAATGGATAGGGCCTACATTAAAATAGCATTATGGTAAATATGCATTTTACAGTACTTGTGTCAAAATTGAATTTTTTTTCAAATGCTTGAAATAACACGCTGATTCCGGAAATGATAGTTTTTTTTACGGAAACGGCCGGAAAACCCAGGAAAATCGGAAAAACGGTAAAATTTTTTTATTTTTCAAAATTGGTCATGTGGGTACTCAAATTAACCGGGAGAGCAAGCGGAACAAGAATATGCAAAAATTTTCCGATATTAACGGAGTTACGGCCGGAAAAGCGTCGGAAAACTGTCGGAAAAGTCTAAAATATATCATGTGGGTACTCTAATTAACCGAAATTGCAAGCTGAATAAGAATATGTAAGGATATTTAGGATCTAACGAACAGTACCAGAGATAAAGCAAAAAAAAAACATCGGAGAATTGTAAAACTAACAGCACTATGTCCAGCTGGTGAGCAGAACTGTTAAAACCTTTTAGAGGTAAACTGCACAAGTCCACATGGTGCTGTATTCCTCTGAGTAAAAATTGACTTAGTGCCCATTTAAAAGGCTGTAACTTGCCTCGTGATTGGTTGGGGACATATTGCCCTATACCTTTGTGTAAATCAAAAAAAGTTATATTCAAATGTAAAATAACCTCAATTTGGCCAAAAATGGACATAGTGCCCTTTACCTCTAAAGTACAGAAATGTATTTCATAAAAATTTAAGGAAAATGCATTTCTCCAAATTAAACAGGAAAATAGACGTAGAAGGAGTAAACTAATCGTAAAACACTACATGGCGTTATTATTAGATTTTTTTATTAGAAATCTGGAAACAAAAAATATAAGAGATGTCTTAAATGGTTTCTAAGATATAGGCAGCTTGGCAAAATACTGCATTTATTAGACCTGGAAAATTAGGGGTGCTGAAGGGGGGGAAGCAAGGATGGTAGGAATGGGGACTTTTGGCTAGAAGCTTGTCTATACAATAGTAGTCGATGGTAAAAAATTTAGTTTTTTCCTATTTTCCCCTCGCCTTAAAACCCCAGGTTGAATGAACCTCGGTGGCGCAGCGCGCGGCCGCGGCAGGTGCTGTAAAACATGTTTTACTTGTATTAGCAAGACAATATGTGGGAAAAGCAAGCCAAATATGATATTATTTTAAAGCTTACACACATGAGAAAATTTTCAGTGCAAAACAGAGTCATAAAGGAAGTGATTTGAGCCTTGTTATTGGGCAAAATATAAATATATTTGATAAAAATTAAGGAAAGTGCTTTTTTCCCCAATTAAACAGGAAAATAGACCTAGAAGGAGTGAATTAATCGTATAACACTATATAACATTACTTTTAGATTATTTTATGAGAAATCCTGAAACAACAAAATATAAGAGATATCTCAAATAGTTTCTAAGATATAAGCAGCTTAGCAAAATACTGCATTTATTTGACTTGGAAAATTAGGGGGGGCTGCAGGGGGGGAAGCGAGAGGGGTAGGGATGGGGACTTTTGGCTAGAAGCTTGTCTATACAATAGTAGCCGATGGTAAATAATTCAGCTTTTTCCTATTTTCCCCTCCTCTTAAAACCCCAGGTTGAATGAACCTCGGTGGCGCAGCGCACGGCCGCGGCAGGTGCTGTAAAACATGTTTTACTTGTATTAACAAGGCAATAAGTGAGAAAATCACGTCAAGTATTATATCATTTTAAAGCTCTTCAACAGGAGAAATTATTTAGTACAAAACTTAGTCCTAACGGAAGTGATTTGAGCCTTGTTATTGGGCAAAATATAAATATATTTGATTAAAAATTAAGGAAAATGCTTTTTCTCCAAATTAAACAGGAAAATAGACGTAGAAGGAGTAAATTAATCGTAAAACACTATATAACATTACTTTTAGATTATTTTATGAGAAATCCGGAAACAACAACATTTAAGAAATATCTCAAATAGTTTCTAAGTTATAAGCAGTTTAGAAAAACACTGCAATCAATAGACTTGGAAAATAGGGGGGGGTTGTAGGGGGGGAAGCAAGGGGGTTAGGGATGGGGACTTTTGGCTAGAAGCTTGTCTATATGGTAGTAGTCGATGGGTAAAAATTCAGCCTTCTCCTAATTTTTTCACCTAAAAACCCCAGATTGACTGGACTAAATGTAATACACTACCGTACGCATTTAGAATCTCAATAGTTGAAGGAGACTTATTGCCTAAGAAGTACATTACGGATTTTCGTGATCATAGTTTTCTGGTTTGTTACTTGGGGCGCTAGCAGTAATCAGCAAAGACATAGCGTACACCAATTTTGCAAGCTAATTGCTGTGACTTGATGTGTCACGTTATTTTTTTAAGAAGAGTTAATGTATTAAGTTTTGAGTTACTTGAATTTTTGTCATGATTATTCCAATTTTGAGATATATATATGCTTTGAGTTATGATTATTAATTCTTAATACTTTAAATATTTTAATCTGGTCAAAGACCAGGTTTTTAGGTTTGAAATAAAAATTTAAAACCTAAACCTTAAGTACGGTAAAAGTTAACATTGTATTCTTATGACTAATAGTGAAGTTTAATTCTTAAAGTTTCAAAATTAATTCCCGGGAAAATTTGAAAGATTAACATGATGTTGTAACTGCCTTGATACGCCGTTTGCATTACCAATTTAGCAGGGGCTAAGGTACGCGATCGCTATTTAGGCGATATTGTAATGACCTCAGATTATCCGGATTTTTTGTTATCCGGATCGGTGTTCCGCCACATTAATCCGGATAATCCGAGGTGTACTGTATCGTGATCGGCCGCGAAAACCATCGCGCATATTTTTCAGTCGCGGTTGAACGGCAAAACAGCTTTGCGCTATTCGCGATCGGCTGCGAAATGCGCTTTGCGCGTATCTGCCGATCGCGGATAAACGGCCGATGTAGCTTTACGAAACTCGCGAGCGGCCGTGAAAAACGATCGCGCGTGTTTACCTATCGTGAATAAACGGCAAATCTAGCTTTGCGAAATTCGTGAACGGCCGCGTATTTGCCGATGGCGGCTAAACGGCCGATGTTGCTTTTCGAAACTTGCGATCGGCCGTGAAAAGCGATCGCGCGTATTTGCTGATTGCTGATAAACGACGAATGGAACATTGCAAACTCGCATTCGGGTGTGGAAACCAATCTTAGGTATTCACTGATAGTGGTTAATCGACGGAAATAACTTGCCAGAAGGCGAGACAGAGTGTGTGTTTTTATTTCAAAACTATGTTATCTCACGTTAACTTGATTAAATATAATTTAAATGGAAAAATACATAATGCTTTAAAAAAAGTTATAATTTTAGTCACTTGTTTATGAAACATAATTGCAGTTTTAGAGCACAGATTTTCACTTTTTCATACCTAATTATTCAAAATTTTCCCAGGGGAGGCCCCCCGGACCCCCCTCTGTTGTTGGGGGGTATTCCATACCCCGCCAGACCCCCCGTAAGGATCTCCTCCCCAAATGTTTCACTGCCCCCCCCCTAAATATACCCTTAAATCCGCTCCTGAAACTCTTTGCCAAATTGCCCCAAAGTATAAATACCCCCGTTGCAGCAGACCTGCATACTCAGCGAATTTCAAATGCAAAACAACGTATTTCAAGCAAACATAGCAAGATTTGACATGTTTTGTTAAGCTCCATAAGGATAACATGGGAAATGAGTATGCAGGTTTGCTGCTACAGGTATATTAAAACTGGATGGTTTTAATTCAATATTTAGTAGATCTGAACTAGAAGAAGCCATTTACCAAGTTTTATCAAGATATGTTGAGAAATAAGCGAGATATAGAATTTTACTTATTTCCCATAAGGTTAACATTGGGACAACGTACTGTGTTTACCACTTTCAATATCTCGGTAACCAATGGGCATAGAGCAGTGATTCAAATACTAAATTATTTGTTTTTTTGAGCTGAATTCAATGGTGCCCACAAAAATTTGATAAATTTTATTTTTCTATGTAAAAAACTCAAAAAACCCATTTATGGGGGGGTTTATCCCCCTTTACCCCCCCTTCCGGTGGTCCGATCGGGCTGGTTCACGAACTCGTCCAATTGATTACCACTTTACATGTCCGTACCAAATTTCATAAAGATCGGACCATTTTTGCGGCCGCTATCGTGCTAACAGACACATATATATATATATATATATATATATATATATATATATATATATATATATATATAATTCGAACGAATAGTGTTTTTTGCTTCTGGGGGCCCCAAAACGAAAAGTTATAGTGGTCCCGAGCTTAGGTCTTACCATGAGACCTACGGTAATAGCTTCTTCCCTATAGGGGAAATTCGCTAAAAGACCTTAACGACATCAAAAAATTCAAAACTCAGTTGAAAAGTTATTTGTTAAAGAATGTTTTTACAGTGTTCCTATGTAGGCATCATCCTCCCAGTGGTAATCCTGCTTTTCCCCCTTGAAATTCCCTACCACCTACCATTAACCATCTATTTCAAGACCTTGACAATGCTTCCTGCAGCATAAACACAGCCTAAGTTGATGGATCTTATACCCCAGAAGAGGGGTCTTCAAGACTACTTCAAGGTACAAGGTACAAGCCTGTGCATTCTGCACGAATTTTAACTTTCCCAATTAAAAATAAAGTGTATGATTTATATTTCCAATTACTATTTTTTTTCTTATTTGGACATGTTTATAAAACATGGATATTTGGCTTTGATTGAAACTTTTGGCAATTTAAATCGAACAAACTTGCGGCACGTAATTTTACCCTTACATTTGGGGTAGGGAGGATGCGACATTGCGTTGGGGGGATGCCCACCCCTGCCTAGTCTGACGCGCGCGCATCACGTGTTTTTACATTACTGTACTTCAAATCCCAGTCTCAAATACTTCAGCCGGTCACAGGAATACGAAAAGTAGTTCTGAGCTTAAGCTTACCATTCAAAATTTGATTTTTAAAACAAAAAAGGTGTAAGTTTCTCGAAGAGGATCAGTAAACCAGCAGCCGATCCTTTCATCTCTAGATACTATGCTCGATCATCCTCATAAGGTTTGCCAGTGGAATATTTCCTACGCCAAGCAAGGGGTGTGGCGTTGCGAACTTATTTTGAGGGAAGACAACCAAGTGCTCGGTGAAGTCAGAGGCAGAGCTCGATGCTCACATTATGCAACTATCGTATAACTCGTTATCTTGTCCCAGTCAGTGAGCCTGCCACTGTAACGTGAATAACAATCGGAGGTAATGTGCCAGTGGCCCGTCCGATCTGATGTTTTGGCACGGGGCCGGGCCAGTCGGTAAAAACCGATGGGTCCAAAACGGGGAAATTTCGGAAGTAACAAAAGAGCTATTACGGAAACTATATTTCGACCTACTCTGATTAAAATAAAACGAAATTGACAACTTTTTTGCGAATTGGGCTAGGTCTCGTGTTCAGACCTAAGCCCGAGACCATGATTACTTTTCGTTTGGGGGTCCCCAGAAGCAAAAAACACCATTCGTTCGAATTTTAGCGAATTTAATTTCATTTCATTCTTTATTTATGTATTCATTTGTTTACATAGCCATGTAACAAATATGTATCGTCATAGTTCTAATACCAAAGATAACATTTCCTCTACCAAGAATTTCCTCTGTAATAAGCTATTACCGTCATTTAAACAGAATGGACAAACATATCCGTTCAGGGTAACCTCAGCAATCATACTAATATTTATATTAATTAATAAATTTTTATGTTGACTTTCTGGATGTGAAGCGAGTATATCGCGGGAACGTATTTTTAACTACACAATTAACGATTTGTTTCAAAATCTAACATAGGCTTATGTATGGGAAATAGAATTTTCATTTTTTTGAGTGTCTTACGATAACTCTGGTAAAAATGGTACGAACGAAACAAAATTTAATATAGACATGTAAAACTAGGTTGTCTCGGACGAGTTCGTAAACCAGCCAGATTGACATATCCAAAGTGGGAGTAAAGGCTCCTCTTTACCCCCAAAAATCAGTATTTTAAACTCTAAGTGAAATATTAAGCTTATCAAATTATCGTTTTCAGCATTGAATTCAGCTCGAAAAAACAAACAGCTTGGAATCTGGAATCACTGCTCAAAGTCCATTGGTCTCTAAGAAATTAGTGAATTTCCTGTGGAATTAGCTATTAACGTCGTTTTAACAGAACGGATAAAATCCGTTGAGGGTAACCTCAGCAAACATATTAATATTTATATCAATTTATCGCTTTCTATGTGTAATTGCGGAAACGATGTGGGGCGCGCGGGCGGCGCGGGCGGCGCGGGGCGGCGTGCCGTCTGCTACTGACACTGCACATGCGTCAACTTTGCTCACAACAGTGTTGGATGTTGAGACTTTAGGTCACAGTTTCCATTTCCATCAAGTTTTGAACCATTGAACTCTCCTCAAAACTGTGTTGCGAGCTGCATCAGCTGCCAACACTTTTTGTCGTTAACAGTGTTGGCCAACAATTCACACGAGCGTTTCCATTTAATATTTTACTCGAACAATGTTGCAAGCTCAGCCGTAAACTTTGTTTTGAGCAGAAAATGTTAAATGGAAACTGGAAACGGTGCTTAAGCCTATATAGCACCTCATCCAGGGTATTGAACGTTAGCCTGTACTTACCTCTTTTTGCTTACTCCCCTTCTTCAATGTTGTCACGCATATTATAATCCCTCCCGCCGTCGTCACATCACACTCAGTCAAGTTTTTTGACTCCGAGTTCGGTATTTCCGAATGGAATTGTGACGTAAACAAAGCGTGACGGCCATGTAGCCCCCGCACCCACTACGCTGCTTAGCTGGGGTTGCCGTCCCATCATCTGTGGCGCGTGTTCGATGCCGGATCGTGGCCAGCAGCGGTATTTGGCAGACTGCCACACACACACACACACACACACACGCACACGCACACAACACCACGCGTCTCTGTCTCGTGCCACAGATGAAGAACTGTACAGATTGGCAATCTAATGCACTTTTGCCCGTTTTTTTCGCGCGGCGTCAAGTTTTTTAGGTCGTTTTGCCGCACTTATTGCATTAGTATCAAAGTTATTAATGGCTATAATTGTTCTTTGGGACCTGAAGATTTGATATTGACGAAATTATACTTGATACCAATGCAATATGTGCGGCAAAACGACCTAACAAACTTGACGCCGCGCGAAAAAACGGGCACGCAAAAGTGCATTGGGTTGCCAATCTGTATAGTTCTTCATCTGTGCTCGTGCGCAATTCACACCGCGCACAAGTCGAGTCGGGTCCAACCTCTGATTTGCAGAACCGCTCTCGCACTGTCTAGTCGTGGTCATAGATCGCGTTGACCACATTTGTAGCAGGGTTGCGTCCGGTATTTTTGCTTTACGCTCCTTGCGAATTTCAAAAGATGTACTCACAATGGCATATTTTGGTCAAATCTACCCTCACCTCTCTTGTGGAAAAGGGTATGGGACAGTTGTGCAAAATTTAGGCTGAAAAGAGTATTCAAGCTGCAAAAAGGCAGAAAGAATAATTTTCAAGTTACAGACAAGAGACTCGTGTAAAGACGCCCTCAGGAAGCTGGGGCTGCTGACATTGCCTTCCTTGTAAGTCGTTCTTGCTTATACTCTATAAGCTGCCACGTTGTAGTAAACACTGGTGGTCATATTCGAATTGCTTGTTTACATTCTTCTGCATGAAAACACTTTAAAAAGACTCCGAGACATTGCCAGGACGGGAGTAGGCATACGTGTTTTCCAAAAGTGTTCATGAAAAATTCAATATTCAAATATCATAATTGTTTGTGTTAGTGACGTAAGGAGTGAATGATATCGTATGCCGAACTTCAAATATTTTCTCAACTTAAGATTGAAAAAGATATAACAAATCCAAATTTTGGTCACTGTAAAATAAAACATCAATACCTTAAAGAAATACAATAATTTGTTTTAATTTACATTAAATGTAAAAAATAATCTTACAATTCAATAAGTAACACACAAAATTAAAAAGAGGCAACATGTAAGAAATCTCAGACGGTAGCACAAACAGGCAAACAAAAACATGCACTACCTTTATTTTAGTATTTCACGTTTTACTTAGGCAAACAAAAACATGCACTACCTTTATTTTAGTATTTCACGTTTTACTTACCCAGCCTTGGCAATCCATAGATCAAACGTTTTGACGCGTTTCACCAATTACGGCATCCTGGGACTATCACACGTTGTAAGTTGTACACTAATTATCAGTTAAATTTTGGCAAGGAGGTTTTTTGTTTAATGGACAGTTGATTAGTGTACAACGTTTAATCGTCTGGGGATGCTTGATGTAATTTGAAAAATGCGTTACAGCTTTGGTTTTCTGGCTTCAAAAAGCTAAGTGTGAAAGAAATATAAAATGTAGTAAAGTATAATTTTGTACATTCAGCCATCACTTACGACCTAAAATAAATATGTAAAGCTGTTGTTTGGTGGGTGGCAATAATTTTTTGAATCAAAAAATCTGAATCAACAAAATTCGTCCGGGTGTAAAGTTTATGAGAATTCACGTGATACTTTGTAAACCCCCTTAAAATCGCCATAGGTTGTTTCGAAAACATAGTTACTGTATAAACAATAGCGCCGAGGAGCTCTGCGGGTCGCTTCAGCCTACCGCACAGTCTCCGAGCCTGCTGTGATGGTGATCGCCGGAGTCATCCCCATCCTCTTCCTCGCGAGTGAGAGGCAGGCGATTTACCGGAGGAGGCCTGAAGCGGGCCGGAAAGCAGCTGCCAGGGAAGAGCGCGATCATCGCAGCCTCGACGCCTGGCAGCGCGACTGGGAAGCCGAGCCGAGGGGACGTTGGACCTTCCAGCTCACACCTTCCGTCCGACCTTGGGTGGAACGGCAGCACGGCGAGGTCGATTACTACGTGACCCAGTTTCTTTCTGGGCACGGGTACTTCCGAGCCTATCTGCACCGGATGGACAAAGTCGCCAGCCCGGACTGACTGTATTGCCCCGGCATCCCAGACACGTCCGAGCACACCTTCTTTCAGTGAGACCGTTGGCACGTCCGCCGAGCCTCGCTTTCATGTGAGATCGGCGTGGTCGTCAGCCCAAACAACATCGTCGGAACTGTGCTCCAGGGAGAGGGCAACTGGAACTGTGTCCAGCACTACGTCCAGGCCATTCTTCGGGCGAAAAAGATCGAGCTCGATCGGCCTTAATCTTCAGCTTTTCCCCACGGAGGTTGCCCTAGTGGCGTAATATCAAAGGCCTAGCCCGAAGTAATGTGTGAAACAGTTCCAGGCTAGTGTCCTCGGTGCCGAGGGGGGTGGTTTAGTCGGTAGTTCACGGGACATAGAGCTCGTGGGAGTCCGACACTACTGAGGGGACAACGAGCCCCTCATTGTGCGTAAATGCATTCCACCTCCTACCAAAAAAATATTATTATTGTTCTACGCTCTAACTTGTTTAAATTATTATTTTCACTACGATAGCTTGGAAATAACTTGACCTTCGTAAAGTTTTTCTTACATTTACACATTCAGTTTGTCTTATTTTTCCTTAAGAGTCGAGATACCAAAGTTGCAAAATAAATATAATTAGTGTGATTCCGAAGCAAAATAAATTCAAAAATCAATAATGAAGTACACAGGCTATATGACACAAACTACAAACTTGGTACAAATAAGCTGACTATTCAGTTGAACCAGAAAGACTGACAAATAAATGCGAGTTTGTAGGGTTGACTCGTTTAAGACTTAATTATTTGATCCCTCATTTCGTCTTACGACATTCAGACGTTAGTGCACAATACCAGTAGATATAGATACCGTATTGGCCCAGCGCCAAATCGTTGATTCATCCACCTCTCGTCTCAGTATTAGTCAAACACCGCACTGTCTCTTTACACAGTTTACGCTAAAACAGTCCCGAACAGGCGCCAAAGTTGGCGAGGCTCGAGGTCAGCACGCGTTCGGACTACACCGTGAGTGCAATACAGTCAGAGTCAAATGTCTCGGCTCAGTCCCCCCTTAATGTTAAATGTATACAGTGTGTAAAAAGGTATGTTCTCCCCTCTTTAACTATTAGGTTTGATACACGAAACAAATCACCTTTGGGGAACGAAATTAACTTTACCCAAAGTATCTTTTGGGAATGATATTAACTTAACCGAAAGTATATTTTGGCGCTATAAGAAATTTTAAGTATCCCCCAAAAATGGGGGATTTAGGAGGCAACTCAAAATTATCAAACGCAAACCCCTTTTGAGTGACCTCTTATTTTAAAGATGGTGGTGGTTGGACACGAATGATTATGGTGGTGATGGTAGGCGAATGGTGGAAGTTGGAGGTCTCTAACGTGTTTCTATTCAAATTGGCAGCTTGTCAAAGTTTTGAATTAAATTAAATTTAATTAAAATTATATGCTTTATAACCTCTATAAAATGACATACATATCGACCTATACACAGCCTATGGAATGAACTACTTCCATCTGGGACGTACCTTAAAGGATGTCTTGCATGGATGATGACCAGCATAGGTAGTGCTGTACATAGTTTTAAAAGGCGTGAAATTCTCGACTAAATGCCGCAAACCGCATCTCGAAAGGACGCTTAGAACGTCTGAAATTGAATTTTTAAGGAGGTTAAAAATAGCATTATAAGAAAGTTTAAACGGCCGCGATTTTGGATTAGGTGGTCCGATTTGAATCGAATTTGCGGCATTGTATTCTACTCAAAAATAGCTTTAATTTGATGTACCGTACATATCAACCCATGCTTACATTTAAGATTTTCTTCTGACTCCTAGTGGACCGTCCTCCTGAGGACTGAGGAGGTAGGGGGTCACTGAACAGTTCTAAAGTAGTATTTTATATCCAAGAGTCATGTTATAAGTTTCGTAGGTCAATATTTAATATTAAAAAAATACGAAGCCGATCGCGGACTTTTTGAACGCCCGGTATATTAAGTCAATGTATTTACTATGTATTTTAGAATATATTTGAATTACAATTATATATTTTTATATATTTCGTAAATATATATATATATTTTTTTTTTCGGTCTCGTAATTGGTATATAATTATACATTTTCAAATATATTTGTAATATTATTTGAAATATATTCATTTATACAGTATTATTATGTAATATAATATATTTGAAAAATATTTTTTATACTTGGAAATTATTTCATATCAAATGAATGAAATTATGATTAATTATAAAAATAAAGTGACTGTTAACAATTAATATTGTAAAAATAAATAACTTACTTAAATGGCTTGTGAGTAGAGGAACTATTTTTGAAATAGTAGAAAGTAATTTTTATTGTTGGTCTGCGGCTTCAAAAATAAACTTATTTTATGTTGGGGGGAGGCACCCCGGCGCGACGCCTAAAGCTGACCATTCACGTACGTGCTTTGCACGCCGTGCATTGCTCGCCGTGCAACGTCTTAACGTTGGTCTTATGAGACGTGCCGCCTGCCGCGCACGCCGAAGCCCACAAACGTACGGCACGGTGCATAAGACCAATGTTGTAGAATTGCATGGCGTGCAATGCACGGCGTGCAAGGCACGTACGTGAATGGTCGCCTTAGGCCTGCCACACACTGTTTCAGTCAAGGCGAGGCAAGGCGGTGAGAGACAAGTCGATCGTCTTGCCTTGTCGCAAAGCGAACGCACACAGCAGAAGGCGAGGCGAGGCAAGGCATCCAAAGTTTTGGCGCGGTTTTACAGAGTCCAGTCGTATAAATGTGCTTTGGCAGGTGATTGACATAGGTTACAAGTCTCTGCAGTGCGCTGTCGAGGCACGATGGATGAGGAGGAAAGAGACTGTTCTCATGCTGTGGGGTTTTCTTACAGCTGCTGGATCAGAATGTGAAAAACAGAAGAATGTGGGTACATCCTATAAATCAGAAAAGGGGTAGTATTTTATGAAATAGTATTTTACCTAGTACGTCCAACTCTTTACCAATTTCTGCCCATATTTTTAAGCTCAGAGTGGGTGGATCAACTCCCGCGCATGCGCAGAACGCTCCGACTGTCAGCGACGAAATTTTTGACTGCTTCGCTTTTTGACTAAAGGCGCATTTTCGCCTCGCCTCGCCTCGTCTCTTGCAGTGTGTGGTGCTCCGTAAGCGCCCGTGCGTTCTCTGTCGCTTAAGACGCCTTTAGTCAAAATGCCTCGCCTCGCCTCGCCTCGACTGATGCAGTGTGTGGCCGGCCTTAAGCCTATGAGTGCGTCTATATGGGGCGGAAACTGTACAAACTAAACTGAGCGTTTGAGGGCAGACGACAGTTCCGACCATACTGCGCAGTACCGGCCTTGAGGCCCGGCCTTTGAGGATAAACTGAATGTGTACAGTAGACCTCAGTGTGCGTTATGTGCGGTTCAGAGATGTGCGCAGCGCGGGTCCTTGAGGAGCGCCTCCAGCTGATGCCAACAGCTGACCCACTAGATCGGGTCAGCCGGAAGCCTTGGCAGTCCGTTCTCCCCGTCTAGTCCAAGGATACCAGTATTGTTTGTATAGCCGAATAAATACTCTCAGCGAACCTACGTCATCGACCGCACTCATATCGCTCGGCAGCGGTTATTTAACAACAGATATCTCTGTGTTAAGCCTGTATTTGACATTTGCTATCACTATCACAGAGGAGGGACGAACGGCAACTTTTTTCTATTTAGACCCATTTTTTATTCGATATTATAGGAATTTCCAGCTGTAAAAATAGTATCTTTTACATCGCTTATTTTATAACACTAGAATTGGTAATTGAATTTAGTTGAAATAGGCTCACATATGTTAAACAAATAATGCGCGTGTGAAATTATTGTACTGCTATATACTGTACTATCATATATTTAAACGAAGTCCTAGGGAAATCTTGATATTTATTATTTTGGTATTAGTGTAAATTCCATTTGGTACTTAATGGTTGTTTCAAGTGTGTTTTCTGCTTCTGATTAATATCCATGAAATACAAATATTTCGTAGACATAATTTAAAAAGACCATATTCTGTTTTTTGCTCATAAATATAAAAAATTAAAATTCAACGAACATTCGTCGACGAAAAATAAATAAATTTGTCATAAGATGTTACAATTTCTTATTACGTTCTGTTCATTTTCTCAATACTCATACCTCTCATTTTCTAATTATTTTTTATAAATACAGATTAAAAACTAAAATTTTATTCAAAAACTAGCTGATCCCTGTGTATTACCATCTTTTAGAATTTATAGATAAGACAGGACAACATATTGCCTTCCAACTTAATGTGTACTAAAAATAATTATTAAGAAAAAAATAATTACTGCTATGTTTTTTTGTATACTACGTTGTTAGTTAATGTTTTACAATACTGTCTACACCACTGTGCATAGCAATAACCTCTAGCTGAGATGTATTCAATAAACAGTAGTTATTATTGTTAAAAGTTCCGTATGTTTTTTTGTTTATGTTATCCATGTATTCAACAAAATGTATCATTACCTGATGCCTCCATTCGGGTTTTCAACGATCCCCTGTGAACAGAGAAATATGTCAAAACACTTAAAATAAATAACAACATGCGCGTACAATTGCAAATTGACCTGATGTGGAGATCCTTTACACCAAACAATTGCTTGACATTAGTAATAAAATAGCGAAATTCGTGTTTTTACATCGTCTGGACACATTGCAGTCATTCCTGCCATTTGTTTTTTAATTTTCATTATTAAAGACTGAACATATTGCGAAGGTGCTCCCAAGTGTAATATCGCGACTTAGCACGATACCGGGGAACCGGGAAATGAATAAAAGACATTATTTGTATAGTAACAAGGCATGGGACTGTAACCCGCGGAATGAACATGAAGGAGAAGAGGAGCGAACAGAACTAAGAGCTGAGGTGAGGATGCACTAGATAGACAGACGGATCTAAACTGGATTGTGATTGGTTGAACTTGGGTACGGGTTGCGGGGTACAGCCAATTGCGTTTATTGTACTAAATCATTAACATATTGCCAACTTAATAATTTTACAAAATTGAATTATCAATGAACTGAACATTATAATATATATATATATATATAAATGTAAGTTAGTACATTACATCTCTCCACCCAAATTTGGAACTATGTGACAAATTGACAAAAATAATAAGCGGTACATACTTAATTATAACAGAGTGAATGATTAACAATAAAAAAATAATGACAGAAAACCATAACCTAATGAACACAACATAAAATCTTACATCAACATTGCCTTTAAAGCTTTAGAGGTCAAGCCTTTCAACTGGCTTCTTGGGTCGATTCGATCGCCTTAATGGAACAGGAGGCGAAGGACGGTTAACCGGATTGGTTACAGATTGACGACTGCAAGGAGAGGTTGGGTCTAGCCTTGTAGGTATAGGTGAACGGGGTGTAGGTGTAGGTGCTGGTAACGGACTAGGCGAGCTAGTTTGGTTGTTAGGAACAGACACTGGAGATGGAGAAAACATTGTCTGTTTGTACTATGCCATAGGCTCATCATTTAGGCTATCATCTGCATTTTCAGCTATTCCTGAGTCAACAGCTACTATCTGATTGATATGTCTTTTCCACAGTAACCCAGAATTTATTCTTACAATATACATTACATTACTGATTTGCCTAACCACAATACCCTCAACCCATTTATCATTAGCTCTGTAATCTCTAACCAACACATGTTGATTAATTCTTAAATATCTTGTTTTTCTACCTCTCGCATACAATTTCTGTTTTTCCTGTTTCTGCTGCACTGTATTATTTAAACTCGGTCTTAACAAATCAAACCTAGTTCTTAATGATCGATTAAACATCAACTTGGCTGGTGTTTCATTTGTGGTTGCATGAACTGAATTGCGGTAATCAAATAAAATTCTACTTAATGCCACAGAAACATTGCTTACATTATCCCTAAATGCACATTTTAACTTCTGTTTAGCGTATTTGACTGAGTTTTCAGCCTGGCCATTTGACTGGGGGTGGTAGGGGGCTGATGTGGTTTGTTTAATACCATTGTAATCAAGAAATCTTTTAAATTCTACTGAATTGAATGGTGGACCATTGTCACTATGAACTGAGATAGGGAGTCCAAATCTAGCAAATAATGATCGCAAATGTTCAATGGTATGTTGAGCTGCGGTTGAAGCGGTTTCAAACACTTCCAACCATTTAGAATGGGCATCAATAACTATTAGATACATTTTCCCTTTGAATGGACCTAGGAAATCTAAGTGCAAACGTTCCCAAGGATGATTAGGATATTGCCACACGTGCAATTCTGATTTAGCAGGACTTTGACGCTCTGCAAGGCAGGACGGACAACTATTAGCCAGGCGCTCAATATCTAAATCCAAATTAGGCCAATACACATAAGACCTTGCTACACTTTTCATTTTCATTACTCCCATATGACTGATATGCAACTCATTCAGAATATATTCTCTTAGGCTTTTAGGAATTATTACTCGATATCCCCACATAAGTACGCCTTGCTCAATAGTTAGTTCGTCCTTCCTTTTATAAAACGCTGATAGTTCATTTTCTTCCTCAGACAAAAAGTTAGGCCAACCATGCATAACATACCCATATACTCTCTTTAATAGTACATCTTTCTGAGTTTCTTTCTTTACCTGCTCACAATTTAAGGGAATAGAACTTTCTTTTATACAATGTAAGTAGGTCCCTACCCAATCAGAATCATTAGTTGAAACTGAATGTTTTACATTCACAGGCAATCTAGATAATACTTCAGCACTATTATTTTCTGACTTAACATATTTGATATCAAAATCATATCCGGATAAAAATACTGCATAACGCTGTAACCTACCAGCAGCGAACAAAGGTATCCCTTTCTTAGGCCCAAAGATACTCAATAATGGCTTATGATCACATTTAAGGGTAAAATGCCTACCGTATAAATATTGGTGGTATTTCTTTACACCATAAACGACTGCGGTCGCTTCCTTATCAATTTGAGAGTAATTACACTCAGCAGGAGAAAGTGTTCGCGAAGAATATGAAACAGGTCTCTCGACCCCATTAGAATCAACAATGCTTAATGCACAACCTATTCCTGTTGAACTTGCATCAACCGTCAATATGGCTGGCGGTTGTGGGTCGTAATGCGCAAGTATTGGCGCAGTTGTTAAAAGTTCCTTGACCTTATTGAATGACTCTACACATTGCTTATCAAACACAAAAGGTACATCCTTTTTCAAAAGATTATACAAAGGACTCATTACACTGCTTAAATTGGGCACAAATTTACCATAATACTGTACTAAACCCGCAAAAGCTTTGACTTGTGTGACATTTTGAGGTTCAGGAGCATTGATAATGGCATTAACCTTTGATTGAGAAGGACGTAACCCAATTTGGTCTATTATATAACCCAAATATTCAAGCTGTTTTGCAAAGAAATTACACTTTTCTTTTTTTACAGTAAACCCATTTGAGGAAAGGCGCTTACAAACTTCTCTTAGTCTACAAACATGGGTTTCATTATCTGGGGCAGAAATTAATATATCATCTAGGTATGAAACTACACCTGGTATACCTTGAAGGGTTTGCTCGATTTTCTGCTGAAAAATACTAGGACCACTGCTGATACCAAAGGGTAAACGCAAATACGAAAATAATCCCTTATGAGTAGATATTGTACAAAGTTTCTGTGATGATTCATCTAATTTAAGCTGCATATATGCCTCACTTAAATCTATTTTGCTATAAAGTTCACCATTTTGTAACTCGTTAAATAGGTATTCAATCCTGGGTAAGGGATAACGCTCAACATTTAAATCTTTATTTAAACTAATGCGGTAATCACCACAAACTCTAATTGAACCATCTTTCTTAATGACAGGAACTATTGGAGTAGAGTACTCACTGCTATTAACAGGACATAGAATATCAGCATCTACCAAACGTTTTAATTCTGCCTCAACTTTGGCTTTGAGTGTAAAAGGTAATGGTCTTGGTTTGAAATACTTAGGCGTTACATTAGGTTTTAGAACAAGTTTAACAGGATCACCAGTGTAACAACCTAACTTGTCAGTGAACACATTTGGGAATTCTTGATATAATTCCATGATAATATCATTACTTGATTTTAGCTTTGTACTTTTGATTTGTCCTGATTCAGAAAACTCACTAGACCTACTTTCATTCATCGGAATAGATACAGTGATTCGTAACTGCTGAATCCAATCTCGCCCTATCAAAGGATTAGCCCCTCTTTTGACTACAAACAAATCTAAATTCTTAGATATATTGTTATGACTAACCGACACAGTTAATCTGCCTATTGGTTTGAACTGATCATTCGTGTATGAACTTAAAACTAAATCAGTTGGTTGCAAAGGTACATTATCTAGGTGCAGTTTGTAAAAGTCTTCAGAAATGACCGAAACACATGCACCACTGTCAACTTCAAAGAACATTGGTTTGTTTTCGACACTTAAGTTTACTTTAATCGGGTCGACTTTAATTCTATTGACAGCTAACAATGGTTCCTCAATATGAAACAAAGGACCTAGGTTAAAATCAACATCATCGCTAGAGTTAGGTTCCTGAACTTTACTTTCTTCAACATAATTTTGCCTAGCTTTTTGGTGCTTATTGTTGGTATACTTATAATTAGGCCTACTCTTATTATAATGGTTTGAATTGTATTGAGACTTACTTGAATTTTTTGATTTGCAAACCTTCTCTAAGTGACCTACTTTGTGACAGAAATTACAAGTTAAACTCCTGAACTTGCACGAGTTAGTCATATGTCCCACTTGTCCACAACAGAAACATTTTATGTCACCTCCACTGGGCACTCCTCCTTTCCTCTGGTCTCGGGATCCTTGCTGGTTTCGTTGCTGCATTCGGTTGTTGTGACCCTTGTTGATATTGTGAAGTCGTCCTCCACTGCTGCCCTGAGCTCCGATCTGTGTTGATAACGTAGCCGTGTCCCTCTCTGCAGACTCCATGGTAGTGGCAATTTGGACTGCTTTTTCAAAAGTCAAGTCTGGCTCCCCCAAAAGACGTTTTTTGGTTGCTTCACTCTTCAGGCCACTTACAATCCTGTCCCTTAAATAGTCCGGCAACTTGTCTTGGAATTCACAGTTAACCGATAACTGTTTTAACTGCACTACGTATTGAGCCACCGACTCATGTTCATGTTGATTTCTGAGGCTGATCTTATATCTTTCGGCTATGAAAGAAGGTTTTGGAGATAAGTGGTCACCAATCATCTTAACTATTTCTTCATAAGTTTTTACTGCAGGCTTGTCAGGCGAACACAGGTTTTTCAATAAGTTATAAGTCTTCACTCCCACTAAAGTCAATAGTGTAGACACTTTCTTCTCTGCCTTAATCTCGTTACAATCACAAAATAGTTCAAATCTTTCGATGTATGTCGCCCAACTCTCGTCCGTGTCTTGAAAAGGACCGACGCTGCCGATGTACGCCGCCATCTTCTGCACGCTATCGCCGAACAACGAATCCAAGAACAATGGATGAAATCCGTCCATAGAATTACACAACGCAAGAGTTTACCTCGTCGCCAATGTAATATCGCGACTTAGCACGATACCGGGGAACCGGGAAATGAATAAAAGACATTATTTGTATAGTAACAAGGCATGGGACTGTAACCCGCGGAATGAACATGAAGGAGAAGGGGAGCGAACAGAACTAAGAGCTGAGGTGAGGATGCACTAGATAGACAGACGGATCTAAACTGGATTGTGATTGGTTGAACTTGGGTACGGGTTGCGGGGTACAGCCAATTGCGTTTATTGTACTAAATCATTAACATATTGCCAACTTAATAATTTTACAAAATTGAATTATCAATGAACTGAACATTATAATATATATATATATATATATATATATAAATGTAAGTTAGTACATTACACCAAGCATTGCTCAAAATTATGATACTCGAGGATGGCAGTAATGTTACTTCGAATAACTATGTTGCGCCGTTACTCCAAAATATGTAATTTGAAAGCAATTATTTTATTGCTAGATATGAGTCCGAAATGTATAGGATCCAGCTCATTTTTCCGAACACCGAATTTAGTGGTTCTCGTTGCGGTGATCTACCAAGGCTGAATAGTCCAAGGCTGAAGAGGGAACAATCCCTATAACAGCCTCAGTGTGCCGACCCGGCCACTGGAACCTCACGATCACGTCATAACGTCATTTTGAATCCCACTGACCAGGGACTTAATCTTTTAGACATTAATTACTGTCTTCTAATTTGGACACACTACATTCTTTGGTCCAATAAAAACTTTCATTGATTGTCACATTACGTAGGCACGCTGTTCAGTAGAGATTAAAGGCAACATTCAGAAATCAACTTCGATGATTCCGTTGATTCCGTCCTACTTAATTTTGTGTTTTGCATTGTTCGCCATTTTAACTCAGACGCACATATCTTTGAATTACAGCATTGAGGGTTTTGTGACCTTCATTACATTGGTACTTCTGATCAGTCGCATTTTAAAGAACGAATACCCCCGTTGCAGCAGACCTGCATACTCAGCGAATTTCAAATGCAAAACAACATATTTCAATCCAACATAACGAGATTTGACATGTTTTTGTAAGCTCCATAAGAATAACATAGGGGATGAGTATGCAGGTTTGCTGCTACAGGTATATTACAATTGGGTGGTTTTAATTCAATATTTAGTAGATCTGAACTAGAAGAAGCCATTTACCAAGTTATATTAAGATATGTTGAGAAATAAGCGAGTTATAGAATTTTACTTATTTCCCAAAAGTTTAACATTGGGACAATGTACTGTGTTTACCACTTTCAATATCTAGGTAACCAATGGACATAGAGCTATGATTCAAAATACTTAATTGTTTGTTTTTCAAGCTGAATTCAATGGTGAAATCCAAAATTGGACCACTTAAATTTTTCCGTGTGAAAAACGCAAAAAAACCATTTTTGGGGGGTTTATCCCCCTTTACCCCCACTTCTGGTGGTCTGATCAGGCTGGTTTACGAACTCGTCCAATTGATTACCACTTTACACGTCTGTACCAAATTTCATAAAGATCGGACCATTTTTACGGCCGCTATCGTGCTTACAGACATATATATATATATATATATACTCCTCTATATATATATAAATTCAAACGAATGGTGTTTTTAGCTTCTGGGGGCCCCAAAACGAAAAGTTATCATGGTCTTGGGCTTAGGTCTTACCATGAGACCTGCGGTAATAGCTTCTTCCCTATAGGAGAAATTCGCTAAAATTGAACAAAACTCGATGTTCAATGAAACTTTTAATATAAGACGGAATTATTACGGTTTACTAGCTGGATAAACGGACATTGAGTTGATTTTTTATGAACTGCCTACCGCGATAGGGGTCATATTTTATTATTTTTTTATTAACAGTTATTAATTTATTGTAGGTTATAGCATAAGGTACAGATTATAGTACACTCCGGCTTCGTCTCAATCCCACTTCTCATGCAAGGCCCTTTGGTGGAGGTCCATCTCGATACTGTAACAGCCCTAAATCCTTCGTGAACATATTGAAAGTTTATTTATATAACAATAAACATTTGTACTTTTTGACCACAGGCAATTGAAGTTGTGTACATTAATTTTAGCTTTAAACTAAATAGTCAAATTTATGGAATAATGTAAACAAATATACCCCGTTGCAGCAGACCTGCATACTCAGCGAATTTCAAATGCAAAACAATATGTATTTCATTCAAACATAGCGAGATTTGACATGTTTTGGTAAGCTCCATAAAAATAACATGGGGAATGAGTGTGCAGGTTTGCTGCTACAGGTATATTAAAACTGGATGGTTTTAATTCAATATTTAGTAAATCTGAACTAGAATAAGCCATTTACCAATTTTTATCAAGATATATGTTGAGAAGTAAGCGATATATAGAATTTTACATATTTCCCATAAGGTTAACATTGGGACAATGTACTGTGTTTACCACATTCAATATCTCGGTAACCAATGGACATAGAGCAGTTATTCAAAATACTAAATTGTTTGTTTTTTTGAGCTGAATTCAATGGTGACACAAAAATTTGGATTATTTTAGTTTTTCTATGTAAAAAATTCAAAAAAACCATTTTTAGGAAGGTTTACCCCCATTACCCCCCTTTACAGTGGGCCGATCGGGCTGGTTTACAAACTCGTCCGAGGGATTACCACTTTACATGTCTGTACCAAATTTCATTAAGATCAGACCATTTTTACGGCCGCTATCTTGCTCACTCACTCACTCACACACTCACACACACACACATGGGCGGATCTGGGGGGGGGGCTGTGGGGGCTGCAGCCCCCCCTTTAGGATAAGACATAATTTAGTAAGGATGTACGGTAGGGATGGTCGGGTCCCGAAATTTCGGGAAATTTTCGGGAAAATTAAATTCCCGATTTTCGGGCGGGATTTTGAGTTACTTCGGGAAATTTTCGGGACGGGATCGTTTTAGCGATCGCAACTAAACAGCGGGTTGAGCTTCGCAAGACTCGCGATCGGCCGCGGAAAACCATCTCGCGTATTTTCCGATCGCGAATAAACGGTAAATCCAGTTTTGCGAAACTCACGATACTCACGATCGTCCGTTAAAAACTATCGTGCGTATTTGCCGATCGTAAATAAACGGCAAATAAATGCGGCCTTGCAAATCTCTTGATTGGCCGTGAAAACCATCGCGCGTATTTGCCTGTCGCGGATGAACGGCAAAAATAGATTTTTGCTCTTCGCGAGCGGCCGCGAAATACGCTAGCGCGTATCTGTCGATCGCGGATTAACGGCCGAACTAGCTTTACGAAACTCGCGATCGGCTGTAAAAAAATGATCTCGCGTATTTGCCGATCGAGAATAAACGGCAAATATAGCTTTACGAAATTCGCGAACGGCCGCGTTATTGCCGATCGCGGATTAACGGTCGATGTTGCTTTACGAAACTCGCAATCGCCGTGAAAAACGATCGCGCGTATTTACCGATCGCTGATAAACGGCAAATTTGGAATTGCTAACTTGCAATTAATTGGGTTTAAAAATGAATCTTAGGTATTCACTGATAGCGGTGAATGGCTAGCGGTGAATATAGGCTAACTTGCTATAAGGTGTGACAGTGATGATTGTTCATATTGTCGGCCACATTGGTCTGCTACAAGTTGTGGTTTTGCCCATTGATTCAATTGTTTAAACTAATTCAGATGTCTTTGAATCCCAGCCGAAAGTATGATTATTTTTCATAAATGTGTAAAAAAAATTTAGACAGTTGACAAAAGTAAAGACTTTTCTGAGATTGATAATATTTATTATCAAATACGTTCAAAATGTGGACGTTTGAATAAAATATTTTGGATTTCATTATGTTTTTCAACCCAGTGACAAGACCTGTATTAAAGATTTTTTTACCTTGATTTGCCTGAAGGCTACATATCATCACAAGACCTTCAGGAAAATCAAGGTAAAAATCTGTTGGATTTTATGTTATGTTGATGAAATATATTTAAATCCATTAGCTTTCTACAATATTTTCAGGTGTGATTCTCAGGGGTTTAAATAGCGTAAAATAGAGGATTTTAAGCATTTAAAATGTAAATGCTTGTGTCCCCAGACCCCCCGAATTGGTCTCCAGCCCCCCCCCTTTACAACCGGCTGGATCCGCCCATGCACACACACACACACACACACACACACACACACACACACGCACGCACGCACGCACGCACGCGCGCACACACACACACACACACACACACACACACACACACACACATAAATTCGAACGAATAGTGTTTTTTTGCTTCTGGGGGCCCCAAAACGAAAAGTTATTATGGTCTCGGGCTTAGGTCTTACCATGAGACCTACGGTAATAGGGGAAATTCGCTAAAAATGTAAAAATAATAGTAATGCTGTGTATTAAAATACAAATCTTTTTCCTCCTACTTTAGATGTTCCATTTGCGGGTTTGGGAATTAATCCTAGTTTTAAAAATTCAAAGTTTGTGCTAAATTCTGTTGTATATCCTGGGAACTATTTCAAATTCACATATGTTTACATTTCAAGATATAGTTATGATTTGAAATGACTCTCAAGTTACTCCACAGAATATGGTATAATAATATGTTAGAATATGTTAAAATAACAGTATGCATACATCAGTGTACAGAGCCCTGAGGTCAGATTTGAAATTTTCACAAACCTCTCTTAACTATTACGAACACAACAAAAAAAGAAAGAAGTATCCAATTTGGTGCATGCGTTACAAAGTTATTGAATTACGTAGAAATAGGGACTGATTTTTATTAATAGTTGGATTTATAGTATTAAATTTTGAGCTCTTCGTTAAAGTGGTAGATCAAAAGGTATTTAGTTTTGTTAAAGGCATTACTGCATATCCGTCCAAACGTTATTGCAGCACGGACTATAACTAGATCACTTATGGTTCATATATTAATAGTTTTGCTTCATTCACACCCAATCAATTAATGATACCCAGATAATTGAATAGATTTACGTCTGACAAATATTTACGTATATTTATTGCCAATGTTATAGTAATATCAAAGTATAACCGGTATTTTTATGCAGCGTTTTGATTTTTCATACTCAGTTTTTTACACCCACCTGGCTCGATTTTTTCAAGACTGACAGCGTATTATACACTTCCGGTTTTCTGATAAGAGCTACCATACTGATATGAAGTGCGGAGACGTGTTGTTGAAAGCATGCGACGGTGTACTTCCTGTTTATTTCTGTTTAATTCCACACAACAATGGTAGCTGTGTTGAGGTCATACAGCAACTGATGGTGTAAAAATATGCCTTCTAATTATATTTTATATTCAGTGATGTTAGAAAATTGATTTTTTATGATGAAGTGTTTCTAAATTTCGCATCAGGGTGAAACACAACGGAACACATGTTATTGGTACCCGCGTACTCGCATACTTGCTTACTGCTATGTAGAATTGAAACGATCGCGCGCACGGTGGAGCGGGGCAGCCAGCCTGGTTGGCAGTAAGCGAGAAAAGAATTGCCACTTCGATTTATATCATTTTGCTGAGATGGTTCGCGCGATCGTGCACGTGTATTCATTCCTTTGTGATTACTTGTTTTATTTTGATTAACTTACTTGACAATTTAAAAACTTTAAATAATTCAATAATATTTCATATTAACTTGGTTTTTTATTTTAAATTACAATCTAGCGTAAAGACAGCACGTTGTCCCAACATTAATCTTATGGGGAACCAATAAAAATTTTTGTCTCGCTTTTATCTTGACACATCTTGATAAAACTTGCTTTATCTTGACACATCTTAATAAAATTTGGCGTGTGGTTACATCTAATTGAGATCTATTGTATCATAGTCTAAAACCCCTCAATTTTAAATTTTCATGGCAGCAATCTGATGGGGATCAGATTACATACAGATTACATCCGATTACAGATGAGACATTAGATGCTGCTCTCTGGCGGGATTCTTGTCTGTGACTTAAGAAAATATATTTGGGAGAAGGTAACCTCTCTTTTTTACGTTTGGGCTTTGTGTTTTCCACTACATAGTAACAGTTATGAAACCTTTTTTTCAAATTAATTGAAGAATCGTTAACCGACAGCATGTGACCTTTTCCAGAAGATATGTTTGTCGCATATTTAGTCAGCAGTTTCTGTTGTATGGTGAATTAATTGTCCTTAGTTGTATTCCATGGTTTAATAGAAAACATTTCCCCCGAAGTTCATCCTGCAGTTATGGAAGCGGCTTGTTATTGTCTGTGAATTCTTCCAATTACGCGATCAAAGAGCGTACACCTGATTGAAGCCAAAACATTAAAAAAGTGATTTCCAAAAGAAGTTATATTGAAAATACTGAATTATTACCTTAAATGTAAACTGGCTATTTGCTTAAAATTACATTTTCCTCCACCTACTATCTAAAGTCGTCTTTTAGTCCCTGGAATAGAATACTTAAGTACTAGTTTATACTCCATTGGATTTACTTACTTACTTTTTCTCCCACATTCTTTTTTGAAACATTCTTAGTAATCCGGAAATTTGAATGATCCCTTGAGCTAACAGACATCCATATTAGGGCCTCTACATACAGTCGGACTGTTAAAAGATCCCAAAAATGTTCGACGGACCTCGCATTGTTTTTATAATGGGGGAGTTCACACTCATCGAGCGAGGGCAAATCTGACTCGACAAACTATTTGATGAACTTATTTGCCGCATGAGACTTTATAAGAGCTATGTATGAACGTGTCATGCCTAACCAGGGATATGTGCCGAACGCATAATAGCTGATGGTACTATCATACGTCGTACACAACAGTAGGTATAGGTTCGTGTTGGCCTGGATTCGCTCTCGCTCGACGAGTGCGAACTCCCACCTCGATCCCAACGAGCTCGACGAAATGTTCGGCCTGTACGGACAGACTCGTAGTTGGACACAGGTCCTGCGGTACGTGGATCTAGGTGAAGGCCGGCCTGACCTACTGTAGCCTAGCTATCTGCCTCTGTGGCCGTATTCAACCATTGTCCAAAAATCTGGTCTGGATATGTTCATCGGAAGCCATCAAAGGAAGATTAATTTTGATAGTTTTTTTAATCCTCCAATAAAGCAAGTGCCCCAGCTGTCAGCGCTGTTAAGAGCCGAATTTTACCGTTGTGCTCAGTTGGGGGTATGCCGCGAGGGATTAGAAGTGACCGCTGTGCTCAGTTGGGGGTTGCCCGTACATCTATGGCGAGAGTGTTCATCAGTGCCTTGGGTTGTACTCCGTAAGAAAAAGGGTGCATCCCTTTTGCTCCACGAGAGACTGGCCTACGCTTCCTCTCCCCTAAATTCTCTCTTTCGCTCATCTCCAAGTTCTCTCTTGTATACTGCCATTTAAACGTAATGTTACAACTTGACTTTTTGGCCTAAAGGAAAATGTTTGATTATTGAAAGAATGTTAAACTACTTCAGTTGTGAACTGTTAGCACAAGTAAACTATATTGTGTAAAAGTAATAGCTTACATGAAAAAATAGCATCACAATTATTGCAATAGTTAGCACAAGTAAACGATATTTGGTAAAAGCAATAGCTTACATAATAAAATAGTATTACCATTTATTACTCATCCACATGTAATTTATTTTACACAATAAATCATTATTAGAAACTAGAAGCCTTTTGCCACAAGACCAAGCTTTTAGGCATGAGCATGAAGCAGAAAACCTTGTTTGAGCCGTGTTTTCGACGAGCATCAAACATTATTTAAATAACCTAATTTCAGAATATTCAAACTTAGTGTAATTGTCTCCTTTCTCGAGATTTATAAAGCTGTTTTGGGACTAATATTTGTACCTTTGAAAAATTAAAGTTGAAATCAATGAAGGTTCGAGGTCACATTATTTTAAATTCATAAATGGTTTATTTAATAAAGAAGCAATCTGCAAATACAATACGTTTGAATAGATTTAGTGACCCTGAACCTTCATCATTTTGGCCTTAAACGATAGCCAGTTAAATTGCCGCAGAAATGTTGCGCGAGTCGTAACTTAATATGTATTATTAAAGTTGTATGGAACCGTAGCAATGAAAATGGCTATTTTCAACCAAGCAATCGTTGCGCAATTAATGAACGATCGTTCGTTGACGAAAACTGTACAACAAATTTTAAAAGTTGCAAAATGAACTTTTTTTTACGAAACTTATAAAAATGTGTTTTTGCGTCCAATAGAGATAAGAGCAAATTTGCAAATTAAAGCATCCCTTGGTCGGTTGTACTCTGAAATAGGAGAAATTAAACACATTTTCCATAACATGCATTTTATTATTCATATTTACAAAACATTACAATGACAAAATACTATACAATAAAATACAATACTATAAAAAGCGAAGTTGCATAGCTCGTTTAAATGGCAGTATTCAAGAAAGAACTTGGAGGTGAGCGAAAGAGAATTTGGGGGAGAGGAAGCGCAGGCCCCTCTCTCGTGGAGCAAAAGGGATGTTTCGGGCGACTCTGGAATCTACCTGCTGCTGCTGCTGCGTGGAGCAAAAGTGGTGTTTCCAAAATGACCCTTAACCGTGGAGCAAAAGAGGCACACGCAAGAAAAATTACGAATGTGGGTCTTTTAATACATAACCTAACAAATGTAATATACCACGTAAGTTTATATTGTTTGTTTACGTTGCGTAGTATGTTAATTTTACTATGTAACGTTAATTATACTGCTTCAGGTTGTGTTTTTCTGTGACATATTAATCTTCTACCGATCTTAATGAAAATATTTGTTTCGGTTTCTGATTAGGGAATCCTTAGTCTCTAAGGGCGCAGACCTGCAGAATAATTTTTTCTGTATTTTTATGGGTTACTCCCGCTGGGAGACAAATTATTATTTTACTCACCATTACAAGGAGCAAAAAGTGTCTAAACATTGCAGGTGGGGGAAAAATATTGCTATTCGAGTGATAATAAACGGTATCAGGAAACTGACACATACTTTCTCCCTTCAAGTAATTAAAAACCAGAAAACATATTTAGTGAAATAAAACAAATTAACAATTAATTATCACACAAATATATGCCAAATGTTATCAAAAACGGTTAGTAAATAACGGAGATATCGATTTTTAAATATTTGCCATGAGAATAACATTGGACAACGTACTGCGTTTACCGCCGAACTAAAATATCAATTATCTCCGCAACCAGTTGACATAAACTCATGATTCAAAATACTAGATTATTTAGTTTTTCAAGTCAAATTTAATGGTTGCAAGTATATTTTCTTTAGAGGTCACAGATTTTGTGAAATTTCAAAAATATGAATTTTTTAACACTTAAACCCCCATAGCTTCTGAACCTGAATTTTTACAGACATGCGGGTGGTGTCATTTTGTTTGTCATCTTAAGCACTAAAATCCATGAAATTTTTATCAAAATCGTTAGAGCCGTTTTTGAGAAATTTGGATTTTTGTCATTTTTTATGGGTTTTTATGGTGTAAATACCCTTAAAAATCAAAAATTCAAAAAAATGAAAAATACGCCTGGAGATACCACCGCTTTATACCTACATGCCAAATTTCATGAAAATCGGTCCACTGGTGTCGTCTCTAGCTTTGTTTACATCCACACACACACACACACACACATACATCCACACACACAGACAGACAGACACCACGCCAAAAACCATTTTTTTGGATTCAGGGAGCACTAAAACGAATATATCCACTACCAACTCAAATTCGAAAATTTTGACGAAAACAATACTTTCTCCATATACATTGTATAGGGGGGAGAAAGTAAAAATGGGAAATAAGTCAGAATTTAACTCAACTCAAGGTAAGTTGACAAAATCGGGTCAAATTAGGGGAGGTGGGTTGTGTTCTCAAAATTTTTTCTGTAAATTCAATGTAGGCCTACTTTAATTAAGACATTTTGAAAACACAATTCATAATGAACCGCTACCCAATGAACTTGGCGCCAGAAGAACATCAGTATTCTGACCATGCGAGTAGTAAGGGAGTTGTTACGTATAGATTATTGAAAACAAAACCACACGTCAGCTATCTTCCGTGTTTGTGAAGATTCACTTTGTCTGTGGCGGAATCAGCCTACATGTACAGTACCAGAAATGTTGTTCATGTAAATCTCGTAAATAAAAAGTGACTTTCAATCTTTTTGCTCCGAAACAGGAAATGTAGAGAAAATTTCACAATTCCTTATCTATGTGTGATTTGCAGCAACCGTTGGGAAGCTATTAGCCAAGATATTTTTATGGGGTTTTTTCTTCATTTTTATATTTGAATTTTTCCCCAAGTATTCTTCCAAAACTAAATTTAGCTTTCCCTATTGAGATAAATTTTATTTTCTACTGAATTCACGCAGTTTTAAGATTATTTTAATAAGTGTTACTTATTTCCCCGTGCAGTTAGACTTTAAAAATAAATAGTTCGTTATTTATACTGTATGCATCTTTTCCCATTCCGTCTGGAATTCTTATCGCACTTGTAGTTTGTTTGAAGACGCCTAGGAGCCTCAGAAACATCAAGACCGACTGACACACGATTCTAAAATGCAAATGGGTAGTAAAAATTTTAAAATTCAGATAGATTTTCTAGTGATTTATGTGTTGGGCTTTAAATACTGTACACAAATTTAAGGCCACTTCTTCTCTTTTTCTTTAAGCGGATGGCAGGCTCCTCTGAATAAACCACCGTTGTTTGCAAAAAAATATGTAGTACGTGTCTTTTTCATTTAATTACTGTAGTTTTCTCGATCAATTTGAATAGTGAGACCATAGTGCTAGCCAAACTGGTTTCATACTAGGTCCAGAGCAGCGACCACATAGTAGAAATAGACGGAGCATAGCTATCTTACTTGCATTACAGCAAGTGAGGCCTGGGCCACCATATTGTCTGGGTATAGAAAAATAAAACGGCGCTTAAATCTGGCAGTGCTCATGTTTCAAATAACTCGTAGTTTATACCATTCAGCATTGAGGCTTAAGGTTGAAATTTTGCATTTGAAGAGTCCTTTAGTTTGGAACCATAACAGTATCAATCGTATTTCCAAAATAATTTTTTTACATTTTAAAAAATTATATAAAATCACTAGTTTTTATTCAACTTTAAAACATGACATGAAATAAGTAGCCGGCTACTACTTTTTTATTTTTTGGTCAGGAAAAATAAAAAACGGTGGAAATTGTTGCTAAAGAGTTGAATTTTTCCAATCATATTTTTTGAAAAAAATAGCTGATATAGTTTGGTCGATAACTTAGTTACTGCGGGAGAGTTTATCCGTGCGGCGCCTGCATAAAAACAAAGTCAATCCTAAACTGTTATTTACAAAAATATAGTCGACTAAAAAAATACAAATTTGGTATCAAATTAAAGGTCTGAATCTCACAATTACTATGGTACCAATTATAAATGGTTTAGAAGCAGTTTACACATCACAGGAATGTTACAGGTGTATTCCGTGGCGGCAGCTTCTTTCAAAAAATGTCAGGACAAGCTTCTAGGTTAACAGTGTTTACGATGTGTAAACTACCTTTAAGCCATTTATATTTGGTACTATAGTGATTCTGAGATTCAGACGTATAATTTGATACCATATTTGTAATTTTTACGTACAGTACTTAGTTTTTTCCGTGCATAGGGTCTAGAAGCAAATTAAGGCTTCACTTCGCGGTTTCTAGTGCTCCGTCTATTGTACTATGTGATCGATGGTCCAGAGGTTGTTTAACGTAAACATAATAAAGTTTTCCCTTTTGGCCAACAGTCTTCTATTTCGGATCAATCTTTTTGCAATCTTCCCATGGCTTTATATCCTTGGTCAAATGTACAGGGTGTTTTTTTTAAGCGCAACCCATTTTTAACATTGGATAATGCTCATAAAAAGAAGAAATGAGTATTATTTTGTTAATATTTACATTTTATACAACCTACTATTTAAGTTTGATCACATTTAGCTTACTTTATGTATTCAAACAATCCGCCATTGACAATTAAACAAAGTTGTCCTTAAAATTCCCGAACACATTTTGCAAAGTACCTCTTTGAATTTCTCGTATTTTTGTTTGAGCTGCTGAATATCCTGTGAATTGTTTTCGTAGGCGTTACTTTTTCTGTATCCACAAAGAAAATAATATAGTGGGGTCAAATTCGGGGATCTAGGGGGGGGGGGGAGGAATAATACTTCATTGATAAAATAAAGTTTTGGGTTGCGTTAAAAACACCCTATATTATATAAGGAAGGTTATTGTTTATCTTCTATAATACTAATTTGCTAAGGAATTTCTTGTGTACAGCAAAACTCCTTTATTTATGAACCGATTTTGATGATTGAGGTGTCAAATTAAAGGGAATTTTCTGTAGAGGTTATGGAATAATTTTTGTAATCCTAAGTTCAATGTGCTTTGCCCCGCTGGACTTTAAACTTCCCATGTATATTAAATGGAAGTATATTTTACCAAACATATGGTTTATATAAACTCTTTTTATTTTAATTAACAGCTGTCTTGAGAAAAACCTTAATGTCTACCTTCTGTCACTTTGATATTTATTTACATTTTTTGGTTATTTTTTTAGTTTACAACAACTACTTTGTGAAAGCATTCATATCTTGGTGGATTATTAATATTGAAATATAATATTCAAATAAAATTTAAATCTGTTGTAGAAAATAAATCTGTTGTAGAGAATCACTCACATAAAATAATTTTTAAAAGTGGGTGTAAAAAACGTAATAAAGTAAACCAATAAATTTCATTTCACCAATACGAAACAAATATATTCTCTTCAAACTGTCTGTCTAAAAAAAATTCCTAATCAGTTCTTTAAAGACGGAGACAAACGAATAAGAAGTTCTATTAAAAAAAAGTGTTCCAACTTCCAAGTGGTACTTCAAGAAGGGTTTTACACTCCATCAAGAAATATGAAGGATTAGGAATAAGGAGGATAGCTTGGGAGATATGATTACTGGTTCGCTTAAAAAGGAAATATACCTTAGGATAGAATTAATTAGTTATCCATAACCAATTATTCAAGATTTGAAGGAGACAGAGTTTTAACTATGGGCCTCCCAGCCACAAAAAGAGAAAACAATATTTTTATGTACAAGCAAGTCCTAAATGTCAAGTGTTGAAGAAGTATGGACTAAATCCAGGGAATGGCGGGATTGCATTAAGACGGCCTGTAACGGTGAAGGTTGCCAGAGGGCCTAATAAAATTGTCGCATGTCTTTAGAATGCGTATGTGAACAAATTAAAGAAAAAAACTGTGAACCATATGAAGATGAGAAGTATGCATTTAGGATATTGGGAGTTCGAGGAAAAGTTGATGATAAAGCGAAAATCAAAAGGAACAAATAAAGGCTTAATACGTGTAGTTAATCTCACATACAGGTTCGAGACCACTTCTATACAGCCCGAAGAAATTCACACATGGAAAATCTATAAACACAACAAATATATGCTGTACCTCAGTGGAGAGCAAATATTGATTATTATACTTCAAGAAATCATCAGAAAAAATATGAAAATTAAAGAGAAAACCAAACTGCTAAGATAACATAAACTTATAAGAACTAAACTAATAATGATATCCAATATTTTGCAAACTATATAATATATGCCTGCTCAAAGTTGACAAAATTTTCTCTCATCATTTAAATAGTTAATTTCATTAACTGGAAACGACTAGTTTTTTTTTCTATCCACGCTGGAAGGAGGTTCAAAATAGCCCTTACCCGCACCGAAATGCGGGCCCTCTACGCCGCTCGCCCAAGAGAGCAAAGCGACGAGCAGGGGTCTCCAACCTCTGACAGACAGCATCAGTGTCAGAGGCCCCGCCTCGAGGCTCGAGGCGGCTCGGAGTGTACAGTTGACTGTACGTCTCCTTGGGCATACCTGCTAAAAAAACCCCCTCGCGTGCTGTCACCACATCATTGTGATCGACCCGAGCGTCTGCTCATTGCGACATCGCAATGCGTGGCCTCTGGTCCCTTTCAGGACTCCGCGCTGCTGTCCCTTTCGGGACTCCTCAGTTGGTGTTCAACTGATCTTCTGCTGTCCTCGGTTCTGGGGTCACTCGAGACACCCGTCTGTCCTCTTCTGGCGCAGGACGGACATGACAAAGTCAGCCACTGCGTTCCAGCTGACGCTGCCCTGCAGCATCTTCCCCACGATGTTGTCCGGGGTCAGATGACCGCCGACCGAGTCGGCGAGGGCAGTCCGTTCTTCGTCAAAGCGACGGCACACGAAGAAAGTGTGATGCACGTCGTCTCCGTCGTGTCCGCAGTACTTGCACCTGAGCGAGTCGACCTTGCCCATTCGGTGGAGGTACAGACGGAAGTAGCCATGACCTGTCAAGAACTGGGTGAGGTAAAAGTTCACCTCCCCGTGGTTGCGGCAAACCCACGGCTCCAGGTTCCTGATGAGTCGCCATGTCCACCTTCCAGTCGTGTCTTCGTCCCATCGACGCTGCCAGGCGGCCATTGTTTGGCCACGGGCCAGCTCGGCAGCCTCTTCCCGATCCATCTCGGGAGCACGCCCCCAGATGGTCTTCTTCTCTTGCGCCAGCAGGTCGATTGGGATGACTCCCGCAATGACCAGCACCGCCGCCTGGGAGACCGTGCGGTACGAGGACGCGACCCTGAGCGCGCCGCGTCTCTGCACCGCCAGCATGCGAGTCCGGTATTTCTTCACCTTCGTCGCATCTGCCCAGATCTCCGCTCCGTAGAGCATGATGGCCTGTGCCGTCGACAGCAACAGCCTCCGTTTCCCCTGACTCGGTCCTCCGATGTTGGCCATCAGTCTTCCGAGGCAGGACGTCACTTCGGCCGCCTTGTCGCACACGCTTCTGATGTGGTCCCAGTAGGTGAGCTTGTTGTCCAGCACCACCCCCAGGTACCTGGCCGTCCTCTGCGTCTCGATCACTTCGGTACCCACCCGCATCGGAACGATCGTGGGTATCCGCCTCCTCGTCAACATGACTATCTCCGTTTTGGAGAGAGCCAGCTGAAGGCCGTGATCGCGCATCCAACCTTCCACCAGGCGCATGACCTGATTCAGCCTCAATTGGGCCAACTCCGCGTTTCGTTCGGTGATGACTGCCGCCACGTCGTCGGCGTATCCCACGAGGAACGTTCCGTGTGCCATCTCAGTGCGGAGCAAGCTGTCATACGAGACATTCCAGAGATCCGGCCCCAGCACCGATCCCTGGGCTGCCCCAGAGGTGACGGCCCTGGTTACGAAACCCCGGTCCGTCTCGTACATCAGCCGCCGGTCCCTTAGGTAATCTCTCACCATGGCGAGGAGGTACCCAGGTAACCTGAATGTTCTTTCCAGTGCGACCAGAATGTCGCACCACCGTGCCGAGTTGAACGCGTTCTTGACATCAAGCGTGACCAGCAGCACGATCGGACGAGCCGCGTGGCACGCCTGATCCGCTCGTGTCACCGAAGCTACGACCTCCGAGATGGCGCTGAGTGTCGAGTGGCCCTCTCTGAACCCGTGTTGTCGGGCCGAGAGGTCCCCTGCCGCTCGCACACCCTCTCCGATTCTCGGTTTCAACAACCTCTCCATCAGTTTTCCCGTCGTGTCCAGCATGCACAGAGGGCGGTACGACGATGGAGCGTCCGGTGGGCCCCGTTTTTTGCTCAGAAGGACGAGCTTGGCCAGTTTCCAGCGGGATGCGAACACTCCCGCTTTCAAGCAGACGTTGTACATGTCCAGAAGGAGCTGAGGGCGGCATTTCGCCACCAGCTTCAGCACTTCTGACGGTACGTTGTCCGGGCCCGGGGCCTTCTTGTTCTTCATGGAGCTGACCGCTCTCTCCAACTCTTGGCGCGTGAACAAAGGGACCTCTTCGGCGATCACCCGCAAAGAGGTGTCGTCTCTGACCCGGTGATCCGGGAACAGTCCGTCCACGATGGTCCGCATCTTCTCAGCATCGGCACGTACCCGGGTCCCTGCGCGAGTTCCCTCATGACCAGCTTGTACCCCTGTCCCCAGGGGTCGCTGTTCACGTCCTCGCGCAGTGCGCTCCAGCAGCGCGCCTTGCTTTCTCTGATCGCTTTGACCAGTTCTCTTTTTGCCGCTCTGTACTGGCTCGACCTCTCCGCCGCTTCGGGTCTGTCCCGGGAACGCTGGGCTCGCCGCCTGAGTCTCAGGCAGTTTCGCCGCAGCTCGGCGATGCGGTCGGTCCACCAGTACACCGGGCGCTTTCCGGTACGTGCCGACTTGCGGGGCATCGACGCGTCGCAAGCGCGATGAATGAGGCGCGAGTGGCTTCCACCACTGCCTCCGCGTCCGCCCTGCTTGGCTGGTCGTCCGGCATCTGGGGGATGTCCCCCATGCCGTTCTGCAGAGCCTCTGTCAGCCTCCGTTCATCCAATCTCGCCAGGTTCCAGCCGAGCGGGCGCCGGCTGTTGCTGCGATTTCCTTGTCTTCTTTCGGCCAGCTCGAAGGTGATGTATTCGTGATCACTCCCCGAGTAATCACCCATCACCCTCCAGCCGACGATTCGGGAAGCCAGCCCTTCCGATGTCAGGGTCACGTCGGGGATCGATTCCCCGAATCCCGGCCTCCGGTAGGTTGGCGTGTCCCCCTCGTTCATTGTCAGCAGCCCCAGCCTGGATGCCATCTCCAACAGCAACCTTCCTCGGGTGTCTGTATGTGGCATCCCCCACTCTCTCGCTCTGGCGTTGAAGTCGCCGGCCAGGAGACACGGACCGGCGATCGCTCGGATCGCGTCCTCCATGGCCTCCAACTTCTGCGTGAATCGTGGAATGCTGTCATTCGGGGAAAAATAACAGCTCACGAACGTGACTCCGTTGCTCGTGATCCAGGCGAAATTTTCGCCGTTCCCACTTCTTTCGATGGGGACCACGCGCGGGTCGGGCACCCACAGCGCAGCCCATCCTGTGCGGTCAGGGAACCATAGTGAACCTTTAGCCCTGTGAGGCTCGCTCACGAAGACGAGTGATGTCCCCGTCTCCCGAACGATTTGGTCCACCAGGGAGCTTGCCGCGATGCTCCCATTTAGGTTTCCCTGGATGACCCTCAGCGTCCGCGCCTGTCAGTCTTCTTTGAGACCAAAAGGTCTCTGAAGGTCCGACAAGCGCCGGAGCCTTGGACATGATCCGACGGTCGGCCGTCGGTCGCCTTCTTGCAGGCTTCGCACGAGGGTGCCTGGCTACAAGCGGACGACTTGTGCCCGACACCACCACACTTCCAGCATGCCTCGCTGCGGTCCGGACCTTTGCACTCTCGTCGAGTGTGGCCGTACTCCAAACAGCGGAAGCATCGTGGGATCTCTACTCGAGTTCGCACTCGGCAGACAACCCACCCGACCTTGACCTTGCCCCTTTGCAGGAGCTTCTGGCCGCTTGAGGCGTCGAGATCGACGACCGCCAACCTCTGCTCACGGGCGTTGGGTTTGGTCAGGAAGACCTTGAAGTCTCCCGTCTCCTGGCCCAACTCCCGCTTCAGAGCGTCGCTCACCTCGTCCGATGTGGAGCACGAATCGAGATCCATGATCTCCACACGCAGACGAGGGGCGACGCTCTTGAGCTTGTCGCCGGCGCCGAGCGCCGACTTCACCGACTCGGCAAATCGGGTCTGACCGCGGCCAGAACCCAGCTCGATGAGTACGCCGCCGTCGTTGGTCCTGCGGAGCCTGCGGACCTCCACACCCGACTGCTCGGGTTGGACGTCCTTCCGCAGCTTCCCAACGACGTCGGCGTAGGAGCGACCTTGCCCCGGTTTGATGATGAGGCCGTGCCTCATCTTCGCCCCAGAGCCGGTCGCCCTCGGCTTATTTGCCCTTGCGGGGGCAGCGCGAGGGGGCGCCTCTTGGGTGGCAGCCCGCCTCTTCTTCTCCCTCCTCCGGGCGGACTTTGACCACCTGAGTGAAGCCATCATCCGCCGGTTTTGGGGGATCGGGCGCTTTCTGTGGGACCGAAGCTTTGGTGCCCCACCCGCAGCTGCAGGCGTCTGGGCACCCTTCGGTTTCCCACCGTTCCTCTTCTTCGGAGGAGAAGTCATAGAAGACTTTTCCTCCGTCTTCCTCGCCTCCCTCGGCGTCGGGGGGGGGGGAAGATCTGGGGTGAGGTCATAGTAGACCTCTCCATCCCAGACTTCTGCACCACCTCCGGCGTCGAGAAGGAGGTTTTGTTCCGTTTTTTGGGCGGAGACTTCTTGAACACTCTTTCGACGACCCGGCGTTCAGCCTGGAGGGCTTTCAGCCGGACCGTCCGTGTCCCCTTCATGACGCTGACGGCTTCCTCGATCTTCGCGACGGCCGTCCGAACACCATTGCTGATGTTCTTCTGGATGGCCATCGCATCGCGGATCTGCCCCAGCGCCGCCACAATCTCCGAGATGGACTCGTCCTCCGCAAGGTCGCAGTCGTCAACTTGCCTTCGGACGATGTCCAGCTCCGAGTCATTCGGCCCGAGAGGCGGGGATTCGTCCCACGGGCTTCTCGGATGCTGCCGCTTCCGATCTCCGTCGTTCTTGGGAGTCCCCATCTCCATGGCCACCGTCTCCGCCGATGGCCCAACCGCCGTAGCTTCGGGCACCGACTTCGAGGCGTCGGCCCTGGAGTCCGGGGACTTGAACGGGGCTGGGGGAGGCGCACCGACCACCAGTGCCTTCCCTCCCCCTGCATCCTCCAGCTTTGGAGTCCCTGCGGAATTCGGAGGGGTCCTCTTCAACCTTGAGCTCCGGCCGAAGGGCGACGGGTCACCCCCCGATCCGGAACTCAGAACGCTTTTGTCGCTCGCCTGATTTTTCGCTGCCATCGTGCTTCAGTTGATCTGAAAAAGAAAGAAAACATCAACAAACCAAATCATCAATCCTTGGGTTTTTTGTTTCCCCGGTCAAAGGGAGCATTGCCAATCGCTCCGAGTGTCTTCCACGGCCCTAGACCGACAGACGTCAGTCAAACCTCCTCGGACACCCATCACCCGCCTAGCACAGTCGCAGGATCAGGAATATGCCCATGGTTCTTACAACCGCTTCCGACAATTTTGATACACTGCTTTCAGCGTGGCGGGGGTGCTTACTTGCAGCGGCCACCTGCTGAGGCCAATTCGACCTCAGCAGCTCCTCTAGTTTTGGCTCGGAGTTCACAGAAGCGGCATGTCCCCACTAAGCGTCCCACCAAGCACCCCGAACAGAGTACAGGGGGGAGGGCTCAAACCCAGGCGTATGGATGAGCTCAGACCGGGGCCATTTGCCATGGCAAGCCAGGCGTACCCGGATCCCCGGCCCGCCTTCGTGTTTTTAAAAGACAGCCACCCCGCTACCTCTTTTCTACAAGCCTCCACTAGATTGCCCTTTGTTTGGAAACGACTAGTTTTATTCTGATTTGTAATAGCAATATTGTTTTCGTCACGATACAAATTCTTCCGGGTAGAAAAAAAATGAGAGTAAGTGGAGGTTTGTATGTGACAGGTATATGACACAGGGTGATTTTAGCAGCGCGACGCTTAATTTGTTATATTTCGTTTTCAAAGTATATCAATTGTTGGGCGTACTCGTGATTTAGGAGCAGGAGCAGGTGGGATTCAGCTTTATCTCAGCAGGTTGGGATTCTGTTGCATGGTGTGTCAAATGACGGGAGGATAAATCAATCACTAATTTGTGGAATGAAAACAAGTAAAATCACTTTGACGTGTTCATTCTTAATTCTACTTGTCGATAATATGTCTCGTTTAATGAAAGTGAGGTTACTTCCAAAGAAAATCAAACCATGGTATGTGGTGTGTATGACTTTATTTTTAAAATATTCCAGGAGAGTTAAATGTCAAATATACGGACTCCCCGGATGGATTTAATCAAAACAAAATTTTTGTCATCTCGAGTCTGGATTGATTTTGGGACTTCGAGTAGGAAATTCCCTTATGAATATTAAATGGAAAATACGATTGTTATAAGGTATATCTTATATATATGTCGTAGCCACTTGCTGTAATTGGGCACATCATGAAGAGCCCAACGCAGCCCGGGCACTTCATGAAGTGCCCAGCGCGCCTGGGCACATAGTGTAACTCGATTATTTCAATCAAAATTACAGCATCTGCCCAACGAAACTGGACACTTCATGAAGAGCCCAACGAAACTGGACACTTCAAGAAGAGCCCAACGCTCATTGGACACATGGTGTAACTAATGAGGCATGTTGGGCAGTCGATTTTAAATCTTTGTCAAAACCAATCCTAATGTTTACATTAAATCCCAATGTCCGTGTTAAAGTAGCCAATGTTACTGTTTGCTATTAAACCTTTTAATATTTATTTATATTTATTTATTCAAATCAAAAAAATTTAACATCGGTTTTAGTTACATAAGTCTATTGAAAATATAATTAGTCTACGTTATATTTGAACAATGAATTTGTTGGTGTATGAGTTGAGTTCAGACTAAAATAAACAGTTAACAATCTTAATCTAGGATAAAACAAACACTTATAATGGGTTTAAAGTTTAATACAAATGTTGTCGGTTTCAAATAGTTATAAAATCAAACAGTAGTATAAAATATTATATTATAGAATTATATTATTGCATATAAAAATAATCTATTTGTTCAGACGATGTCCATTACACAATGTACTTGTGAATAAAGACAAATAAAGATATTCTATTCTAAATTATAGGTATTGCGCTATCAAAAAAATTAATAATGATTAAAAACCGAACCACTAGAATTTCCTAGTACCGTAACCACTTACTTTTGAATAACGTTTAACATTCATAGGTTATCCCTTTAGACAATGATTCTTATGAATTTCCAAATATTTGAGTTAATAATATAAACTTCGATTTTTAAGCTACTGATGTCAGTACAAATATAATAAAAGGCATATTTTTGAAAAGCTGTCAAGTAAACAGGACACACGTTTTTTAATATTCTATAAACAAATAAAAATAATTACATAGAAAAGGCTTGATGTAATGATGTTATGTTAATTCATTCATACTGACATAAAAGAAAAACTTAAAAGAACATAAAAGAAAAACATTGTCGTCAATGTTAATAAAATTACAAAAAAAAGAAATTGTAAAATTTTATATAAATTAAATGTTTTCAATTTCTATAACAATTGGAAACTAAAGAATTGTTTTTATTATTTTTTCAAAGACTTATGACTCTTTTTAAAAATTTGTTTTACCATGCTATATTTTAATCTAATATAAGTTTATAAAGGGTGACTCAGTAAGAAGTTAAAAAATTAAAACATGGTAAAATAGGTCAATGTTAATATTTATGTGTTGTGATACATATAAGTGTAATAGGTAAAGTGTTCCATGTATTTTATTTTATTAAAGCATATACAACATTTAAATCGACTGAATTGTTTGGTTTCTGTTTTCTGATTTATTTTGGCTACGCATCACTATTAATATTATTATTTAAAACAACCGTTTGTTGTTTAAATAATAATAATTTTTATAGTTATGTCTAGCTAGAATAATTCAGAAAACATAGAAGAAACCACGAGAAAACATACAGGCAAGAATTATTGTTTGGTTTAGTGGAAGACAATCTTATTCTTAATGTTTTACAAAATTATTTTAAAATAATTGTATTTTGTATTATTGAAAATAATACATCAGATACTACCAACAGCAAAGTAAACAGCAGTTTTACGTGTTTACATCAAGTGTCCAGCATCTGAACTGGACACATAGTGTAAAATAAATAATTACAGCATGTTCCCAACGAGCGTTGGGCACTTCATGAAGTGCCCAGTTTTGTTGGTCACATACTGTAATTTTTAATGAAACCATTCAATTACACTATGTGCCCAGGCGAGCTGGGCACTTCATGAAGTGCCCGGTTAGCGCTGGGCACTTCATGAAGTGCCCAATTACAGCATGTGGCTACGACATATGTCTTGAAAATTTTTGATACTGTACTATACAGTATAAAAAAATAAATGATCGTGACGTATAATTTCAACAACTGTTTCCAGGTTGTTCTTATATACATTGAGATTTCGGCCTAGCTGGTGTTGGCATAATCGCGATCAAGGGCCAGTAAATAGTGGAGTAACCGCAGTTGTGTGCCAGTGGGTCACCTTTCTCCTTCGCTAGATATCGCCGTGTGCCGGCGGCCGCGCAGGCGCAGGTTGTGCAACGGGCTACATGGCGATACTTGGGCAACCGAGAGTCTACAGGCCACAGGCCACACAACGGCCATTAGCTACAGGCTACACAGGTTATGGGCCTCACACAAGCCACAGGTCACATACTATAGGCCACATGCCACCATGCTTCAGGCCACAGACTCCAGGCCAGGCTACTGCCTACAGGCCTAAGCAGGGCCCCCACATGGGGGGTGCTACCGGTGCCATGGCACCGGGGCCCGTGAGCTGAGGGGGCCCGCAAAGGATGGGTAATAAATAAAAAGGCAAATAAAACAGGCAAAACCAGTTCGAGACGGTAGTAAAGGGGCCGTAAAGCACACGTGTGAGCTAAAAAAAAGGTCATCACTTTTGACGAGCCGGAAATCCTGTCGCCGGCCCTTACGGCTTGAAGGGGGGCCCATCATGCCTTTTAGCAACGGGGCCCACAAAATGATGTGGGGGCCCTGGGCCTAAGGCCCATCAGGCTACAGGCCACAGGCTACACGACCTTCTAATCGTAGAAAATGCCGCAACGGTTGCGCATGCGCAGTACCGTCATTGTCATGTATCTGTTACATCCAAATGAGCAGTTAAATTGATCCGAAGTTCCAGTTACTTGCTAGTAATAGGTCACAGTTGACTGACGCCGCGATTCTGACTTTTTCGATTAGAGTACCGCAATTTCTTTCTTTCCTTAATCTCTTGTCTACCCATCTTACAACACTTAAGTTAGAACGATATGCTACAAAATATTGTTTTATTGAATTAATTAATTGTTAAGTTTATATCGTTGTTGTTATGTTATGGTTTTCTATCGAAATGGTGCCTAGTTTTGATTAGCTAGAGGAACTCAACACATTATTATTATTCTTACTTGTGTGTGAATAGTGACCTGTGTTTAATTAATTTGACAGTAATCTTGGTTTACCTTTAGATTAAACTAACATTGTATTTCAACACAGCCCATAATTGGATTACTGTATTAGGCCTAGGCCTACTGGCTTTACGCTGAGTTAGTCATGTAGGCTACTATTATTAAATATTTGTAGAAGTTTCCATTCCTTAAAAAAAAATTACGTAATGAATTATTAAACAGGATTTTTTAAATGATAACTAATAATCCAGAGTTTGAATATTAAGGCTAAACATCCCAGAAAAAGTTGTGTTTCTGGCCCGATAGATAGCAGCACCTCTGTGGCAAATTTGTATTAAAGATAATATGCAAAGTTATTGACCGATTTTTGTTTTGTAAGTTTTGTTGTATATAACATGAACAAGAAATGTACGCTATATGGGTAAAAAATTTTTAGTTATTTAATAAAAATATTTTAGAGAAGAATACGATTACTATCATCATTTTTCTAAATCGCAGGTAGTCATTTTGTAAACAAATATTTTAAAATAATTTTGGCGTTTTCAGATTTGAAATCGGTCAAATGGTCGCATCGGAATCGTTTTTTAAAGATATTACCATTATTTCTCTCACGCCCGCGCCGCCCCCCCCCCCCCCCCAGCGCACCGCCATACCACCCGGCCGCTCTGACGCGCGGCGCTGCTATTTAGTATCGTTCGTCATAGTGATGGGACAAACGACTGATTTTAACCATCCGATGGTTCATCCGATGGTTTTTCTTTCATCCGATAGTTTTCAGATGGATGATTCATCCGATGTTTTTCCTGTGTATTGGGGTGGGGAGCGGATTGGCTCGCGCTGTGTGCGGAGATGGGAGGAACTATCCGACTAGTGGATGATGGATGAAAAAACCATCTGTTCGCGAGCCTGATTCAGATGGATAGTTTTCATGGGTTTTATGGCGTATCCATCCGGATAAAAATATATACTGTCGAGCCGCTGAGCAGATGGTTCACCTGCAAATGGATAAATGAATAATTTTTTAACCTTAAACATTTTGTATTTAGGTTGAAGTATTTAAATAAGGTAAAAGATTAACCTATTGGTGCTAACATAGGTTGTTTTATCTTTGGCGCAAATACTCGGCAATTAACAGAACAGTTTCAGTAATCAAATAACTGACTCGTAGTTTTCAAACAAATGAAAAAAAGGGACGAATTGTTTCAAAATTGAATGAAAACATAGACGGATGGTTTTGAGGTAGATGGATAATAATGCCGTTCAGTTGATTCGCTTGCGAACTAATGGATGGTTCATCCGGATGAAAATTGAAGTAACCATCTGATAAATCGGTTGGAGCGCAACAACTGGATGAATCGTTTGTTTCTATCGGATAGTTCCCATCACTAGTTCGTCAACTCAGTAGTCGCATTCGCACTCTGGCCGGGCACACTAGACCAGACTCTTGTAATTAATCCTCTGATTACAAGGAAGATGATTTATGAAATTATCTAGGGGTTCATTGTTCAATATTAATATTACCACAAACAAAATTACCATTATTTTTGTTGCTTTAAAACACCATGTTAAATTAAATGATTAATTAGTTAAGTCACTTGTTTAAAATAAAAGTTACCTTTCAGTACATGAAAATGATAAATAAATAAACAATAATTACTGCAAAAGACCTTCATTTACTTAATGCACAAAATGCACAGTATAAAAATATTCAGGAAACATGTTTACAAATGTTACTTGACTTGGGCTATTTGCCCCTTGATGTTTTCGGCTCGAATTCGAAAAGTCGACAGGTGGGTGGAGAGCCCAATGAGTCACCCGGCCCTGCATCCGTTTCGTGTTTCCCGCGCGCTCATATTCCATTTATTAAAAATATATATAAAACATGATACCGATTTAACCAATAGACCGATATTTAATGTGTAAAATTAATTAAAAATTATTGTCTACAAAATGACTACCTGCAAATGTTTACAAGGATATATGTTACGTGGCTTAGGCTGTTTGCCCATTGATGTTTCGCCATTGAAAGTCAATTCTGCATGTGGAATTTGAGGAATTGGAACAGGGTGGTGGCACTGTTTCTCTCCATACACAACTATTTCTAGGTAATGCATTTATAAATCTGCCCTATTATTTTACCGGTTACAATTGCAACAGTTTATTTTCCCTATTCTTAAGTATAACTCAGGTATGCAACACTGTTTTGGTTACAAAGTACATATTAGGTTTAGGAATTATCGTAGAATTAACAACAGCTGTTGATGCTTAGCTAAAAAAAGAAACAACAGCAGACGTGTTGAAATCCCAGTGTTTTTAAATGGCAGATATTTTTCGTTATTTATCATTTTCTAGTGGATTTTGACATAATCTGCTGTTTTTACCGACCCCTGAAGCTAAGTCCTTTAATTTGAACCCTCCCCCATCATCCTACGACCTGCCAAACTTTCAAAATTTTTATTAAAAAATTGCTTATAGAATTATTAATATAGATAGATAGATTGTCCAAGCATAAGCATACAAGCAAACATTGGTCGTACACAAGAGTATAAGATTATAGGTTAACTTTCAATCTAATCTACACGTAATATGTTTATTCCAAATTGAAACTAGCAACTGTAACGTGGTTGAAAGCCTAATTCATAGTCAATGGAAGTTGTAGTTCAATTAGCTTGAAACAGCTGTTATTGCTTCTGCTCTTTAAAACTGCGTGAACCAACTATCATTCAGTGAAGCTAACTAATCTGCTTCGATTATTGAAGCAGAACATCGTCCATTTGATTTTAAAGAACTCCGTTGTCTTTATTCCGAAATGGTTGTATAAGTATAAATACAGGTAGGTTTTCTACCTGTTGTTTTTGACAGAGATTATTTGGTTTTGTTGGTGAATCAGTCGGACTAGAAGCACACAAAATCATGACGTGTTTGTTATTTTCTATTATTGTCATCATTTTAGAGGCAATTTAACAATTTATATGAAATACGAACTTGAAATATAGAACATAGTCAAATAAAACTACCCTATAGCCTTTTAAAGAGCAACACAGTTCTTCCGTATTTTTAAAAGTAGTTTTTAACACATTTATCTATACATTTAAGCAAAGATAAACATATATTTTTCATATTTAGCATAAGAAATTTCAGAAAAAATACTCTGAATGTGTTGACATTGATCTCTTTAATTACTGCAGTACCCAATCTTAAATCTATTTTCGTGTAAAGTTTAAGACTTGGCAGTTAGAACCCTAATGTTCCAAGCCCTCGAAATATCATTATAGCTTAATAATAATAATAATAGATGTAACATATTTTAACAAGAAATTCAAATTCGTCATCATTATTTTTTGAAACACGTGGGCCATGGAGAACATAAAAGTTTAACAAAATAACGTTACCAATAACAATAATTAACAGGCGAAGAAACAAACTCGTAAGAAGAATCATGGTAACTAATAACCGAGAGCACATGGATGGAAGGGCGGGAAGTCATCTTCCACCACAAGGAGTGTTTGTACGACGAGCAACGGCTGAGCCGCGTGGTGGGGGGAGAGCTACAGTGAGTCACCTCCGGCCGGCCCTGCACTGCATAATTTTTTTGTCTCCCGCGCGCTATCTCATTAAATTTATAAAAATTGATACCGATTGAACCACTCGGGCGATTTTAAATATTAAAATTTTAAAATTAATTAAAAATTATTGCCTACAAAATGACTACCTGCGATTTGCATATTTCTTTTTGTAACATGAATATCTTGTTATTATTTTTTTAACCAGCAACTTAATAAAAAATATGCCTGAATAGCGTGAATCATAATCTTATTCTGTTTACAAATCAGTTTATCAAATTAACATCGGACGAAAATTCCACCAATAAACTTTAATACAGAATGACTTCATTTTGGTGCTGCGACGTGGTGGCAGAATTTATAACTAATCCTGGGATGTTTAGCCTTAACATAGTTTAATACAAAACTTCCGATGGTAAAATTCTTTCTCCTTATACAGGAATCAGGGTAAGGAGAGATGAGATAGGTTCTTCCCTTCACCTTCAATCATACTTCAGTCTTCAGTCTACTAAGTTAGCCTTGCATGGAACCGGAACGGAACGGCATCGGCATTCGGCACGGACTAATACAGTTCCGCCTAGTCGGTGGAACGGTTACGTCAAAAATAACGCTAACTGCTCCTCGGCATTTTCTACGATTAGAAGGTCGTCCACCTCTGTATGAACGACCAATAATTTATGGACGGTCATAAACCTTCATAATGTCGCAATAACTGGTCGGGGCTCCTGCCTACTAGTAGCTAGTGGCTAGGGGTGGGGTGTAGCGCTGTGGACTCCAGTTGCCCTCCCGGGCTGAGAGAGGTATATTGGCGCTGATAAATAGTCCAACGACCAATTATTGCGACATTATGAAGGTTTATGACCGTCCATAAATTATTGGTCGTTCATACAGAGGTGGGGGTCCAAATTTCATATGATGGTAGGATTTTCAATGGGAACAGCTTCCAAATAAGTTAAATTTTAAAATTAATTTCAATAGGATTAGAAATGATTTAATCCTAAGGAAATAAACTTAATCCGCAATCACCTATAATAAAGTTTAGGTATTAGTTTACTTCCAAGTTTTGATACCGTATAGGTAATCTGGAAAATCAATTCAGTAGAATTTCGATATAACAATAATTATTGATACATTTTTATCGTGTCCGCCCACGAGCTCCGCGACCCTCTGTCTCCGAGCCCAAATCCGAGACGGGACCTCCGAATTCCAGAGTGACCCTTACACCTTCCGGTCTCTACCTGCGTTGTTGGGCCCGCCATCTCCGCGGCGGCCAAGCTCGCCTCCCCTAATCCCTCCCCTCCCGCACCAGACTTCTAAATGATGAAAGTGGTTGTAAGCAGCAGTAATCTGGCAACACTTAGTGCAATCCAACAGCATGCAGTCAAAAATAGAGCGCTTGGCAAGAATTTATGTTATTGTATAGTAACATACTGTTTAACAGTTTTATATTCCCATCTTGGTTTTGACAATATGGAAGTTGATTTAACTTACTCGATTCTGAAAATTTTAGATGGTTGCAGGCAAACTTGGTTGATATCGTTGATATATTGGGTCCACTTAAATATTACTAGAATGATTTGGTTTAAATTTACAAATCAAATCTAGGAATATAAAAAGTGGCCTTCTGGCTTTGTATTTTATTTCAATAAAAACAGCAGGTACATACACGGTCAGAGATTAATAATCTTAAAATAAATACCCATATCGTTTAAAAAAGTAACAATTACATATCAAATACATTTAATTTAATATACAAAATAGAAATTAACATTTTTATAATTGTTTTATTACAGATCAGACAATTGACATCTTATGGGAGACTTTTTGTCAGAGATTAATAATCTTAAAATAAATACAAATATTATTTAAAAAAGAAACAATTACATATCAAATACATTTAATTTAATATACAAAAAAGAAATTAACATTTTTATAAATAACTGTTTTATTACAGATCTGACGATTGACATCTTATGGGGGACTTTTTAAAGCTGTTTTTTGAAGTCACCTCAAAAATTTAAAATTTGGCCGCCAATTTTAAATATGACGGACAAATTTGATCTTATTCAAGAAAACCCTTTAATTTGTAGCGCTTTTTGATTTTACACTTTATTTTAGGAACCATTTTTCTTTGAATTTTTTTTCTACACAATGGTTAACGAGATATGAGCAGTTTAAAATTGTTTTTCCTATTTTAAAAACATCGTGTCTATTTTATCTGTGCTATCTGATGCATTCCTTAAGAATGCAAGAATATTCGAAATAATACGTTTCTTTGAGCGAATGTCAACTAAAATGACATTTTTATGAAAGAAAATGATATTTTAAAGTATTTTTATTTGGTATGATTTTTTCAACCCACTCGTTTTCTATACAGGGTGTCCCATAAGTAAAGTGCCAAACTTCGGGAATAGGTTATATGGGTCAAAATAAAGATAAAATGAAGAATAAAAGTTTTTCAAAAAATGCTTTGTTTACCAGATATCCGCCATTTTGTATTTTTAACCAAATATTTTTTATCTCCCGAGTTTTTGAATCGATTTTTTTGAAACTCAGTATGCACCTGTATCTAGTCAAGATTAGTTTATGAAAAATAATTAGCATGATTGAATTGTAAATTTCAAAATGGCGGCCGTTTAAAATCTTTAAATTGAAATATTGAAAAAATGGTACATTTTACAAAAAAATATAAAGAACAATAATATTTAGGAAATTTTATTTCCATTCCAACGACACCAAAATTATGAAAATCGATTCACAAACAACTGAGTTATGGTCGAATTAGCGCACGGCTCAGCGCAACAATGGACTATTTTGCTTCAAAAAATGCTGCTTCACTAGCTAAATACAATCATAACTCAGTTGTTTACTAACCGATTTTCATAAATTTGGTGTCATTAGATAGGAAATAAAGTTTTCTAAAAATTGTTATCTTTTATATTTTTTTGTAAAACGTATCGTTTTTTCGTTATTTCAACTTAAAAATGTTAAATGGCCGCCATTTTGAAATTTATTATTTAATCATGCTCATTATTTTTTCATAAACTAACCTTGACTAGATACAGGTGCATACCGAGTTTCAAAAAACTCGATTCAAAAACTTGGGAGATAAAAAATATTTGGTTAAAAATACAAAATGGCGGATATCTGGTAAACAAAGCGTTTTTGGAAAAAAATTTATTCTTCATTTTATCTTTATTTTGACCCATATAACCTATTCCCGAAGTTGGGCACTTTACTTATGGGACACCCTGTATAAAGAATACTGATAATTTTCCATTGCATTAACAAGTGGGAAAATGCATACTCGATAACGACTGGGTGTAGGCAAAACTCTCAAGGAACAAAAAGTTCTTAAAATAAAGCGTTGAATCCTAAATTCTATTTGGTGTGGTGGTATGTTGTGTTTATAGGGTGTTCCGTAAGAAAAAAACAAAGTTGTCCACCATTTTCTAAAATGATGGTCACATTTTTATATTTCAAAGTGACTCCAAAAATCAGCTTTAAAAATAAAGTGAGTCCCCCAAAAGACGTTTTGGCCTCGTCTGGTTGGGATGTAATGGACTAAGGTCTAAAAACAAGAATTTTAACTTCAAATTTCCCTGGCAGTAAGCCTAACTAATTTAAATTTCCGTGGTAGCAAGCCTGCATAAAATAATCCCTATGTTAGCCTTATGGGAATTAAAAAAGATGTATAGTATCGTCGTATATCTCAACATACTTGATACTATGTAATTGGCTTCGTACAGTTATGATCTACTTGATTATGACCTAAAATTCCCAAAACTTTAGATACAGTGGCGACAAACCTGCGTATTCACGTCTTCAATGTTAACGTTGTGGGAAATAAATAAAAGTATATCGCTATTTCTTAACATACATTAACAAAACTTGTTATGCGGCTTCATCTTGTTGAGTTTTACTTAATTATAGCATAAAATCCCTCACTTTAACATTTCTGTGACAGCAAACCTGCACATTCCATCCTATGTTATTCTTGTGGAGATTAGTTAATCGTCCCGACCCCGACAGACATACCCGTTGTAATAACGTATTATTATAATAATAATGCTAATATTGATTTGTCATTTACAGTATAAAACTCCTTGGTATAATGTACAATTTTCGGCAGCATATTGTTGTTAGTGTTTGAAATTCATACATAGCGCACCTTTTTACAACATGACACTGGCTTGCGCAAAAACAATGCCACTGCTGTATTATGATTAAGCCTGTCAAGCAAACAGCAAATAAACCAGGCTTAATTGCGAGAATCTCAAACATTCGAAATTGGAATCTTTATGTATGTATACAGCATAGTTTTTTACCTGTTTTAATTCAAGTAATGAAAATGCTGACATATCGTCCTGACAGTCATATATATAGTCAGTTCCCACTATTAGCATATTATATAACATATGCATTTAAACAATGTTCAACAGCATACTGTACTTACAGTAGCCAATTTTAAATTCGTAACCAGCGCTCTATTTCACTGTATGACATTGAATTGCACAAAAACAAGACAACTGTCGTAGCCACATGCTGTAATTGGGCACTTCATGAAGAGTCCAGCTCTAACCGGGCACTTCATGAAGTGCCCAGCTCGTCTGGGCACATAGTGTAACTGAACAGTTTTATTAAAAATTACAGTATGTGACCAAAAAAACTGGGCACTTCATGAAGTGCCCAACGCTCGCTGTTACCGTAGGCAACACGGTGAGACTTAAGCCCGGGACCATGTTATTTTTTCATTTTGAGGTCCCTAGACCCCAAAAACACCGTTCGTTCATTTTCATATATATGTATGTATATATATATATACCTGTCCGTAAGCGCGATAAATTTTGTAAAAAAGGTCCTATCTTGATGAAATTTGGAACAAACGTGTAAAGCGTCATTCATGACTTCGAGTTCGAAAACCAGCAAGATTGGTTTACTGTAAAAAGGTTTTTTTGGCAAAATAAAATTTCTTTTAAAATTTTAACACCTTTTTATTCATTATTTTTAAATGTAATTGTCAAAATTGAATTCAGCTTAAAAAAACAAGCAATTTAGCATTTTGAATTATTGTTCTACGTCAATCCGTTGCTTAAATATTGGATGTGCTAAACACAGTACATTATCCAATATTATTCTTAATTTTTCCCTCCAAAAAGTATAGTCACCCTGATTTAAGATGTTTTTTTAAATAAAATTCTGACCATATGATTAAATTTTCAGGTGATGAATATTTTATTTGTGTTTATTTTGAATAGTTAGAGTTCATTGATCAAGATTGTGCAGAAAAAATATACTATATGAAAGAATACAAATTATGTTGAAATTTAATAAAGAAAGTATTAGCATTTGGAGGGGGGATGTCTTGGTCTAAACTGCCTGAAAATGTAGCATAATATATGGTATGTTTACAATGATGAGGATTGATAATATGTTTTATTGAAGTTGGCTGGAGATGTAGGTTTGTTTCAACAGGGATGTTTTAATTACTGTAAAACTGACCATATGATTGAATTTAATTTTTTCATGAGATTTAAGTTATTTGTTTGTTTTGAGTGTTTTGAGTTCATTTGATTATACGTTTGTTGACATTTATATACTATAACAAGATCACAGTTATTAAAAATTAAAAGACTAAGTTTAATGTTCATATATACAAAATAAATCCCATGGAAATTCGGTGAGGACGCAGGTCTGCTGCGACGGGGGTAAGGTAAGGTCTGATCCTGACGGAATTAAGGTAACTTTATACCATTGTTATAGTTTATAGTTTATAGCTACCTCCCTGTAGGGGAAATTCGCTAAAAACTTCATGAAGTGCCCAATGCTCGCTGGGCACATGCTGTAATTATTTTTTTTACACTATGTGCCCAGCTCTGATACTGGACAATTGATGTAAACACGTAAAACTGCTGTTGTAAATTTGTATATGTATATTTTTAATGATACAAAATAGGAACGTTTTTTAAGAATTTTGTAAAACATTAAGAATAACATTGTTGGCCACTAAACCAGACAATTCTTTCCTGAATGTTTTTTTATCACGGTTTCTTCTATATTTTTCTGAGTTATTTTGGATACGCATAATTATTAATACTATTATTATTCCAGCAACAAACGGTGTTAAAATTGTTTGTTGTTTGAATAACAATATTAAGTCTGTAGTGATGTGTAGCCCAAAATAACTCAGAAAACATGAACCGGAAAATTCAGTCAATATAAATTTTACACTTTAATAAAATAAAACACATGAAATATTTTACATAACACATTAATGTGTAACCATCGATATAAATTATGTAACGTAACACAAACATTAACATTAACCAATTTTTTATGTTTTAATTGATTAACTTCTTACTTAATCACCCTTAATAATACTTATAATAAGTTACAATATAGCAAGGTAAAACAAATTTATAGAAAGTGTCATAAGAGTCTTGAAAGAGATAATAAAAACAATTCTTTAGTTTTTTTATATCTAGATTGAAAACATTTATTTCATTATTTTATTATTTAATTTGTTCTTTTTACTATTTTATTAGCATTAACGACAATTTAGTTTTAAGATTTTCTTTTTTCTCAGTTTGAATGAATGAACATAACATCATTACATCAACCCTTTTCGTTGTAGTTGTTTTTATTTGTTTTAAGAATATTAAAAAAAATTATATGGAGTGTCCTGTCTACTTAACAGCTTTTCAAAAATATGCTTTGATTATTTTATTATATTCCTACTGACATCAGTAGCTTAAAAATCTAAGTTTATATTATTAAGTCAAATATTTGGAAATTCAAATGAAGAATTTGTCTGAAGGGAAAATCTATGCATGTTAAACGTTACTCAGAGGAAGCGGTTACTAAAATATTCTAGTAGTTCGATTTTAATTATTTTTTTTAATAGCACATTACCTATAATTTTATTCTACTGTTTGATTTTGTAGCTATTTGAAAACCAAAATATTTGTATTTTTAACTTTTAATCAATTAATTGTAAGTGTTTATGTTTTATCCTAGATTAAGTAGTTATACTGTTTTATTGTGAAAATTATAACTGGTGCCAAATCTTAAGGCCCAATCCGTCCGTAAGACCAATGTTAATTTTAGCATAGGGCTTATGGACGGCGTGGGCCTTAAGATTTGGCACCAACAGTAACTACGTTATTGTTGACTGTTTATTTTAGTCAGCACTCAACTCATACAACAACAAATTTATCATCCAAACATAACGTAGATTAATTATAAATTCAAAATGCGCATGCAACTAAAACCAGGTTTAAACATTTTAACCTTGAAAAATATTAAAAGGCTTAATAGAAACAGTAACATTGGCTACTTTAACACAGACTTTTGGATTTAATGTAAACATTAGGATTGAATTTAACAAAGTTTTAAAATTGACTGCCCAACATGCCTCGATAGTTACAGCATGTGTCCAATGAGCGTTGGGCACTTCATGAAGTGTCCAGTTTCTTTGGGCAGATGCTGTAATTTTGATTGAAATAATCGAGTTCCACTATGTGCCCAGCCGCGCTGGGCACTTCATGAAGTGCCCAATTACAGCAAGTGGCTACGACATAACCATTATAATTATTAACATAACGTTCATAGTGCATTTGCAATATAAACTATTACTAGTGGCTTGAAGGGACTTAAAGCCCCTAATGAGGGAGAAAATTCAAACGATCCTTTATTATAGTACAAAATACCTTCATAGCAATTTCAACCTACCTTATACTGATATCTAGCCTACCACATAGTTTTCAATCAAGTTTCAATCAAGTCCATAAAGAACTGCCGATATAAATAAGTTATATTCAAATATTTTTAAGTTATATATTTAATATTTTTAATATATTAACATTATAATATATTTTTACCACAAAGGTTTTTGAATCGAAGCTGTAGGTCTTTATTGTTACTAAACTTTATTGAATATTTGTTTCAAATATATTCAGAGATATATAATATTGTTATAAATGTTATTAAAAATAAAATTATGTAAATGTTATTGCTTATATTTGCGAAATTACCCTATAATGACGAAGCTTCTTCGACTTGCTCGTCGTTACGTATACCCTAATTACCAGTAAAAATCGCCGCAGTCGTTCTGAGGATTCTCTCATAAACAATCCAATATCACGAAGGACCGGTTAAACAATCCGTGCAGTTTTTACTTCATGGTACTAGCTTATCTCAATACTTGTTTATGACCATATGTTAAGACTTATTGTTTACGTTTTTTATTCCGTTCGTTATCCCTATGTTAAAATAGTGAACTGTAAAATTCGTTTTTATAATACGAAGACAACAAATACATATATTTAGGTGAACTTATAAAAAGCGCATCTTCATTAAAATACAAAATTGTATTTAAATCGTTAAAGATTCTTTTCAAGTTAGGAAAAATATAAAAGGTTACAATAATTGATCAATGAAAGCGATAGGGTATGCACAACCAAATCAAATCATGTCTCGTGAACAAATCGAAGGTCCTGAATCAGCATCGTTAATTATTATTGACCTCTCAATGTCGGCGCTTGCGATACAACCGAAACATTAACAGGTTCTGATTGTCCAAATGGAGGCCACTTCCACTTTCACTAGCTTTTGGGGCAACCACTGGAGAGTGTTCCGATTACGATGTGTTTTGCATGTCCTGTCACTCCCCTAACGCAACCTCATGCTCTCGATCGTCCGTAGAGATAGGACCTTGGATTAAGCTTACCAAACACTCAGGAAGTATTGAGAGGTGAGCGCAACTGCGTTATAACTCTAAAAATGTCGTGAAATGTTATAATAGTCCGTGGTAAAAAATGACAGAATTCTTGACTTTTCTTTTTGTTTTTAATGGCTTGGTCGCTGTTACTTTCCCTAAAAACAAACAGCAATCAAGCCCTGTTTTCATTTTACACCCTCGAAGTTAAAATATGGATTGCCCATAAGCAAGTCATCTAAAATGCTAAATGTATGATATGTGATGGCATATCTACTCGTCTGTCAGTTGTATTGGGAGTGAGTAATACACACCACTAAGAATACTTCGATTAACTTCCTCCTTATCAAATTTAGGGGTGCCCCATAAAAACCCATAAAAAACTACAAAAATCCAAATTGCTCAAAAATGGCTCCAACGATTTTAATAGAAATTTCATGGTTTGTGGTGCTTGATTTAATGGCACCGACCTCATATCTGTAAAAATTCAAGTTTTTGCGATGCAAGTGTAAATAAATTCAAAATTTTCAAATTAACCTACATTCATAATAATTAATCAAGATATACTTGCAACCATTAAATTTGGCTTGAAAAGTAAATAATCTAGTATTTTGAATTATTAGTCTACGTCAACTAACTGGTTGTGGAGATAATTGATGTTCTCGTTTTGTGGTAAACGCAGTACGTTGTCTAATGTCATTCTTTTAGCAAATATTTGAAAACCAATATCGTCGCTAATTACTAACCGGTTTTGATAAAATTTGGTATGTATTTGTAGGATAATTGTAAATTTGTTTAATGTGATTGTAGGTTTTCTTGCTTTAAATGGCTTTAGGGGAAAAATTATATGTCAGTTTGCTGATAAGTTGAAAGTTTAATATGTATTCCCCTCGAAAAAACTTATCTCCCTTCCAGTATGAAAAACAATTCATGTTAAGAAAAAGTAAAATATCAATCTGCATTGTTCTGCAGTGAACTAAGACTCATTTCTAATTTCGGGATTTTACTTTGTGAAAACGCTTAATGTAATCGTAGTTAGTATTAATTAGATAAAGGATCAATTAACTGTAGTTAAAAGAAACTCTATGTATATTTTCAAACGGAGAAATGAAACAGTTTTGGATTTTTCTTCTTTGTGTCTGAAAAGGAAGTTGTAAAAATTGCAAGTGTGATTTAACCGACCTACAGATAACTTTTACAGATAAGTTGGGGGCGGCAGAGCTGGGTACATCGGTACACGCGCGGACTCGGCCGTGACCCAGTTTTGAGCCGCCCCCCGTCCCCCCTCGCTACGTCCCTTACCCAACATACATCAATACTCAAATCCTCTATATATTATCCTTTTGACTTCTTTCCTTCAAGGAACATACCAGTTTTCACACTCTTCTTTTTTCCTCTGCTTGTGCTTGTTCAAAGTACTCGAAGTCAATTTGATCCCTTGTTTATTAATAACAGAATACTGGGTAAGAACTTCGATCAACGTCTCTTTGGGAATTTAACATTTTATAAAAAATAGGATGTATTATCCTTCTGTTGCTAACTCCCAAGAGTAGGAAAATCCGTGTTAATCTGAGTGTTTCTTCAGGACGATTTTCGTTTATTGTAATTTTTAAGATAGTGAATAAGACTTGACAATAGACAATAGACAATCTTTATTGGTCCGTTAGACATTAACAATGTAATTGGACAGGTCAAGTTAGAAATAAATTGTACATATCAATACATTAAAATTATCAAGATTCAATATGTGATGTTTTACATAAAAAGGTCATTCAAGGGAACTGATAGTCCATATATTCAGCCACAGTATAGAAGGCTTGGTTCTTTATCCACTCATTTATTGTCCTTTTAAAACTATTTACAGGCATATTTCTTAAAGCTAAAGGCAGTTTGTTATATAATTTCAGTTGTTGATATACATGACTTTTTAATGTTTTGGCTAACCTAACATGAGGTGTTACAAGGTTGTATCTAAATCTAGTTAAATGATCATGGCCTACACTTTGACAAGTAAAAGATTCTAAGTTTTGTTGTACATGGATTAAGTTGCTAAAAATATACAATGAAGGAACAGTAATGATGTTTAACTTTTGAAAACTAGTTTTACATGACTGTCGACTGGTTATGACTTATGACACTTAAATTGTTTTTATTCTTGTGCTGTAGCCTACAAACACAAAAAATGTTAGATATCCTCGAAACCTTCTCTAAGGAATTTCTTATGCTGTACGTACATCGATACAATCCTATATACTGTATGGTGATTTAACATGATTATTCGAGGCTCTTTATTATTCGAGACACTCCTCTTGGGTCATAGATGCGTAATAAAACATGGGTTTATGCGATTCCCCATAAATAGGACTGCGCCCCACTCTAATCTAAATCTTCAATGTTAAGTCATAGGGAAGCTTCTAAAGTTGTCATGTTTACCTTATCATAAATGATTAAATAATTAATGAAATAAATGTATGGAATGGCAAATTAAATCCTAATCTATAGAAACTTGCTCAACGAGTCAAACCGAGTTGATCAGCAAGTAGGCCTGTATTTTCATTTTCATTTTGGGAATATACGAACACAATAACGAAGTAGACGTTTCGGGTCTACGCTTTTTAATTGATGACTAAAACTGTGTATAGAAATATAAAAATCCGGAGTAGTAGGTACTTTTATAGCTTTTCAAACTGTTAATGATGAGGCATTTAATGGGTAAAGTACACTTTTATCGTTTTTTAACACAATCAAATTTCTTTACTGTACTGTAGTTTACAATACTTTTTCATTTTTTTGTAGCTTCAGAATCACTATATATACAAAAAAGATTGTTTTACCTTTGTCAGTGAATCAATTTTCAATCTTGAAGAAGGTGGTTAGCTAAAGCAGTTGTAACCACTGACAGCATTGAAAATAAAATCACTGACCAAAATCTGTAGAATAACCTTTTATTAAAAATGATCACTTTCACACAGTATTCAGCATGTCTGTTTCGGAATTATTGTAACATAGTAGAACCTTGACAAGACTACTCGATGGATTTTGAAAAATCCTTCTTACCAAGGGTGTAAGCCGTAAGCTTAGTAAGCTGAGGTTCGCAGTGTCAAGATTGTTTTGCCAAAAGACGTGTTAACAGGGCTACTCGAGTCTCTGGAAACCCTGTATAATACGCGTATTTTAGAGTAACCCCAGCTAATACGTTAGTTACAGGTTAGTTAGTTTATAGTGTTCCTCACCGTGGCGGGTCACTCACCGTGAGACCCATTGTCCATAATCCTTAAGAAATTTGCAATATGAAGTCTGTAGCCTAGTCGTTTCATCGAGGTTGATTCTTTGAAACGTCTTGTTATAGAGGTTCCAGAGCTATGATGTAAATCGGGGAATGGCGCACTATTGAGGTTGATTGTACGAAAACGGTCGAGTTATAGATGTTCGTTTACCGAAACATCGTTATAGAGGTTATGATTATTTCTAGGGGATTTGAAATGTTGACGTATTTTAGAGGTCGTCGTGTTGTCGAGCATCGTAGAACCGAGTTTCGACTGTACTATTTTTCTATCAGTGCACTATACCGACTATACCCTCTTTAAATTTGTACCAGGGGTCACGTTTTGTATTTTTAGCATATTAAGTAAACCGCGTGGGCCATTCAAAAATAATCATCGGGAATCTACTTGTAAACAATAGAAACATTGTTATTGTTTTTAATTAAAAAAAATTAATATCCTCGTGGATCGGATGATCTTAGACGATGACTGCTTAACTAATGGATTTCTAATACTTAGTCGTCGGGCCGTGGTGAGCCTGCGGCAGTAAAACGCTTTAATTTTAGCCATCACGTTTCCTCCCATGTCTTAATTTGGCGTTTTTGTCGCGGACGGAGGGGAGGGTTGCGTCAGGGATATTTCGTGCCGCGCACTGCGCGGTTGGCAGCCTGACGAACAGCTGATTTTAGGCCTTGGAAACAGCTGTTCGGTGATAACTGTCATGGCCGTGCACTGTACCTGCTCAAAAACCAGACTCGGATCCATACAATCAAAGATCAAAGGCCATTGACCCATATGTGTAAGCACCCTTTGTGGTCCTGCTAATAACGACACACCGAGTTATTGTAGTCCAATTCTAATTCCGATTCTGTTTGTAAAGCCCGATATAAACATCTACTAGACCAGAGTGGACAGCAAGACAAAGTGGAATATATTTCCTTTGTTTCGATATCGACTGTACTTGTCTCGGTGCAAAGTTGCCTATACAATAGAGCAACAAAGGACATGCTACAACAAAGGGTTTAAAACTAAACTGTTTATTTACAATATGTACTTAAACTAGAATGAAACAATCTATGCTAAAATAACATTTAAATCTCACCTGAATAATTTTAATATTACTTTTCGTGCAATGTATAAACAAGATTGTTGTGTGCCATCACGTAACACACATTGAACTAAAGTATTTATTTTTACACACAAACATATTTTGTATACCACATGGAAGTATTTACGTGTAATCCTCAGAGTAGTAATGTATTTGTCTGTGATTCATCTCACCTTTGGAAAACTTTGAGACTAGTTGTGGATTTTGACTCAAATACAAATTACATTTCTTGCTTACTGAAAATGTTATTTCAGCGTCTTCAGTTTAAATGAAGACTTAGCCTAGTGTGTTTAGAAAAAATCTCACATTCTAAAAGTAAACAATTGATTAATTTCTTTAAAACTCAAAAATTAAAATTATTTTTTATGATTAATAACTTGTATATTGTACTTCACTGTATTAAATAATTTCTTGATTAGAATCACTAAAATTAATAATTAATTATAATATATGTAATAGTTTTTTAAAAATATAACTGGGTTAGTAAAATACTCGTGGGAATGAGATCAGAAAGGTAACAGAAAAGTCATTATCATCAACAGGAAAGAAATGATAATTACGCTACGTCATATCCTAGCAATCAGATTTGACATAATTTATTACCATCCAGAGATGAAAGTAAATTAATAAACCTGTAGAATATAACAAATACTGCTGAGTGAATTAGTCGTATTTTTACCAAACGACCCTAACGTTGACACTTGCACAGCACATTTTTGTGATACGTACATGTTCTAAACAGTAGTCCGACTATTTGAATATTTATTATTGAAAATTCAGTCGTCGAGAGTGCTCTCTGAAAAGGATCGACGGAATCTCGAGTTCTGTCACGAAGAAATTTAGTAGACACAGCTTTGTCTCATTTCCTGTCCCAATTTACAGTAAGTTTGTCCAGTTTTCAGTGCAGTGTCATTATTTTGTAAATCTATTTAGATAACAGTATACTTGAGATAACCCCGCACATTCTCGGACAACACGATTCAGACTGATGCGTGATTCACGGTTGTTTGTTTTGAAAATATCAGCACAACATTTATTTATTATTTTAGTGAATCATCGTTCTTGTAAAAGCTTTTTAATTAACTCTCCGGGATTAGAGTTATTTGTTACGCGTTAACGGATACCAGGGGTGCCCATCCCCCCCAAGGCTTATGGCGCGTCCCCCCCAAAAACAGTCAGCTACCCCCTCCCCTGAACTAAAAAATACAAACTAATCTCGAAAATTTTGCTGAAATGGAGGGAGTAGGTATATTTACACTGAAGTGCTGCACTAAAATAATCTAATGTTGAACATCCGAAGAGCACCGCGGAGCCGGAGCCAGAATGGTATCTCGGTATCTGGTATCTTACCGAAGCCTATGTATTAAAAACTTAAGTTATAATAAGAAATTTCATATCTCAAGATAGCCTATTTACAATTAAGGCACAAGGTGTTATTTAAATATGAATTACTTTTAAATGAACCTTTGCCTTTATTTGTACGAGCTGATTACGTCCCGCTTTCCTGGGAAAAACTAAACAAATATTAGATTCTAAACAAAAACAAATTCAGCTCTTTTCTTTAATTTTGTGCTCCTAGAGAAAATGTTATAAAAAAAACTATTTTCCCCTAACTAATATAGCAAAGAATTCATTAGAACATATCTCTGGTTGCAAGTTGTTAATAGACTGGGAAAAGTCTGGTCTAGACTGGTCAAATCCGACGTCTGTTTGACAGTCTGTCGGGAAACCCCAATCCTGCCGCTGAAAATATTTGAAAACTTTATTACCCGATTTTTTCATTGCGTTTTGACGCACAAATTAAAGATTTCTATACTTAGCAAACATATTGTTGATTAGTAATCCAAGCTGCTTCAATGGTAAGTTTAAATTTGTTGAATATAAATTAATTTTTGAGTAATAATTTAAATAATATCCGCATGATACAATCATACTACTTACTTACTACTACTTACTTTTTTGCAATAAAACCAGTGTTTTGGATTCGGATGATAATTCGGGTTAAAAAACGGGGAAATTACTTTGGTGCAGTGCTAAAGATGAACCTGGCCCTCATAGCTATTGTTCTGACAGCTTCCATTACATCCTAAAACTTTTACTTGGATTCATCATGATTTTTTGTACTGTATGTAGTTAGTGGCCGCTTCATAAATTACGTCATCTGAAAATAGGGGGGAGTGGTCCAGAATGGAAATAACGGTAGAATGATGTGCTTGGAGGTGGGGGGGAGGTTGACGCATTTTCAAATTTTGATTTAAAACTAATTTAGAAAGGAGCATTTTAAACATTCTAAGTAAATTCATGAAATTAGGCCTAAAGTTGAATAGCTTATAAAATGGAACCGATGTACTCTATTTTTTTCAATATATCCGTTAAAATGGTAATTTTAGCTTCAGGTTTTGACATAGCTTCAGTAAATGCAGATCAAATCAATATTTAATCATCAATATTTTTGGATTTTCAGGCAGCGTCAGTGTCCAGAACTACATTGGAAATGTAGTACTACAAAGTCCAAAAAGGTTCTTGTTTAAAGCGTTGATCACAAAATTAGAAAAAATGGGTTTAAAGCTTAATTTCATGGTTTTAACATCCCAATAACTATAATAGGGATTTCCCAGACTGGCATTATTTTAGGAGTTTGTACCTGTGACGTCATTTTTCAATGATGGGGGGGTCAAGCGGATTATGACGAAAGGATAATTTTAGGAAGGGGGGTCCAAAAATGGCCAAAAGCGATGACGTAATTTATGGACGGCCCCTAATATTGTCAGCGCTGACCGAGCGGATGCGTTCTGCCCAGCGAGCACAGAATAAAGTGCTCGCTGGTTCTGCCACAGTACAAACACATGGGTATCATACTACCGGTTTTTCTTAAACATTTTATGGCCCATGATTTAATATTTTTTATTCCTACATAATTTTTATTCCCCCCCAAAAATTATAATCCCCCCCAAAATCTTCGTCAATGGCGCAACTTGCGCCATCAATCCCCCCCGTGGGCGGCCCTGACGGATACTTCAGAACAAATAAACAGATGTCACGGTTCAGTTACCGAGTGGATTTTGTCGAGTGCCTTCAATGGGATCGATTCTGTCGTACAGTAATGTGTTGCGTGCGATAGCCGAACCCTTGAAGGCGCTACTCAGTGATTAGGCTACGAGTAAAGAAAAAGAAGCTAAGCTCACAAACTTCTCCGAAAAAACCTCTCTGTAAAAAAAATTTAGTTAGAGAGGAAAAGCAACCTCTCTGTTAAAAAAAAGTTAGTAATTGCAGATTCTTCTGTCAAGAATTTACACTTAAAGAATTTTTTGAATGCAAAAAACACTTTTTTATTAAATTTTGATACATATATCCTAGGTGTAGATTCAGAATTATCACATAAATATTTATCCTTGAAAAACAAATTACATCCTGATTTTGCGTTACCAATAACTTGGATGATTTCCCAGACTGTTCCCAGTAACTATTATTGGGTAACCAACTGATAAACGATGCTATCTAACTTAATGAAACTTTTAGCTAAGTAACTGAATTCGAGTTGGGGCTGTTCCTAATATCAAATATCTGACTCTAGTGTTAATAAACACAAAACAAAAGCAACCAGAATCGGCCAAAAACACTGGAAGCATAATTGATGTTTTTGTTCAGTATAATGACTATGGGTAACTCGATACTTAATGGCTTTCAAAGTAATGAGGTACCTTTATTGAATTTCAAATTTTGGCAAACGTAGAAATTATTACACAGAAACTTTAAATTCCTATCACACACTCATGGTTGGATGTGGTTGGTAACTGCTTCCTTTTGCACAACGGAAATCCAAAATAAATATCTAGTTACAGACCCTGTATATTGTTACCCTTATTTTCCTAATGTTTGGTCGTGTCGTGTCGCAGGAGGGATGCATTGCTCACGGACGGAGGATGGGGTGGAGGCGTTTGTGGAGCTGGGGACCCTGATAGTGGAGGGCCGTTTGCCAGCGGAGGGGACGGCCCGAGGCTACATCGAGGGCCCTCATTGTCCACGGCCCACCAATCTTCTCAACCCCCACCAGTGCGACCCTGCCGACTTCCTGGTGAGTGACCACTGGTGCTTGGTAAATATCAGTTTACATTTCATCTGAGCAAACTGTTTATCCTCAATCTTAAATCTCCCCTGAAGAATTAAATTTTAATCCAAAAGAGAATTCAGATAGGCCTTTCCATATCTGGAAATTTGTTGTTGGTAATTTGTTTTGTACAAAAAGTCACTTTTTATTTATTTAACATCGAATTATCGGATGAAATCCTTTTTATTTAATCACAACTATTTAGCATTTGATGTGACATATAGTGGCATGCCATGGTGACCATCAACTAGTCCATTGAAAACTAGCTGACTGTCGAAAGCAATCGACACTTCGACCAGATGAAGAACTAATCAAAAAACGACTGATCTAATAATGGATTATCTTACTAGTTTTGACTGGTAAAGGAAATGCCATATTAAATTTAGCCAAGCTGGGATAGCAAACTCAACTTTGGTTCTTTGGAACACCTGTTTTTCAGACAGGTCAGTAACAGGTAACTGGTTGCAGTGAATGAGAGCAGAGAGGCTGCGCAAGCATCTCTCGCTGCGGTGCCCATGTGTGTGGAGGTGCTGCTGTGCCCTGTATGTCCTATGTTGTGTCATGTTGCAGTGTATGAGAGCAGAGAGGCTGCGCAAGCATCTCTCGCTGCTGTGCAGTAACGCAGTGCCCATGTGTGTGGAGGTGCTGCTGCGCCGTGTGTGTCATACGTTATGTCATGTTGCAGTGTATGAGAGCAGAGAGGCTGCGCAAGCATCTCTCGCTGCTGTGCAGTAACGCAGTGCCCATGTGTGTGGAGGTGCTGCTGCGCCGTGTGTGTCATACGTTATGTCATGTTGCAGTGTATGAGAGCAGAGAGGCTGCGCAAGCATCTCTCGCTGCTGTGCAGTAACGCAGTGCCCATGTGTGTGGAGGTTCTGCTGTGCCCTGTGTGTCCCTGTGGTACGGACAGAGCGCGTAGCCCCGAGGTCGCTAACATCCCGTCATCCTCTGACCTCCTGCTGGAACAGTGGACTGTGTCTGTCGTTCACATAAGGTAAGCTGTGAGCCGTCTGATTCTTCCAATGCGGTATTCAATAGGACCTTAATCCTTACAACGTAACATTCCACTTCCTTAGATCATTAGATTGTGAACAAATTGAAAGCTCTAGCATCGCTAGTTTAGGTTCACATCTTTTAGGAGTATTGTGTAGTTTATGAAAAGATGTAATTCGAAGGAACACATAAAAGTATGACATGTTCAGTCAGTCTTGCCCCTGAAGAACACTCTCAGAAGCCACCCTCGGGTGGCACCATCAAGCCAGATGGTCTCCGAGGGCTCCCAGACAAAGACCACCACCTAGGAGCCTTCCAGTATTGCAATGGAGGGCCTTGTCCAGGACGCTTCACCCTCTAGACCAGTAGATCTTGTCTTAGGAGTTTGTCAGGTATGGGTCCTTCATCCTGTGCTAAATGGTCGAGCTAGGATGATCTACTACTCCCTTCAGGTCCTAGACTTGATTTGGTATCCAAGATCTTTTAGGAATCAAAGATCCACGAAGTCAAGGAGGAGGAACCATAGTGAATAAAAGGCTGGTCATTCTGGACAGCCTCGCAGAATTACCAACAGCTTCTGTTTACAGTACTTATTGTTGACCTCTGCATGCACCAGTCAGGAATGGGCTAGGCCCCATTCCACTTCTTGGCTAACCATGCAAAGCAGACAGATCTGTAATTTTTTTGCTAATTTTGAAACTTACCAGTTTATTTTAAGTTTATTCACCACAAATCCTAGAGTAATCAATTATAGTTACTTTTAATTTTCCACAGGATGGGGGGGAGTGGTTGCACAGAGAGCTTGGCCTGGGGCTCCATAGTTAGTAAATCTGGCAATGGTCAACAGATTTCGAAATCAAGATTCATTACTCAATTCCAGTGCCTGACTGGTTAAGCCAGTACCACTTTACCTTTGATATAGGCGATTGTAATGAAAACCGGCCTGCATATTATCAGATCCAATGTAAATAAAAATAAGTCATTGCTATATCGTCTCTGGTTATATTGTCAAACTCAGTATTAACTCTATTATTTTTTGCATCCTTGTACATTGGCCATGCTAAACTGATTGCACCAACAATCTCCATCATAATGTGCAACAGTTTCTATCTAATATTCTTATTTTATACATAATTAATTGTTATTTGTACCAAATTGTAATCACATTACTACTCATTACTTACCAAGTAGAAATACAAAAATAAAGTCACTCAACCCTTTTTTGAATAATAATTTTTACGATTTTTTTTGGAATTAGGAATAGTTTTGACTTGCTTTGACATCATGAAATTATTTCTGAGGCATGGTGTTAAGGTATTGTAATTTTATTTTGAATTAGTAATATAATTATTTATATTCAGAATCAGAATCAGAATACCTTTATTCAATAAATGTACACTCAGAAACAATGAATAGCGTCAACAAATCTACATAGAATGATAACGTTTATAATTTATCATACATGGGGGCTTATGTTATGCTAAAAAGATTACAGTTCATGTTTCAGTATTGATTCATCCATAACACTTTGTATCTATACAATTACTATTACTTTGTATCTATACAATAGTATTGATTCATCCATAACACTTTGTATCTATACAATTACTAGCGCAGGTGACAGAGCCTGCGCTGCTTCTTCTTTTCGCCGAGCGCGCCAATAAGCTGTTTTTCTGGCAGAGACCGAAAAACAGTGGCCCCCCGGATATAGCTTTGTTTTTAGCTTGTAACCAGCCGCTTTATCAACTGCAAAAAAGGCTGGTGAGTCATCACCGGAAGGGGTGAGCACATGGTGTGCTGATAACCCCTCGATCGACACTTGTACCTACACTTCGGAAGAGACCGGTTCGTAATTCGAGTTCTGTTCTTCTGCGAATTCTTCCCCGGCCGCTTCTGATCGTGTGCTTTGGAGCTGATTCCGATCGATGTCTTCCAATACTTTTTGGTATTAAAGGTACGTCAGTGTAATTTCTGAATTTGTGTTTAGACGATCTGTAAACTTTTCTGAAAGTTGATCGTGTCGCAGGATAGGGTTCCGAGACCTATCCCGCTCATCTATTGCCCACAATATTAAAAAAAAATCATCCATCGAGTAAAATGCTGCATTTACTGAGCATTTTTTAATAAATGAAGAAAGTTATTGCTTTTTTTCTCTTTTTTTTCAGAAAGTTTGGCAAACAGTCAAGAAACTTATTACCCTTTTAGGATTGTTTCTCGTTAAAAGTTTTCAGTCTGTGGTTTTCATCCTGTCTTTGGGTCCGTTAGTCTTTGGGTAACCGTGGTGCAGGGTTAATAGTTGAAACGTATTTTATTGTTTCATAAATAAAACCCATAACTGTAAAAACTTCAAATTCAGAAAAAATGTGCTGAACAGTCTTTATTTTTTAAGTTAAACATGATTCTTAGGGCTTATTTAGTTGAATTAAAATTCTGTCCATGTTTTTCTCTGTGGTTGCTCCATAAATACATATCCCATAGGCTATGTGGGAATAAATGAGAGCATAGGAAATTGTTTTTAATGCAGCTATGTCACATTGTCTTGCCATACGCCTTAAGACAAATATCAAAATTTCACATTTCCATGGCAGCAAACCTGCATACTCATTCCATGTTATTCTTAAGGAGAAAATTGTTGTATGCTCATTTCAGGATTTAAGTAGATTTTACTTGATTTGAGGCTCCGTCTAAATGATTTATTTAATTATTTGAAATTCGCTGAGTATGCAGGTCTGCTGCAACAGGGTGATTTTTGGTTGTCAAACACAGAAATAACAGTAATAAATAACAAGTTTTGTTTTGTTATTCCCCTTTAGTGCTAAGTTGGGTGGTGTGGTACTATAGAGACCATAAAAATAGAGATTTGAGTGAATATCTGATAAACCTCTGTAATGAGCCTAATTTGCACAGGGGTAAGAATTGGCTCATTAGGCTTAGCCATAAGACCAGTAGGTGTAGGCCTACCTAGACCTAGCCCAGATTTAATCTAGCCTATGGTCCCAGCTGTGAAGGGAGTGTTGAAGATCTGAATAAACTCTATTATTTCCCTTACTTAAACCCCTTGAGTGATTAAGTAACTCACGGCATTCTGGTGGATGCTTATAACCCTAATTATCACCATCGGAAGGCTAACCTAGTCGGACTCCGATCGCCGATTTTGATTTGGAAAGCAAAGTGTTGAGGCGTATAACTGCGACTATACTCTATTATAAACACTTAGTTGGTCACGTAATTAGATCACTACTACAGAAAAGTAGTATTTACGAACGGAACTACGGTTGTTGTTGTTGTGAACAACATAACCTAAAAGACGTCGTCACGACTCTGTGAGTTGAGCAGACGGTGACAGGTGACAGAGCCTGCGCTGCTTCTTCTTTTCGCTGAGCGCGCCAATAAGCTGTTTTTCTGGCAGAGACCGAAAAACAGTGGCCCCGGATATAGCTTTTTTTTTAGCTTGTAACCAGCCGCTTTATCAACTGCAAAAAAGGCTGGTGAGTCATCACCGGAAGGGGTGAGCACATGGTGTGCTGATAACCCCTCGATCGACACTTGTGCCTTCGGAAGAGACCGGTTCGTAATTCGAGTTCTGTTCTTCTGCGAATTCTTCCCCGGCCGCTTCTGATCGTGTGCTTTGGAGCTGATTCCGATCGACGTCTTCCAATACTTTTTGGTATTAAAGGTACGTCAGTGTAATTTCTGAATTTGTGTTTAGACGATCTGTAAACTTTTCTGAAAGTTGATCGTGTCGCAGGATAGGGTTCCGAGACCTATCCTGCTCATCTCTAGGCTGTAACCAAGACTAGTTAAATTAATTATCTTGGTGCCGATTATTAGTTAGTTTTCCTTTTGGGACATTTTCCAAATTCTGTGTAACCAAGTTGGAGTAATTGGTGATTTTCATAATTGGTTTAAGTCCTAGATTTTCCTGCTGTTGTAACAGACTTATTCTTGTCCAAACCTGCTGTGCTACAGGAGTGTAAGGTCTGTCCTGCTCCTGTAGTTACGGGTCATTAGTGAAATAGTTTAAATGTTGTTTCTTGACTAGGGTAAACATTAACTATGGGTAACTAGTGTTAACTCTGAACATCTCACAGAGCTAGGGAAAACAGCAGAGGGCATTTTACTTAGCAGGTGTTTCCAAATTTAGTCTGTCCTAAGTTGAATGTCATCGAGGTTGAATATAACTGAGCTCTCATATTTGAATATCTGATAACTATTGTGATCTCGATCCTCGAGCCCTGGAATTATCCCAGCGACCGAGCTGAGCGATTCCAAGGCCTCTGACAACCCGTGACGTGATTTCCTGCGGTTCGGTGTACTAGTGTAACCGATCATCTTTTCTCTTACCAGGAAATATCCGTCACAAACATGGCGCCCGAAGGCAGGGACTAGTGATTGATATCTAGTCGTGTTATAACAGTAGTGCATGTCAGATTGAGAGCTTGGTGACAAGTACAGTAACCAATTTCGTATTGGTGATATCGGATACTGGTTCATCAACTTGGTTAACTAGTTTTAGTACTGGTGCTAACTCTTTGAATTTTCTGAGTTAAATCTCTGGTTTTATTTTGTGCCAAAAAATTAGTTTTTTGTCGGAATTCTGAATTTTTGTGATTTGGCTGGAGTTTAACTGCCATGCCGAACGACCCGCCAGCCACAACTGTTGCTGCTCTGCAGCATGCTGCTATGCAAGCGCTGTCGACCACCTCACTGGGCGTAGCTACCACAGCGCCTGTAGTGACTTGTTCGAGCGCATTGACTACCACCACCACAACACTGGCTTTCACAACCGCTGTGACTTCAACAGCGGTGATGATGCCCAGAACTGAAGTTGATGTTACGACCTGTCAACCATTTGATATGGTGTACTCTGGTGGTCATGCTCATCGACTGCCTTCCTCGATGACGTACAGTCACTTAGGCCATCAACCTTCAACCGCCCATGGTGACTTGCAACCATTTGCGGTGACAGGTGCCTGGGGCCCTTCCAGTTATCAACCAGGGTTAACCATGCCCCCTGGTGTGACGCCAGCCCAGATGCCGCCCCGAAGACGGGAGTACTCGACTGTTAACCCGTATGCGGGTGAATGCAGTCAGTTGTGGGGGTTACTTGGTTTGGCTCCAGATGCGGACTCCGAACTTGTCCGACACGCGTTGACTTCGCTGGTGAGGACCTTGAGGCAACTCGAGGGTAACTAGTACCTTGTTCAACCGGAGCCTGCGACTCAGCCAAGCCAATATGGAGCTGCTGAGCACCTCAACGCTCGACACTTGAACTATGCGCCTCAGCGCTTGGTGAATGACCCAGTCAGCGTTATTGATTACAGCGTGCCCCGACATGCTGCCTCAGACTTCAACACGCGCCCTCCGTACGTTGTCAAAACGTCTTCCACACTTTGTGACATGGTGCGGAAGTGGAACCTAAGGTTTGATGGGAAGCGTGATGCCGTATCCTTCCTTGAACGACTCGAGGAACTGTGTGAAGCATACTCGCTGACGCCTGACGAAATATTGAAGGCGATGCCTCAGCTTCTCCACGGCCAGGCTTTGCTCTGGTATCGGAACAACAAGGACTTGTGGACCTCATTCTCCGAATTCCAGAGGATGTTTGAGACACAGTTCTTCCCCCAAGGTTACCGCCGTAACTTGGATGAAGAAATTCGCAAACGGACGCAGGGTGAGACCGAGGCATTCCGAGACTTTGTGACCTCGCTTACAACCCTGATACGTAGGAGTGGGGAGTTCAGTAACCAGCAGAAGTTGAACCTGGTGTACAAGAACATGCGCCCCGAATACAAGTTCATGATTCGGCGACAGGACTTCTCCTCCTTGGCTGAGCTCCTCGAACGAGCTGAGGAGTTTGAAGAAGTCGTGTGTGAGCGGAAGACTTTCCGTCCCCCTCCTCCAGTCTCAAGGCGCTGGTACCTGAGACCGCCTACGTGGGTCGTCGAAAGAGCGACCATTCCCTGGACATTGCTGTGGTGAACGACTTGACGCCCTTCATGGGGCAGCCGCAACCACAGCCTCCGGTCCAATCGCCTCGGAGTACTATCACAGGCTCAAGTGGTGTGACGAACCCACGAGGCCAGGGGAAACAAGTCGCTCAGTCCAATCGACAGCGGGGACATGACCGGTCTCCAAGTCTACGTGGGGTGGCAAGCCAAACCCCTGCTCCTGGACCTCAGAGCGAGCGTTCTGGTTCGAAGCAGTGGAAGTGTTGGAACTGCGGAGCCGAGGGACTTGGCTTCCGTCAGTGCCAGCAGCCGAAGGGAGTGTGGTGCGCACTGTGCAAACGAGCAGGTGTGTCAACCTCTCGTTGTGATTGCCAGTCAGGAAACGCCAAGCGGTCTCAGGAGTCCGGAGGTCCCCTGAGCCCGGAGCGTCCCAACGCCGAACAACCTCCGAGGAGTGGTTGAAGTGGCTCAAGACGATAGTCACTTTCGACTTCGGAACAACCGAGCAGCATGGAGTATCCGTCATCCGTCCTTTCATCGACTCGAGGCTGCTCGATCGGAACTTCCGAGCCCTGTTGGACACTGGGGCTGTTGTAAACCTCATTGGGGACGAGGTTGAGCAGTATCTCCGCGAGTGTGGTGTCATACCCGAGGAGGCGAATGCGGAGCTGAAAATGGTGGATGGTACTCGCTGTCGAGTCCGAGCGAAGTACTTCCTACCAGCTGCCATCTTGGGTGAGGACTGTATACTGGGAGTGTACTATGTCCCGAACCTGAGGACGGATGTTGTATTGGGTATGAGGTGTATCACTGACCATAACCTCATACAAATAAACATCAATCGTGATGTCGAGGCAGACTGTTTGGGGCCAGTGGCCTGTGCTTCTGGCACCTTGAAGCCCCTGACCAGCGAGGAGGATTGCCGCCTCCAGTCTTTCCTTCAGGAGGAGCTTCCTCTGTTTGACGCTGTTGTCGGGCGGACTGCATTGGTCAAACATGTGTTTCGACTGCAAGAAAACGCAGTCCCAATCAAACAGCGGCATTATCCCCGTAACCCTGCGATGCAAGCGATCATCAACGAGGAGGTAGCTACAATGCTTCGGGATGGTGTGATAGAACCATCGGAGAGTCCTTGGAGCTCTCCCATCGTGCTCATCAAGAAATCAACTGGAAAGTATCGCTTCCGCATTGACATGCGCAGGGTGAATGACTCGTCGATCAAGGATGCATATCCTCTCCCCAGGATTAATGCCATCCTTGAGAAACTCAGGCAAGCCAACTATATCAGCACCTTGGACCTCAAGCAAGGTTATTGGCAAGTACCTCTGGCTAAGGAGAGTCGCCCAATCACGGCCTTTACGGTCCCCGGCATGGGCCTCTTCCAGTTCAAGGTCATGCTGTTTGGCTTGCACTCGGCTGGTGCGACCTTCCAACGTCTGCTTGACCGCGTCATTGGGCCTGAGTTGGAGCCGAAAGCTTTCGCTTACCTCGACGACTTGGTGATAGTATCCTCTACATTTGAGGAGCACCTCGAGCTTCTCAGGGTTGTGTTCCGCCGGCTGCGAGACGCCGGGCTTCGTTTAGACCCTGAGAAATGCCACTTCGCTCGGAGAGAGCTCAAGTACCTCGGCCACGTTGTCAGCGCCGAGGGAATCTCGACTGACCCGGAGAAGGTCAGAGCCATCCAGGACTTCCCCGTTCCTACGAACGTCAAAGCACTTCGTAGCTTCCTCGGACTTGCCTCCTGGTATTGGCGCTTCATCGAGAAGTTCGCTTCTGTCTCTGCTCCACTGCGTGGCTTGCTCAAGAAGAACGCCAAGTGGGTTTGGGGTGAGGAACAATCCAAGGCGTTTGACGATCTCAAGCGTGCCTTGAGCACCGCTCCCGTTCTCGCCTGCCTGGACTTTGCTTAAACGTTCGTGCTGCAGGTCGATGCGTCAAACACAGGCCTTGGTGCGGCTCTCACTCAGCGTCAAAACGACCGGGAAGTGGTCGTTGCCTACGCTAGTGGTCTTCTGTCTGACGCAGAGCAGAACTACCCGACGACAGAGAAGGAGTGTCTTGCCCTTGTGTTCGCTGTTCGAAAGTTCAAGGCGTACCTTGAGGGGTCCCATTTCGTGGCAATAACCGACCACGTCGCGCTTAAGTGGCTCCTGAAACTTCATGAGCCCAGCGGACGTTTGGCTCGGTGGGTCATGGAACTTCAACAGTTCGACTTCGAGGTTAGATACCGCAAGGGGACCTTGAACCGTGTAGCGGATGCTCTTTCACGGCAACCTGTCCCTGACGTCCCTCAGGATTCTCCTGTAAACCTGAATTCGTTCGAGGTTGGAGTCCTGCCGAGACAAGGTGCGAGAAAGCAGCTACGACGGCAGAATGAAACCGTCGATGAGGTGACCCCTGAACCTCACGACGGTGATCTTGGTGAGGCAGTCGGGGATGATACCGAACGAGAATTGCCGGGAACCAATGATGCTTGGTACGGTCGGATGCGGGAGTTGGTCGGTAAACACCCGCGTCGATACCCTCGATACCAGGTCTGATCAGGCACTTTGTATCGGGCCCTGGTGAAGAAGAATCGACCGATGACCTGGCGTATGTGCGTACCGAGCGATAAGATCTCGGAGGTGCTGAACGAGAACCACGACACGGCGACGGCCGGTCATCTTGGGGTGAAGAAAACTCTGGCGAGAGTTGGTGCAGAATACTTTTGGCCGAACTGGCGACGAGACGTGAAGGCGTATGTGAGGTCCTGCGCTCAGTGCCAGGCTTTCAAGGTCTCACAAGCCAAACCGGCGGGTAAAATGTATTTCCGGCAACCCCAAGGCCCTTGGTACGTGGTGTCAGCTGACCTCATCCCAGCATGCCTCGGTCCCAGCATTCGCAGTGATTCCTCTTGGTTGTGCAGGATACGTTTAGCAAGTGGACCGAACTCGCTGCACCTCCCTCTGCAACCGCTCATAACGTGGTGACGAGGCTGAAGTCCATCCTGCTGCGCCATGGGGCTCCTGACGTGCTCATCACTGTCAATGGCACGCAGTTTGTCTCAAACCTGGTTCGCAACCTGGCGGTGGAATGGGGAGTCACTTTGCAGACGATTGCCCCCTATAGCCCGCAATCGAACCCGGTGGAAAGGCAGAACCGAGTGGTGAAGACTATGATTGCCTAGTTCGTGAAGGACAATCATAAGACTTGAGATAACCACTTGGGCGAGTTCATGTACACACTCAACACAGCGGTACATGACTCGACGGGATTCACTCCAGCGATGCTCTGCTTTGGTCGAGAGCTGAGACCTCCTCGCGCCCTCCGTGGCCCAACAATTGAGGCTTCTGAAACGCCTGATGATCTCCTGTTGACCGAAGTCCAACGTAAACGGGAGGCGGAATTCAAACGGTTGATCGAGGATGCTCGGAAAAACCTGAAGACGGCCTATCAGAGACAGGCCAGATACTACAACCTCCGACGAAGGGAGGTGGCGTATCGGGCTGGCGATCAGGTTATGCGGAGGCTTCACATCTTGTCCTCTGCTGCTGAGGCCATCGCTGGAAAATTGGCCCCAAAGTATCATGGACCCTGCACCGTGATCAGGACCAAAGGATGTAACCTTTATGAGGTGAGGGATGAGGATTCCCAACAGTGTCACACAGTCCACGTCAAAGACTTGAAACCCTTCTGTCCGCGACGGTGATATTTCTGTTAACTGCTAGATGGTAGTTGAAGCGAAGTGTGCCACTTTCTGTTTCCCTGGTGCTTTCTGTAAACTGCGTCTGCAGTTGATGCCAGACGAGTTTTGATTTTATTTCCTACAAGGAACTTCAAAAACTTTTTTTTACTGTTTTTTTCGTCTATTTTTTTTTAATCTAGCCTATGGTCCCAGCTGTGAAGGGAGTGTTGAAGATCTGAATAAACTCTATTATTTCCCTTACTTAAACCCCTTGAGTGATTAAGTAACTCACGGCATTCTGGTGGATGCTTATAACCCTAATTATCACCATCGGAAGGCTAACCTAGTCGGACTCTGATCTCCGATTTTGATTTGGAAAGCAAAGTGTTGAGGCGTATAACTGCGACTATACTCTATAAACACTTAGTTAGTCACAGAATTAGATCACTACTACAGAAAAGTAGTATTTACGAACGGAACTACGGTTGTTGTTGTTGTGAACAACATAACCTAAAAGACATCGTCACGACTCTGTGAGGATTCAAACCAGCCTCTGTGAGCGATTGGATGTGACAGAGCCTGCGCTGCTTCTTCTTCTTTTCGCCGAGCGCGCCAATAAGCTGTTTTTCTGGCAGAGACCGAAAAACAGTGGCCCCGGATATAGCTTTTTTTTAGCATGTAACCAGCCGCTTTATCAACTGCAAAAAAGGCTGGTGAGTCATCACCGGAAGGGGTGAGCACATGGTGTGCTGATAACCCCTCGATCGACACTTGTGCCTACACTTCGGAAGAGACCGGTTCGTAATTCGAGTTCTGTTCTTCTGCGAATTCTTCCCCGGCCGCTTCTGATCGTGTGCTTTGGAGCTGATTCCGATCGACGTCTTCCAATACTTTTTTGTATTAAAGGTACGACAGTGTAATTTCTGAATTTGTGTTTAGACGATCTGTAAACTTTTCTGAAAGTTGATCGTGTCGCAGGATAGGGTTCCGAGACCTATCCTGCTCATCTCTAGGCTGTAACCAAGACTAGTTAAATTAATTATCTTGGTGCCGATTATTAGTTAGTTTTCCTTTTGGGACATTTTCTAAATTCTGTGTAACCAAGTTTGAGTAATTGGTGATTTCCATAATTGGTTTAAGTCCTAGATTTTCCTGCTGTTGTAACAGACTTAGTCTTGTCCAAACCTGCTGTGCTACAGGAGTGTAAGGTCTGTCCTGCTCCTGTAGTTACGGGTCACTAGTGAAATAGTTTAAATGTTGTTTCTTGATTAGGGTAAACATTAACTATGGGTAACTAGTGTTAACTCTGAACATCTCACAGAGCTAGGGAAAACAGCAGAGGGCATTTTACTTAGCAGGTGTTTCCAAATTTAGTCTGTCCTAAGTTGAATGTCATCTAGGTTGAATATAACTGAGCTCTCATATTTGAATATCTGATAACTATTGTGATCTCGATCCTCGAGCCCTGGAATTATCCCAGCGACCGAGCTGAGCGATTCCAAGGCCTCTGACAACCCGTGACGTGATTTCCTGCGGTTCGGTGTACTAGTGTAACCGATCATCTTTTCTCTTACCAGGAAATATCCGTCACACCTCATCTGATGAAGCTATCTATATTCTGGTTGAATCAATACTTGCTCACTGCTCAGTATTAAGGGAGATGACATTTTTACCCCTTAGAAGTAACAAAATTGGGCAACTATATTTAAAACTAAATTTAATTACCAACAAAAAACATGTTGTAATGATTTTTAATTTGGAACCAATTATTTAATTTTAATTTACACCTCAGATTACCCGGATTAATGTGGTAGAACATCGATCCTGATAATAAAAAATTCGGATAATCCGAGGTCATTACAATATTGTCTAAATAGCGATCGCGTACTTCGGCCCCTGCTAATTTGATGCTGCAAACGGCGTATCAAGACTGCACAACATGTTAGTCTTTCAAATTTTATGGGGATTTAATTTTGAAACAAGTTTAAGAACTAAACATTATTATCATACGAATATAATGTTAAGTTTTACTTTACTTACGGTTTAGGTTTGAAATAAAACACCAGATTAAAACACTTGATTTATTAAGATTAAATAATAACTCAATATAACTAACTCAAACTAGAAATAATCATGACGAAACAAAGTAACTCAAACTTAATACAGCAACTCTTCTTATGAAGAGCGTGCATCCAATGCAATTTATGTAAAAAACCTCACGATCATCAAAACTAAAATTATTTTGTCCAAAAATAACACAAAATTTGAATAAAAATGTTACAAGTAAAGTTTTAAATGGAAAACAGTTCATTTTTTAGCAAAAAAATCTGTGATCGTTTTTTGTTTTTCCTTTTCTCTTTTCCTTTTCTCTTTTTGGCATTGGTTTTTCTCCATCGTCCAAGCCAGATAACCAGGTGCAGTTCCTTCGTCTTTATGAGGCACATATTCTAGGAGGGTTTTAACTGCTTTCAATGCATCTGTGTGTGAAATATTACTCGAGCTTGTTTCGATGTTGTCTTCATCTTGTTCTGGTTCATTGCTTACCACGTCCACTTTGTCCTCCGTGGTAAACTCTTCTTCATCATCATTTCATCCTTTCATTAACATAAGAATCCTCTGCTGTCTCACATCTGGGAACTGATTAAGAAGATTAACAAGCTCTGCATTGTCATCCTGAGAATTTGAGTTTCAAACTTGTTACCCTCATAACTGAGCAGGTTCTCCTAGGATCGGACGATGGCAATCTGAGATATTTCTTCCCAGGCTCCGGAACTCCACTGAATCACATCCAACATGTCCGTCTGCTTCAGTCGATCAATAAACGCTTCATTGTTCTCTATTCCTGTAATTAAAAAGGAGAGGAGGCGGCGATGATGCTTTTTTTAAAGCTTCCAACACTTCATGGATAAACACTTCCATGGTCTTTCCATTTTGGGGAAGATAAAGAACTTTAATTTCACCATCTTGTAACTCTTCGCTGTTGGGATGGGCGGGTGCATTGCCCATTAATAACAACACTTTCTAGGGAGTTTATTGTCCTTTAAAAATTTCTCCACGGCTGGCACAAACTCTTTTTAAAACCATTGGGAAAAAATGGCACCGTTCATCCCCGTTTTTTTTGTGCCGTTTCCCAAGTGGAAGTGTATTGGAGCTTTTAAGTTTTTTGAAAGCTCTTGGCTTCATAGAATTCCCAAAAAGTGTGAGGCGTAACTTATGGGTTCCGCTTGCATTGCTACTTTATTGGGGAAGTTCTATTGAATGAACCCGATCAGGTTGTCTTTCTGGGGGTGCGACTGGATGGAAGTTTGGATTGGAAAGGGCAGTTGGAGGTGGTTGAGAGGAAACTGGCGAGGGGGACGTTTGTGTTGAGGAATCTTGCCAAATTCCAAAACATCGAGCTTCTCAAGTCAGCATATTATTGCCTTTTCCAGTCCCACATCTACGCAATTGTTCTTTGGGGAGCAACCGAATCAAATTTGAAACAGATTTTTGTCTGGCAAAAGAAAGCCTTGAGATGTATGTTAAGACTACCTCCACGCTCTCATTGTAAGGAACATTTCATTAATCTAGGACTGTTAACAGTTCCTAGCCTTTACATTTATGAGGTATCAGTATACATAAAAACTCAAACACCAGAATATATGAACACAATTCATACATACAATACAAGGAACAAGAACAGTTTCACAGTTGGACATAATTTAAATGCATTTGAAAAAACACCTAAATATTCTGGCCAAAAGATTTTCCAAATTCTTCCGGCACAAATTAAATTACAAAACAAAATCAACAAGTTCAAAAATGATCTGAAAGATTTCTTGATTAGTAATAGTTTTTATAGTTTGAGAGAATTTTTTGAATTATGCAGCCAGAGAACACCCCTTTGAAGAATTTGTAAGTTAGACCTGACCTAACATAACCTATCCCCGATCTCACCCATCGGAGCGACAAAATTGTCCAGTTTTTTATACCGGCATTTTTTGACGACATCCAATGCTTCATAAGCCAACTGGATGGATAACCAAGTATCCAAGTAAGTAAGTATCCAAGTAGTACTAGCAAGTAAAGTTACACGTTGCTATGTTTTTCTTATAGTCAGGCGCACTAGCTTCTTTTTTTTGCAGCTGGTGTTTTAGTCGGCATCATCTGGTAATTAAGTCCTGTTTGCATCAAGTCTTTTGACAGCATTCAGTTTCTGTTCTAACGTTGAAACCACTTTTTTCCTTTTACAACAACTTATTTTGAAACTCAAAATCAGTTCACACAAAGAGTTCATAGTTATAAATAAATCAAGTGACAGCAGTAAAATAACTCGCAAAATTGCCTTAGGATACACCTTTGTTGATTACTGCTAGCACCCCAAGTAGCAAACCAGTAAACTACGTTCACAAAAATGTACTGTTTAGGGTATGTGACTCTTTCAATTATTCTGATCCCAAATGCATTCAGTAATGTATTGCATTTGCATTTTACTTTTTGAAGGCTCATTTTACTCGTAAACTCGCTAAAATCATGTTTTGCCGTGATTTTAATTTTTTAATTTCTTGGATAGACCAATCCGGATAATGTGGGGTCTGGGTAATCCTAGGTGTACTGTACTTTCCACCCACTGTCATAGTCTTTGGAGAAACCGTTGTTTTTTTCTCATCATATGAGTTACTTGTGAAACTATTTGATTTTGTCTATGGACCTAAGAAGGTGAGTGATGTCTGTTCATTTAAACAAATAGTTATGTGTAGACATTGATTTTTCAATCAGTGATCTTGTGATGGCCCAATTGTAATGAAATTGGAGAGAGTAAAAATGTTTACTTATTGGTAAGCTGAATACTTTGGTGTACATTTTCCTCAAAGGGAATTAACTAATGTGATACACATTTTTCTCCTTGACCAAATTCATAAGACCTTAGTATAAAGGTCATAACTTATGTACCCAGTTTCCTGCAATTTACTAATAGAGGTTATTTTTCAGAGCATTTTGTAAATCAACCCTTGAAACAGCAAAGAAGATATTTCCCCCTTTAGTCTGTGTTAAAAAAAAAATTATCCTTGAATATTTTACCATTTAGAGAATTAAAATCATCATTTTGATAATGTATTAGATGTAATAACATATCTCTATCCTTTACATTTGTTATATCTTGGATTCGGTTCAAGATAGAATAAATAATTTGAATCAAAGACATTATGAAGTCATTTTCTAAGTAACAACATAGTAATCCTCTTTTTAAATTTTTAATTTATAATCCATTCTTGGACTATTGAGAAGGATACCAACAATTTAAGAACTAAGGCAGGAGTCAGTTAATGGCACTTATGTTAGGAATTTGACTTTCTCTATGATTTCTTGTTTTCAATTTAACTTCAATGATTTTGTTTGTTTTTAACTTAGTCGAAATGTTAGTTATAAATTTTATCTTCGAGACAATACCGATAATAATGTTAAGTAAAAAAATGTTAACTGGAACGCAAACTAATTGGGGCTGAATATAGTCCAGATTACTGAAGTGTTCTGATTACCCAAGCAAGGCAAACTTTTTTTTCTGCAACATCTCAATGCTGTACCTCAACCAGTTTAGGAGTTATTAATTTGTTTGTTAAAAACACGTACAGCCAGACAAACTAGGCCAATTTTTTTTCCAGCAAAATTACATCCACTGATCATGCTATTGTCTTTTTGGAAAAATTATATCTGCCGATCAGGTACAATCGTTTTCGGCAAAATTATATCTGCCTACCATGCAGTAATGTCTTTTTACAGCAGAGTCAATTTAATCAATCACAAGCAATTTTCTTTCATGTTGGTGTTTTCCCTATTTCTATGTGTTTTTTTTTTGCTGATGTTTCATTAATTTTACTTTCACCAAATTTTTGTTTATTTTTTGTTTTTATTTTCAAGCCTCAAGTTTGGAATAATTTGAAATTCTGATTAAAGGGATTTTACTTTACTTCTGAATTTTATTTTTAATGTTAAATATTGTTATAATTTTAAAATTCATATCACTTTATTTTCCCAAAATTGAAAATGACTTAAATCAATGGAGCAGGTTCTTGTGCGCGGGTCTGTTGGATTTTTTGGAAATGATTTATCCGCTTGTGGAAGGATTTCTCAAAGCTGAATTTCACAGGAAACACATTTTCCGGCACACCCGGCCCAAATTACAGATAAACGATAGCACAATGTTAATTTTAAAATGTTTATTAATTTTTGTTTTATGTAAAATAGACAATGAGTACTCATATATACGCTGACATGATGGAACAAATTTCAATATCAGGGCATTACACATAAAAATAAAAAAAATTTAATGGCCGCCATTTTGAGACGGTTTTTAGTATTTTGATGTAATTTTAAGGGAAGATATAAATAAATAAACATAATGTATATCTTATTAATGGCTTAATAAGATAAACATTTCTGCAACATCTCAATGCTGTACCTTAACCAGTTTAGGAGTTATTAATTTGTTTGTTAAAAACACGTACAGCCAGACAAATGGGAAACTAGGCACCAGAGACCCATATTCCTATAGGGAAATGTGTTTGTCTTGACCTAAGCAAGCAGGGCCTGATTAAGAGGTGTGGCGCCCCTAGGCTTGAGTTTATTTGGCGCCCTCCCTCCCTTTGCCCCCCCCCCCATACCACCGCTGTATGTGGGTTATATATCGTATATATAATGAAATTACGAATTAATTCCTCCACAGCTGACAACTAAAAGGGCTACCTTTAAAAAATATATTTAACTTGGAAACTAACTAAATGCCTTCTCCAGTAACTATGGTCAGTGCACACAGACAATGAAAAAAGTCTAGTCTAATCAGCTACATGTTCAAAGTCAATTCGTCGCTGCCTGTCATGCATATTCAACTTACACCCCTACTTCTTTTCTTTTCTACCGCATCTGACTCAGTGACTGATACAGCGATTCTTCATAACACTGTGTTCGTTTGTCTATTAATGTTCCTTATTTAGGTTTCGCGAAAAATATATCATGTTTAGCTATTTAGTAACCGTGCGCATAAGCACATTCTTACGCTCATTGCGTTCTGCGCCCTTTTAAGGTGTTCTTAACCATTTTGTTTATTCGCTTTCTTATAAATATCAATTTCTCTGCTGCAGGCTAAAATATAGACTCTGAAGTTATAACAATAATTAAAGCACATGATGACAGATTCTAACTACTACCATACTACTATTAAATATTCCATTAGGCTTATATGGAATACACAAATGGTAGTTACACTGTGATGTAGACAGTTATATAGTTGGTACCAAACTTTCCCTCGGTTTATTCGACAGGGGTAACTCCCGCGCACGCCAGATTGCTCAAATTATTCCCTCCATTTGTCAAAACTGGGGTCTGTTACTGTCCAGAATAGGCTGCTATCTTTTGGTATCTCAGGAATTATGTTCGATTGGATTTTTGTTAGGTGGTAAAAACGCGTACTAACAAATAACACCAGTGCAGTGTTGATGTAGCTGGCTATTCGTTAGGTCGAATTTACAAGAAAGGGGGGCGGGACTTTCCAGTTTATTTTTTAAATTCTTACAAATAATAAAAATATGTATTTTGCGTCCCGTGGCGCCCCTAGCAGTCTGGCGCCCTAGGCTGCAGCCTAGTCAGCCTAGTGGTTAATCAGGCCCTGTAAGCAAGAACGCTATATACATCTGACCAGATAGTTACGGGGCACCCTGTATATATAAAGTTTTCAACGGATGGTGTTTTTTGCCTCAGGGGGTCCTAAAACGAAAAGTTATCTTAGTCCAATGATGTGTGTTGTAGCGACTCCCCGTGCAACATGAGCGTGCGCAGTCTACTGCAGGCCGTGCGGTCGCAGCTGCACTTCTCGCAGCTGTCCGCGTGGTGGAGCAGCAGCCGCGGCGCGCGGCCCACCAACGTCTGCTACCGAGTCACGCTGCCCGAGCGAGCCTTCGTGTCGCACTTCTGCCGCCAGCCGCAGCAGCACACCTTCCCTCCCGCCGCCGTCGGGCCCGGCACCCAGCTCAAGGTAACCGACTAAATTGTGCCGTGCAACGCCACGAATCCTTATATACATATATATATATTCAGTAGCCTCCACTTGCCAATGTCAACCAAATGCCCAACCGGAAGATCCTTCATTTGCCGCTTATAAGCCTCTTGAGAACGTTGCCCCGCAGTGAAGTGCCGCCGGCAGTGGCCTGTGCCACTTGCACCCCAGACAACAACATGCGTAACGTGGTGTGTGTGATGTTGCAGGTCTCTGTGGGAACGTTGCCCCGCAGTGAAGTGCCGCCGTCAGTGGCCTGTGCCACTTGCACTCCAGACAACAACATGCGTAACGTGGTGTGTGTGATGTTGCAGGTCTCTGTGAGAACGTTGCCCCGCAGTGAAGTGCCGCCGTCAGTGGCCTGTGCCACTTGCACCCCAGACAACAACATGCGTAACGTGGTGTGTGTGATGTTGCAGGTCTCTGTGAGAACGTTGCCCCGCAGTGAAGTGCCGCCGGCAGTGGCCTGTGCCACTTGCACCCCAGACAACAACATGCGTAACGTGGTGTGTGTGATGTTGCAGGTCTCTGTGAGAACGTTGCCCCGCAGTGAAGTGCCGCCGTCAGTGGCCTGTGCCACTTGCACCCCAGACAACAACATGCGTAACGTGGTGTGTGTGATGTTGCAGGTCTCTGTGAGAACGTTGCCCCGCAGTGAAGTGCCGCCGGCAGTGGCCTGTGCCACTTGCACTCCAGACAACAACATGCGTAACGTGGTGTGTGTGATGTTGCAGGTCTCTGTGAGAACGTTGCCCCGCAGTGAAGTGCCGCCGTCAGTGGCCTGTGCCACTTGCACCCCAGACAACAACATGCGTAACGTGGTGTGTGTGATGTTGCAGGTCTCTGTGAGAACGTTGCCCCGCAGTGAAGTGCCGCCGTCAGTGGCCTGTGCCACTTGCACCCCAGACAACAACATGCGTAACGTGGTGTGTGTGATGTTGCAGGTCTCTGTGAGAACGTTGCCCCGCAGTGAAGTGCCACCGTCAGTGGCCTGTGCCACTTGCACTCCAGACAACAACATGCGTAAGCGATCGATCGGCCTGGAGCAGCCACTGCTGGGCGAGAGCCTCCTCGATCCACCCGGTCCCTCCTCTTCATCCCGAGCTCATGGTATCTGCCATTCTTTTATTTTTCCGTTTACTTCTATATAACTTTTTCCTTTTCTTGAGACATTTAGACGGTACTTTACTGATGTACGAGTTTTAGGAAAGTGGTTTAACTAAAATGCGCAAGAGATTTGAACTGGTGACCTTTACTGAGTCCTAGACACCAACTGCTAAGCACAAGGTTTGTAACTGTGATCTCTTACCGAGTCCTAGACACCAACTGCTAGGCACAAGATTTGTAACTGTGACCTCTTACCAAGTCCTAGACACCAACTTCTAGGCACAAGATTTGTAACTGTGACCTCTTACCGAGTCCAACTGCTAGACTCGAGATTGGACCTCTTCCGTTAATTCACCACCACTACTTTTTTTGTTTTCGATAATTCACCACCACTTGATTAATGTTCTATTGCTATAAAAACTGTTCTCCAATCACTTTTATGTCTACTGTGGTATTCCTTATCTGCTGGAAATCCTTTATTGCTGGCATTATCTGTTTTTTTTTTTTTTTACTTCTCCCACCAAGATCTAACATTTTTGATATCTGACAGTTTAACTTGAAATGGAAACAGTACATGCTAATTGTAGAAGAACATGGAATATAAGTAAATAGTAGTAATTAAGTTAGGTTTGGTTAGGTTAGGTTCAAATCACACTAACAACACAAAGATCACTGCACACCCGAGCGGACGCCTTTGGTTATCTCAAACTAACCTAACCTAAATTCAACTTTCATTTTTAAAGTTTTCTGATAATTATATACCTATTTCATGTTAAAATGTACGAGAAAAATGTTAGATCGTGGGAGGAGATGTCAAACAACATGTTCACATAAACAAAATGTGAGAAATCTGCATTTTATTTATTTTTTTTTGCTTATAAACTTATTTTCCAGTCAATTAAAGGTTCAGCTATGTATCCTGATCCAACCTGTCATAACTAAATGGAAAATTAAGTTCTGGTAGTGAATAACCTAAACTGAATTATAAAGTAGTGGTACTGAATTAACCGAAAAGGTCCACGAGATTTTTAATTGTGTCCTCTTACCGAGTCCTTGACGCCAACTGCTAGACACGAGATTTGTAACTGTCACCTCTTCGAGTCCTAGATGCCAACTGCTAGGTACGAAATTTGTAACTGTGACCTCTTACCCGAGTTCTAGATACCAACTGCTAGGTACAAGATTTGTAACTGTGACCTCTTACTGCGTCATACACGCCAACTGCTGGGCACCAGATTTGTAACTGTGACTTCTTACCGAGTCCTAGATACCAACTGCTAGGTACAAGATTTATAACTGTGACCTCTTACCGAGTCGTAGATGCCAACTGCTAGGCACCAGATTTGTGACTGTGACCTCTGCTAACTGCTAGGCACGAAATTTGTAACTTTGACCTCTTACCGAGTCCTAGATACCAACTGCTAGGTACAAGATTTGCAACTGTGACCTCTTACAGAGTCGTAGACGCCAACTGCTTGCCACCAGATTAGTGACTGTGACCTCTTACCGAGTCCTAGATACCAACTACCAGGTACAAAATTTGTATTTGTGACCTATTACTGAGTCCTAGACGCCAACTGCTAGGCATCAGATTTGTGATTGTGACCTCTAATTGAGTCCTAGATACCAACTGCTAGATACAAGATTTGTAACTGTGACCTCTTACCGAGTCCTAGATACCAACTGCCAGGTACAAGATTTGTAACTGTGATCTCTTACTGAGTCCTAGACGCCAACTGCTAGGTATCATGATTGTGACTATGACCTATGCTAACTGCTAGGCACGAGAATTGTAACTGTGATCTCTTATCGAGTCCTACCTCTACATTTTTCCTAACCCATCACCATTTTTGCATTACCTGTTTACCCTAATAAACCGAGAGCAGGGAGGTCAAAAATTACGTCACAAGGTGCACATGTAAAAGCTATGTTGTTTTGAAGAGGCATCTTGGGGTGTGTCAAAAATGGGTTTGTGAGTCCTGGGGGGGGTTTTCCCCAAGATGGAAGAGCTTGAAAATAACCCCAAAAATGGGTTATGCAATTTTTATGTAGAAAAATTAAAATAATCAAATATTAGTTCACACCACTGAATTTAGCTTAAAAACAAACAATTTGTATGTTGAATCATTGCTCTTATGTCCATCGATTTACTGAGATACTGAGGGTGATAAACTCAAGACGTTGTCCAATGTTAACCTTATGAGAAATAAATAAAACTGTATAACTCTCTTATTTCTTAACATATTGAAACTTGCTATGGGGCTTGATTTAGTTAAGATCTATTCTATATTAGCCTGTAATCCCCCATTATTACGTTTCCATAGCAACAACCCTGCAAACATTTTCCCCATGTTATTCTGATGGGGAGAGAATAAAAGTCTATAACATCCTTATTTTACATATGATGATAAAACTTTGGCACATGGCCTCTTCCAGTCGAGGTTTGATATACTGACTTAATACCACCCAACTTGTTCATACCTGTTGCAACAAACCTGCATACTTCATCCCCTTGTTTTTCTTGTGGAGAATACGAAAAATTCACATTCAAGTTTGTCCTTGGAGAAAGCCCCCAGATTGAGGGCTTACAAACCCATTTTTGAAACCCCCCAGGATGCCTCTTCAAAATGGCATTGCTTTTACATGTGCATCTTATGACGTAATTTTTAACCTCCCAGCTCCCGGCCTATAACTCAGTGTTTATTGCATACTCAAGAAATTTACAGGAAAAGTCACTTGTAATACATATTTACCAAAATATGTATTTAAAAAATAATAGTGTATTATTAGTACAATTAATCAGTATTTAGTCATAAATTTAGGGGTGGGCGAGAAGTGGATTTTGAAGTCGAGTCGAGTATTAAGCCAAATACTCGAGTATTGAGTCAAGTCGAGTCGAGTAGTTGTGAAAAGTAATGAAATCTTCATTTTTTTAAGTATTTATGTCTTTGAATTACAGTTAATTAAAATCTTTCTTCAATTTTACTTATAAAATTGGTCTAATTTATTTAAGCTTATGTTTTTATATTTTTCTTGGAAGAATAAAACTCTGTTATTCTAATACCCTACATTGCATAAACCCTACTTTTAAATGAATAATTTGACTATGCTAAATCACTCAAAATAACAAATCACTTAATGTAACAAGATCATAAAATAAATTTATGAAGAATATGCAAAGTTGTAAAATTTTAGGAGTAATAAGATTTAATTATTAGTATATTATCTTAACAGTCAAAAACAGTTTTATATTTTTCCTCAAAATAATTGTTGGCCCTCATTAAAACCTCAGGCAAGAAATTGTGCAAGAAAGAATTAAAAACATCAGGGAGGAGAGCTATGCCTATGCCCAGTTATTTGTTTACTTCTCTAAACCCAACCCCACCCCCTTGCCTGACTGCTGATCTATTGTTTTTTAACATCCAATCACTTGAGCATGAGTGTCATAGCTGCAACCAGAAAAAAATAAGATATCCCCCCAATACAAAAATTACAAAACCTTAACTAATTGTTTTATGAAGTCCATTTTACCAATTAAGTCCACAGTTTTCTTTTCATTTTTACAAATCAAATGAGACAGAAATGAAGGCTGTGTATCATTCAAAAGATTAAATATTATTACAAATTTGAAGTTGTTTAGAGTAAGGTCAGAGCTAAATATAGCTGTAAGTTTTCAATTTCCGAATTCTGAGAGGTCATGTTCAATCTCTCAGAATCTGGTATTTCTAGATAACTGTCAAAATCCATTCTCCTATGAGGTAATGAAATGTTGTCGAGGTTATTGTTATGAAAAACTCGTGGACGGCTGCGAAAAATGATAGAGCATATCTGTCGGTCGCAGATAAACGGCAGATGTAGCTTTTCAAAACTCGCGATCGCCGAAAATCGGCAAACGTAGCATTGCTAAAGTCGCGGACGGCCGCGAAATACGAGCGCGCGTATTTGCCGATCGCCGAAAATCGGCAAATTTAGCGTTCCTAAAGTCGCGGTCGGCCGCGAAATACGACCACGCGTATTTGCCGATCGCCGAAAATCGGCAAATGTAGCGTTGCTATAGTCGCGGTCGGCCGCGAAATACGAGCGCGCGTATTGCTGATCGCCGAAAATCGGCAAATGTAGCCGTGAAAAGTCGCGGTCAGCCGCGAAAAACGATCGCGTGTATTTGCCGATCGTAAATAGACGAAATGCAACTTAGCGAAACTAGCGATCGGCCGTAAAAACAGTCGCGTGTATTTGCCGGCCATAAATGAACAGAAAATACTGCCTATTGTGAAACTAGCGAGCGGCCGCGATGAACAATCTGCCGATTGCGGTTAAACGGCACAAGTAGCTTTGCGTAACTCGCGATCTGATGTAAAATTTGATCGCACAAACGTAAATCGCAAGTAAACTCGGCCGCCGCGTAAACGGCGGGAGTAACTACTACTCGACTCGACCTCGAGTAGTAGCAACTACTCGAGTAATTACTCGAATGTCGAGTACTCGCCCACCCCTAACTAGGGGTGTGCGAGTAGTGAATTTTGAGTTCGAGTCAAGTCGAGTCGAGTATTTGGTTATTTTTTCGAGTTTCGAGTATTTTCGAGCGAGTAGTTATGTAAGCATTAAATTAAATTAAATATTCCGAAAACCAAGGATTGAAACCCAGGTAAGTATATTTAATTGGTTGTTTACCTATTTAGCATGATTTAAAGACAACACATTAGCATGATTTAAAGACATTAGCTATATTTTCATTTAAGTTATCAAATAAAGATGTCTATAATATAATAAACTTGTTTTCTGTAACCTCCTCATAATTTTTATTTTCTATTATATTGCCCAACTTTGGTACTTTTCATATAAGCTGAAGACCTGTGTAACTTTAAATAATAGAATAGGTTAAATTAAACAAAATTCAAACCATGAAATAGTTTATTATATTGGCCTACTTTAACACACCTACTGATCACAGCTGTTAAAACAAATTTTTATTCAAGGTTGAGTCAGTAGTTTTTACCTTAATTTAGTCAGTCTTTAAATTTCAGACTAGGCTATATTAACAGTCTTGGGGAAAGAAGTCTTTATTCATGAATTTGATTTTACTATCTTGCCTATATCAGAGCATAAGGCTAATTTATTTTATTAGGGTTTAAAAGTGTGTTACTCTCTCTCCTTATCAATTAGAAAAAATAACAAAATGGACTTACAACAAAATTAGAAAATGCCCAAAATAATAAAAAAGGGAAAACATAACAAAGAATTATCTAAATAGTTTTTGGACCAAGATGAAAAATTTGAATTATCATGAAAAATTGCACCAGATAATAAAAACAAAGAATATGTTATAAGGCCTACTTCGTCTAAGTAAAAAAGCTCAGGCTACTAACAAATTCAGGTGAGGTAACTAAGAATAATAAAATTAAAGGCCTATTAAATCTAGCCATAACAAGTCAAATAGGTAACTTAAGTTTAACAAAGGTAACACAATTAAAACTAGTCACAACACAGATTTATAACTAATGAATGTAGTTTTCAAACAAAACCTAAAACATAATAGGCTCTGAAGAAACCTATTGAATAATTAATAGGTGTCTAGGCTGAAAGTCAAAGCTACAACTCAGAAATGTAGCACAGTAATAAGTTATTACATAGTAATTAATTAATATGTGTCTAGGCTACTAAGAAATGTAGCATCGTAATAAGTTATTACAGGGTTCCCACTCAACCGTGAAACCTTAAAAACCGTGAATAAGCCGTGAATTTGGCAAACCATGAAAAAACCTGGAAAGAGCCATGAATTTCGTCATCAGACCTTTAAAATCAGCCAATTTTAAAATAGATAATATTTTTATTAAATTATAGAGAAATATTTGTATCAATTTATTAGAGACATTAAAAATGATTCACAGTCCCAAGACGAAGACACTGAGATTGAGATTCCACTGTGGCTGTGGAAGGAGGGGTAGAGACTGGGGAGGTAATGGCAGAACGCGATCGGTTGCCTTGGAGGGGGGAGGGAAGGATGGAAAGGTGAAGAGAGAGAAGACTAGATAGCTGAAAACGCACGCTCATTGGTTTACGTTTGCGCAGCAAATAAATACGTGAATTTCTTTCTTCCTTAATTAATTTGTTTTCTTATTCTTTACATTCCTTCTATTGTACGATTCATCGGTTTTCAACTACCGATTAATGCATCGATGTCTCCGCTGCTTGTTTCTAATCATTTTCTGTTTTTTGTATCATCGCTCAAGATGTTTGTGACAATAAATAAACTCTTTAAAAATGATGCCAGAACGAACGTCTTTGTTGCGTTTTTTGTTTTCTATATGCGAAAATCCAAACGACTTGTCCTACAACAACATATGACGGCTAATATTTTTTTTTTTCTAATTTTTAGTATAAATCGATTGAGACAAAAATGAAATTTTTATCTCTTGCCGTTCAAGAGAAATTCTATGATCAAACTATAGACTGGTGTATATTTTGTCGTTCTCCAAGGTCAACTAAATATAGCAGAAACTCCGAATTCCATCTAAGTGGAGATAATATTTTTTCACCTGTCAACGCCCTTTCCTTATCCCTCAGGATTATTGTTTGTGTACGATTTTTGTGGGAAGGACACGCTCTTCCGGTTTAACGTGACCAAAAATAGATCACAAAAATTATCTTCTCGATAAGACTTCTCGTATCATAAGCTCGGCTAGAAATTCAACCTTATTCAAAGCTGTTTAGTGTTTGTACGACTATTTCATTGCGTCAAAAGGAGCAACGGTCCTTTTAAGTTGTTATACGAGGGTACAATATTAAGCAGTAAGCGTACGATAATTTTGAGTCGGCAAGGGGACGGCTGGTTGTCTGACTGAGACATATAGTGAAGATCGCTTCGAAGTTTGACATTGCGATCGCGACCATCCTTGTTCGTCTCGTTATAATATTGCGTGGACGCTGTAAGTCAGATGCTTGGCGTGAATTATTTATTGTTGAACATTTTTAAAGTTTCGGGTTTCTTTCGGGTGGTGTGTCGGGTATCGTCAACCCGATTTCTTTCGGGTAGTAGGTACCCGCCCGACCCGACGTGTAGTAAAAACCCGCCGAATTAAGCCGGAGACGTGTCGAACCCGCGCGACCACTCGGGTTCACGTAATTACCCGAAACTACCCGAATTTTCGGGTACCCGCAGACCTCTACTTATCACCAGGGCCGTACCCAGACCGGTTTTCCGGGACAATTTGACCGGGGCCCGGGGGAGTTAGGGGGTCAGAACCCCCCCGAAATAGTGAAAACCCCCCTGGCGAAATGTATAGAGGGCAGGGAACAGGTAAAAAGGGCCCGAAACGACAACAAAGGGGCCAAAAACGACACGTGCGAGTAAAAAAAAAGGTGACCACTTTTGACGAGCCGGAAATCAGCTACGGCTCTGAGTGGAATGGGTGCAGTACCTGGACATGAGGGGCCTGGCCTAATATCTTTACCGGGGCCCGCCAAATCTGGGTACAGCCCTGCTTATCACTCACTACCCATTGCACTGTTTGAATGACAACAAGGCCCTAACTTCGGCCGCTGGAAAACATGCCTGCAGGCGACCAACGTTGTGCCATTAACTAACATTTTACGGACAGTAGAACAACGATTTATCCGGAGGCGTATTAACCAGGCTACGCGCCTAACCGGTGTTCAAAACTGGCAACAATAATTATTTTTAATCACGTTTTTACTTTCAACTTTCGCAAAATAACTATTTTACAAAAAATGTAATTGAAGTGTATTTAATAACTTGCAATTAATTTATAAACAAACACGACATTATTTTAATACGTGTTATACAGGGTGTCCCATAAGTAAAGTGCCAAACTTCGGGAATAGGTTATATGGGTCAAAATAAAGATAAAATGTAGAATAAAATTTTTTCCAAAAACGCTTTGTTTACCAGATATCCGCCATTTTGTATTTTTAACAAAATATTTTTTATCTCCCAAGTTTTTGAATCGATTATTTTTGGAACTCGGTATGTACCTGTATCTAGACAAGGTTAGTTTATGAAAAATAATCAGCATAGTCAAATCCTAAATTTCAAAATGGCAGCCGTTTAAAATCTTTAAATTGAAATACCTAAAAAATGGTAGATTTTACAAAAAATATAAAGGACAATAATATTTAGAACATTTTATTTCCATTCCAACGATACCAAAATTATCAAAATCAATTTACAAACAACTGAGTTATGGCCGAATTAGCGCATGGCTCAGCGCAACAGTGGACTATTTTGCTTCAAAAAATGCTGCCTCAGTAGCTAAATACGGTCATAACTCAGTTGTTCATTAACCGATTTTCATAAATTTGGTGTCATTAGATGGGAAATAAAATTTTCTAAAAATTGTTATTCTTTATATTTTTTTGTGAAACGTACAGTTTTTTAGTTATTTCAACTTAAAAATTTAAAACGGCCGCCATTTTGAAAGTTATTATTTAATCATGCTCACTATTTTTTCATGAACTAACCTTGACTAGATACAGGTGCATACCGAGTTTCAAAAAAATCGATTCAAAAACTTGGGAGATAAAAAATACAAAATGGCGGATATCTGGTAAACAAAGGGTTTTTGAAAAATATTTTTTCCTACAGTTACCTAACAATGTACATGTTCTCTCACTGATTTGAGAAAGCAAAGTGGCCAATTTGCTCATCAGTGAGACAATGTTAATATTGTCTCACTCTAATTACTTTGTCTCACTCCAGATTTGCAACGTGAAGGCACGAAATAGTGAGCGCGTAACATGCAGACAAGGTCGTATGCGCGCGAAATACGTTGGCAGCACTGGCTGTAAATCAGCTGGTCAGCTGTTGTACTGTTGTATTTGTCACAACACTTCCGGTCACGGCAGAAGCCACCATTTCATTGCTTTGCCATTTGTAAACATTGAAGGTATAACTTAATATTATGTTACGTTTCTTTACCAATTTATTTGTTTTATGGTAACTGTAGGAAAAATATAACGTGCAACTCGAGTGCAAAGTGCAATTGCCTCACTCGAGAGAAATCCTTACTCACGAGCCGTAGGCGAGTGAGGAATGGTTTCTCGAGTTTCTCGAGCAAAGTGTTTCTCGAGACACTTTGCTGACCAGTTGCACAAATAACTATATTCTACATTTTATCTTTATTTTGACACATATAACCTATTCCAGGGCTTGTAACAGGTTATTTTTATTTTTTTGTTATTTTTTTGCTCTAGGTTATTTTTTGTTATTTTTTTTTGGAATTTGGTTATTTTTGTTATTATTTTTGGAATTTTGGTTATTTTTTTATTTTTTTCAACCTCAAGAACGGCTACAAGCCCTGTTTACAGTATTCGTCTGTCAGACGATCTCATAGGAGCATCGTGGCAGATGGATCTCATCATCCTAAAATGCGTGAAAACTAAGTCTCCCTGTCAAATCTAGGCCGATTTGTGATTAGTCTGTCGAGATTTTCTTTTTTACCAAGGTTAAGAATGTATTATCCCCAATATAATGCCGGTTTTCTAATTTTTAGCAGCATTTTTTGTGTACAAAAGGTTATTTTTTGGTTATTTTTTTCCTTATTTGAGTTATTTTTTTTATTTTTTTCAACCTCAAGAACGATTACAAGCCCTGTCTATTCCCGAAGTTTGGCACTTTACGTATGGTAGGGCCGTACCCAGACCGGTCCAAGGGGGGGGGCCCGGGGTGGGTCCAAGGGGGGCCCGGGGGGAGTTAGGGGGTCAGAACCCCCCCGAAATAGTGAAAACCCCCCCGGCGAAATGTATAGAGGGCAGGGAACAGGTAAAAGGCCCCGAAACGACAACAAAGGGGCCAAAAGCGACACGTGCGAAAAAAAAATAGGTCACCACTTTTGAAGAGCCGGAAATCAGCTACGGCTTTGAGTGGAACGGGTGCAGTACCAGGACATGAGGGGCCCGGCCCAATACCTTTACCGGGTCCCGCCAAAGCTGACACCCTGTATAGATCATATTTTGAGTTTTCGGTGATTAGAGAGTTGATAATCAAGAACTTCAACTCGGTCAAGACGCAATAAATGAACTATCGAATATTCATCGAAAGGTTGACAACATACGCAAGCGCAGACTATCATATTGTCTTTCATTACACGGCTGTTTGTTGTCTTAAAACGCAGTGCGTGATTGGCTCTTTGCTATGACGACACACGGTTGTCATGGCAACATACAGTGCGACAGTGCGCAGTGGACTCTGCGCATTGTGTGGGCGGATAGAAAGCAGAAAGACAGGAAGAAAGGAAGAAAGAGAGGATGGCGTTAAAAATTTAAAAATATTTAAGTCGCGCGTGTGTTCTGCAATCGCCAGTACAATGTTTTCTGTTTCCTTAAATAATCAATCATGTTAAAATCACATCGTATTTTGTGAAATAGTTGTAATTTATTTAATTGCATTGTATTTAAAATTATTTTTCCGTCAAGTATAGTTTGTTTTACCTAAAATATTACACAGATTAATTCTATTGGTACAGAAATTACTTCTCCGTTGTGCTGGCGCCGCCGCCGCCGGCGCTATGCGTCTGCCGAGTTTTCCCTCGCTACCCCCCCCCCCCCCCCCACCCTGTTATTCTCTGTGAAACTGTGCGGGCGGCAAAATGTTTTCCTATATTTAGACCGTAAATTTCGTAATTTTCGGACCTTAAAAACCATGAAAGAGCCGTGAATTTTAAAATTCAGTTTGAGTGGAAACCCTGTATTACATCAGTTGTTACATAGTAATTAATATGTGTCTACTATGCAAAAAAGTAGCATAGTAGGCCTAATGTCATTACATCAGTTATTACATAGTAATAAGATAGATTTACAACTTATAACAACAAAAGACTTAACTAGTTTTTTTATAGAAAAAGACAACAATTTAAATTCAAAACAAAATAATTGCACTTGACAATGAAAACAATGAGAATTTAATGTTAGTCTAGACATTGTGATGCAAGAATACAAGTTCACTGATGTGTTCCTGTTTTAAACTGCGGCGTCGTTCAGTGACCACATTGCCAGCACTTGAAAAAACGCGCTCACTTTCAACCTCAGTGGCTGGTATTCCCAAATACATTTTAGCAATGGGTGCCAAGAAGGTATAAATGCAACAGTTTTTCTTCCACCACTGACAAGGATCTTCTTTTAGGTCAATTGTAGGAATTGATAAATAGGCATCAATTTGGTTGCTTACGATTTTGGCTTCTGAATTCCCATCATTCTTTTGAACTTTTTCGGTCCGGCTTTGGAAACGATGCCATAAAGACAAAGCCTCCTTATCTTGGGTATCTAAAAAGAAAGAGCATTTTTTAAAGTTCATACAAGTTTTCGTAAAATACCACATTTTTTATTTTTAGCCCCATATTTAATAGAAAGTTAATAAGTCATGCTAGTTTAGAAAAAAGTGTTTATGTTCCTAGTGTATGAGTGATTTCATGTAGAATCTTACCCCAATAAGTATAATTAAATTTAACACCTTAGTGCGCCTAGAATAATAATTAAAAAGTAGGCCTAGTTGAAAATTAAAGTAAACAAAAAACGTATTTGTGGACAAATTTAAAAATATTATAGATATGAGTGATTAAAACAAGCCAAACAGCCAAGCAAAATAAAACAATCAATTAAATGATAATACATTTCTTTTACTAAGCAGGATTGTTATAAAAAATTTTCAAAAAACCTTTCTGACCTTTAGAGCTTGTCTCCTCTGATGTAGCTGTAGAAGTAGTTGTAGGCCTACAAGGCAAAGGAACATTCTGTTTTTCTTGGTACTGGAGAGCTTCTCTCTGTAGCAAGTCATTGATAGTTTTCCTCTGTGCCTCCTCTAAGATTATGGTCTTGTATCTTGGGTCAAGAGTCATGGCTAACAGATATTCTTTTCTCAAAGATACTGTGCATCTGGAAATCTTGTTTTAATGGACCTTTCAAGGGCTCGAGCAAACATGACCCCCTTCTTCCCAGCCTGAATGTAATTTTTTAAAACAGATTTTATACCATCGAGTATAGGCAGGACTGAGGAGAGGGTGGGAAGAGAACTACTTGAAACCTGAGTAGTGGCATGGTCCAAAGGCTTGAGGATTTTTACGTATCCCTCTGCTAGCTCCCATTCACTTGAAGTCAAGTTTTCAATATTAGCCAAATTAGCTAAATCTGCTGAAAGCGGTTGCTTTAACTCCAGCAGACGTGGTAACATGTGAAACTCGCTGTTCCAGCGAGTCTCACAGTCTTGTGTTAGGTGCAAGGGTTACATACCTAATTGGACCTGTAACTTGTCTAGTCGGCTTTGGGCAGATGAACTGTGTTTGTAATGGCCTACGATTGATCTTGCCTTTGAAATCATTTTCCCCATTCCGACAACTTCTTTTTTCGCATCATTGAGTGCGAGCTGCAATGTATGGGCGAAACACCTCAAATGTGTCCAATCTTCAAGGAATGATAATGCAGATACCATGTTTGGTGCATTATCAGTCAAACAGTATATTGGGACAGTTTGTGGTTTGATTCCATATTGTTCAACTATTTCTTTTAATTTGTTTGAAATGTTTCGTCCGTTATGCTCACCTTCAAAATGTGCGTTATCTAGACAGTGAGTCTTAAGCGTAAATGTTTGGTCAATAAAGTGAGCATTTACAGACAAAAATGCATCATTAGCTGATGAAGTCCATAAATCAGATGTAATTGATACTGAAGGCATACCTTTTTCTAGATTTGTTTTTATATCTTCTTCAACTCTAGATCTTATATTCAAATACAGTTCTGGGATTAGGCCTCTGGAGAAGGTAGTTCTTGTGGGCACCTTATATTTAGGCTCAACAATTTTCATAAGCTCTACAAATCCTTCCTCTTCTACTAGGCTATAGGGGTGAAGGCTTTTTGCCATCCATTTTGTGATTGCATTCGTAATAAATTTGGACTTGGGATGATGAGGGGGCCACTTTTCCCCTGAAGTCAAGATTTCATTGATTTTTGGTTGTTTAAAATGAGACTGAAATTTGAGTGATTTTGCCTTTTTTTGGTTTTCAAATTGTTTTTGTTCATTGCTATACTCTTTATAGATGTCAGGGTGCTTTCCCTCTAAATGCCTGATCATAGAAGTGGTTGATCCTGTTTTCAGCTTTAGCATAACACCACACTTGTTACACTTGCTTTCAGCCGGGTTGTTGATACTTCGTTTAAAGTAATTCCATATTACGGCTAAAGGCCGTTTTGTTCAGCTTAGGCTCAATTCAGGAGTACTACTGCTGCTTGTTCCCGGTAGCGGAGAAGGGTCATCGACATCGTATTCTTCCATTTTACTTAATCATTTACAGAAATTTTGATCAGGTGCAATCACAACCACATAACACTGCCTTAACCACTTAAGTACGAAGTTTGTATTCAAAAGCACTTTGGGTTGATGTCGTATGTCGTCTGTGCTTTGTTTTCATAACATTCGCAAGCAGTCAAAACACAGAGGAATGAGGTTATATCCGCTTCACATGCAATACATTTTTATAATAAACCAATGACAAAAACCAAATACAGTATCCAGATATAATTACTCCTATAAAAAATAATACTTCTTAATTTATTAAGTAAATTTTAAAAAGTTCTAAAATAATGTCACCTTATGCTTTATAAAAGACTGTGACACGACCGATATTACTCCAGTGATAATATAAAACTTTGCGTCGTCAGTAATGACGTGTTCGTTTGTTGTTCTCCGTGAAATGGCTCAAGTTCACCCTCGTCGGGTTACAGCGAGCCCAGTGAGATGTTACCTTAACTACTGGAGTTCGCGCGGCAATGCAATTTTGGACGAAAACACGACACCGTTGATTTTATCAGGTTGGCAGCGCCAGGGTGAATAATTTCGTTCTTTGAACGACTCTGTAAGAGAATAATTATTAGAATCTTTAGGGATCAGGAACGACAAATCGTTTGAATCAGTCGGTTCTTCTGTTCTTAAATAAGGTTAGTTAGTTTGTTCGTAGTTAGTTCGGACGTTTATGTAGAATGTTTTGTTATTTATGAAAGAGCGGTATTGTATTTACATTGGTGTTGTGTTAATAATTTACATCTTTTGATTCCATAACTCACTTGGCCGAGTTCTTTTTGGGGGAGTGGTTCAAAGAACGGAATTTATTCCCCTTGGCGCTGCCAACTTGACAAAATCAACGGTGCCGCTGGTTTACTATTGCGCGCGAACTCCAATAATAAAGGTAACATCTCACTGGGCGAGCCTGAGTTTTCTGAATGTTCGTCGAGCAATATGCTGGACGAGACCTTTTTAGATCGACGTAGAACGAGTCGAACGAGTCATGCCGAACGGACGATGTCAACTCCCGTACTCGCCTAGATTTCCCCTGACCTGGCTCCTGGCGAAGAGTAATCTTGAGCTGACGTTTCATTGTAAAAAAGTAGTTCATCAAGTAATAAGTTTAGTTGTAAACTTTTGTTGGTACCGTATTACTAATCGATAAATCAGGTTTAAATTAAAGTAATTTCAGGATGGTTACGTAAAAAATAAATAAAAATTATACCAACCTTTAAAATAACTCATTCTTAAATGAGTAGTGTCGTAGTCCAGATGAGATCTTGTCGGCTGCGTATTAAGAATAGCGAATGTGCCATCTTCAGTGAGTCGCAGTGGCAGCGACATTTTCCGCGTCATCATTTAAAGCAAAATAGGGTGGGGTGGAATAGGGTTAGAAATAAACAAAACACTAAGGCGTCTTATTATTCTTGCCGATATTGATAAGAGAATCAGTTTGTTTTGAAATAAAACACAGTCGTAATAATCCTGCTTCAAAACCACTACTACTCGATCGAAAACTCGAGTAGTATAAAATACATCGAGTCGAGTTCGAGTAGTGAACTACTCGAACTACTACTCGAAAGTTTCGAGTACTCGCACACCCCTAATGATTACTTTCTGCCTGCAGCCCACTGCATTTACGATGGGCGTATGGATGAGAACTTAAAATTATTTCTATTGTGATTTGGTAAAAGCAGTTAGTCTTTACCTTGTTTTAGTTCGCACTATCATAAAATATTTCATTTCAATCAAATAAATATTTTCTAACCAAATCTGGATTGATTTTAAGTCCGTTGTGTTAGTTTTATATTTGGGATTGAAAATTTACAAATGTGATACAAGTTTGAATAATAACATTTGGTTTCTATAATACATATTTTATTAATGTTTTTATAGATTTACTTACTGCAGCACCATTGTAGTAAATACATATAAAGTAAATGGTAGTGAAACGTCTAAAAGAATATCAAATTTCCAATTTGTCAGAAAAAAAGCTTAGATTTTTGAAGAAAATCAAATCCTTTTATTTGTCAGCACTCAGCAGTTACTTATGTTAGATATTGTTTTATTTTTTAATAGTTGCAAGGACGCATTGATCAGTCTTAGACATAAGATTAATTTTATCTGCCCAAAGTTTACACGAACAAATTACCAAAAAAAGTGATTGCACTGTTTAAATCCTGCTTCGATTTTAATAACTCAGGTATTTTTAGCAGTCTTAAATAAGATGAATTGTAAGAAATAGAATGCAGGTCGAGTATAACCTTACATTGATTTCCTGCCACTTTTAAATGTATCAAATAAATATGTCAGGGCAATAACTTATAACTATTAATGGTGTAAATACCTTGTACTGTCAAAGTGATCCTTTGTAGACTCATATTATGGGCTACGTCAGTTTCAATCTTAGAGAGATCTTCCTCAGGCGATGGAAATCAAATTTCATTCCAGTGGAAGTCGTCAAGAAGCATTAAAAACCATCATGACACATACCCACGTAACACAAATGGGCATACGCACACAACGAACAAACATTACTTTTTATAAAAATTCCGGTATCGGGAAACACGCACTACACGTACAGAGGGCTAGTCTAAACTCAATTACACAATAAATTGTCACTGTAGAGAAGTACCATTAGGCGTAAAACTGCACTTATCACTTCTTCAGATGCTATTCAACACACACTCACAACACACTCAACAGGCACTTCCTGCCTGTGCCATGATTACACTCAACAGGCACTGTGCCTGTGCCTGTTGACACTCGTCAACAGGCAGCCGTAATGCAATGGATATAGCAGTCTTCACCTGAACATACAAGTCAAGAAACATCGGGCGTGGTTAGAGCTTGGATGGGTGACCGCTAGAGGGGCCCAGACTTTTTTTTACTGATTTTAAGAAAAAATACTGGTAAATGTAGAGACTAGGCAAGTCAGTGCATAGAAATCGGTTGTATTTTACGAGAATAGGAATGTACATTCTGTGATAAACTGTGGTGAAGGCAAAATGAATCGCAGGACATTCTGAGTAAAGTCTCTGCCATTACAAGAGCAAACTCTGATCGGCAGGACTTACAACCGACAGTAATGACGTCATAGCCAGTGACGTCATAACTATATAGACAAACTAAGTCCTGATTTTCCGTGTGGCGGCCTCACTGCCGGAGCATTGAGCCCGGTCCAGATTGCAGTGGGTAACCCGCACACCCTTATTTACGTGTATTTTCCACGTATTTCAGGACTAAATTTTTCTCAGTGTGGGGGCACCAAAACGAAAAGTTATGATGGTCCTGCGCTCAGGTCTTACCATGACACTTACGGTAATAGCTTCTTCCCTATAGGGAAATTCGCTAAAACTTAATCAACCCAGTGGGAGTGAGGTAGGAAATAAAATAAAAGTGATGAGTCAAGCGAAAAAAAAAATTGAAATTGGAATTAATCACAGTGAAATCTAGCTTAGTTAAAGAAAAGAGAAAAGTAAAAACTTTGAGGCAATGAAACAAAAGACTTACATAGAAAGTTACATCTTTAAAGCATATTATTCAGTCGTTACAGACAAAACTTAATTTCCAAGAGGAGGCATGTTCTCTTTTAACATCTATTTCTAAAACTTCAGACTGCCTTATAAAAAGGGCTATAGAAAAAAACCATCAATCCAAATCTCCGCAAAGTTTACAATGGCAGGCTTAAAGCATTTGCGATAACATTACATTTTCTAAGTCCTAAAGCTTATAGACAATAGACAATAGACAAAATTTCTTTATTAACATATTCTCCAGGAATAGTAATAGGGTCACAAATTCAGAACAAGATACACTGGATGTTGTAAATTGAGTAATACAATGGAGTGGTAAAATTAACAGAAATAACAGATAATTAACATTAATTATTGATAAAACTTAATAAAAACAATTAAGTCAGGATGACAAAGTGATAAAAAAATCAAAATAGTAAAACTCATCAAGAACAGTGATTAGTTTTAGATTTAAAAATGATAACATTATTAATCAGAACAAGTCTTGATAAAGGTTTTTAGTGAATGATGGAATAAAGTTACAATGTAAACTTATTTTCTTTGGGATTCAGACTAAAGAAATTGTGATATTTTTACTGAAAAACTTGTCTCCAACTTTCAAATTCTTCTACATTGTAACAGGGTCGCTCTTGTAGCCATTTCACGATGTTTTTTCTCATCTTAAGGTTGCAGTTTGTGTTCTTCACCTCTTCGGGAAGGATGTTCAGGAACTTGGCTCCCAGATATGATGGTTGCTTTTCATAAAGTGAGAGATGATGAATAGGGAGGATGATGTTGTTGGCCCTTCTTGTATTGTAGTTGTGAGTGTCTGTTCCTCTCTGCAGGTTCTGAGTTTTTGCATGGAGGGCTGTTTCTAGGATGAACAGGCACATCACAGTCAATACTTTGAATTGTCTAAAGGCATCAAGACACGAGTCTCTAGGTCCAAGTCCTGCCAGTATGCGTATTGCCCTCTTCTGCAGTACCAGGACTCTTTGCGTGTTTCTTTTGGATGAGTTTCCCCAAACAGGTAGCCCATACCGAATATGTGCCTCAAACAGGGCGAAGTAAGCGGTTTTTAGAGTTTCATCACTAGATATTTGTTTAAGCCTTCGAAGGACATACAGAGCTGAACTGAGTTTACAGCATAGCTTGTCTAGGTGGTCAGAACAGGTAAGTTTGTCATCTATTATTACTCCCAAATATGTAGCTTCTGAAACTTCCAGTACATCTGGTAATCCTCCTGTTTCCTTTTTCTTTTTCCCAATGATGAGCTGTTGACTTTTCTTTTCATGTAATACCAGACTATTTGCTTGACAATACTGCTGTGCCATACCTAGAGCGACAAAAGTTTGAATTTCCAGATCAGAAGAATTTTTGTTTCTGAGCAGCAAGACAGTATCATCTGCGTACATCAATGTACTGCAGTAGTCAGCAAGGTAGTTCGGAAAATCACTTGTGAAAATTATGTATAGGACAGGTCCCAGTACAGAGCCTTGCGGAACCCCTGATTTAACTGGGAGGAGTTCATATGTTGTTTTCTCGAGCATTCCAGAGTTCATGTACTTGATTTCAACTGCATGAACTGAGTTCTGTCCGTTAAGTAGCTTTTAAACCATTTTCCTGCGACACCCTTGATTCCCATTTTGTCCAGTTTTTTTCAGCAGCAAATCATGTTGAATACAATCAAAAGCTTTGCTGTAATCTAAGAAGACTGCGGTTGTAGTGTCGCCATCCTCGAGGGCTTTTATGATTTGTTCAGTAATGCTTATGATGGCGCTGTTTGTTGATCTGTTTGCTGTGAATCCATGTTGCTCAACTGGCAAAAGCTGGTGTCGTGTGAGGTGCTGCAGAAGTCTTGTAAGGACGATCTTTTCAATAAGTTTGGAGAAAGTTGACAAGAGAGAAATTGGTCTTTAGTTTTTTGTTTCAGTTGAGTTACCCTGTTTGAACTTAGGATACACTTTTGCTGTCTTAAGTTTACTTGGAAATTTCCCCAGTGCAAAATACTTGTTTATTACATTGGTAAGAGGATTTATCAGCTCTTTTTCGCAACATTTCAGGATTTTTGATGAGATGTCGTCAAACCCGCTTGAATTTTTTGGTTTAAGTGCCTGGATTGTTTTACTAACTTCTAATGGAGTTGTGGGCCAGAGTATCAAATCTTCAGGTGAGTAATGAAGGTTATGTATCATTGGTTTTATGTTATTGTTAGACTGTGCCAGGATGTTAGTTGCAGCATTAACAAAATAGTGATTCAATTCTTCAGCAACCTTTTGAGGATCAGATGTGACTCTATTGCCTATACTAAGCTGAATAGGTTCATTTTTCATATGTTTACTTTGCTTTTCTGAGTTTATTATTTTCCACATAGCTTTTGACTTTTTCTCAGCTTTATCTATGAAATCAGTATTCTGTGTTTTCCTCATTTGCTTTAGGTGGAGATCGTACTCTTTCTTCTTACGAGCTGCATCAGCTGTCTTTTCATTTGTTCCACAGAGCATAAACGCTTCTTGAGCTTTGAGGAAGTTTTCTCTTTTCTGCTTTGTCACTGGATCAGTTGGCAGACTCTTCTTTTTGTTCTGCGCACGAAACTTTTTTAGTGGACACAATACACTTACATTGTACGTTACTGTGTTTATGAAGTTGTTGTAAGCAATTTCTGCACATTCTGGTTCATACACCTCTGCCCAAGATTGTCTGCCAAGTAGGTGCTTTAATATTCGTATATTCTCATTGCAGAAATTGCGGCAAAGTGAAATGGGGCTTAAGATGTTGTATTTTTCGATTGATACTGTGCAGAGCTGCCCAGTATGGTCAGCAATGAAGGTGTTAAGTACAGCCACATTAACTTCTTCTTTATGTAAGTTTGTGCAGACCAAGTCTATGGATGTGGCACTATATGATGTAATTCTAGTTGGTGGCAGAAGGAGTCTCTGGATGTTATATGTCGCAAGAAGTTCCCTTAATTCAGTGTCCTTCTTTTTGTGAATGGTTCTGTCCACATTAATGTCTCCCATTATTATAACAGTACTGTTCCATGTTGGTATTCCATCAAGAATGTTATCCAGGGATTCCAGGGCAATATTAAAATCACTATCAGGTCTATAGATGCCAATTAGAAAAATTAAATTTTTATTTATTGATAATTTAACAGATGACAACTCACATATAAGTTCTTCACTGTAACTAGCTCCGTTTAATGAAACTCTAACCTCTTCAAGATCTTGTTTGACGTAAATTGTGACTCCACCTTTAATGTGCCTTTCTCAGCAGAAGTACTCAATGAGAATGTATCCAGTAATTATAGTGTTATTTAGTTTTGGTTCTGAGAGACCGTGTTCTGTTATGATGACAACATCGGGGTCAGTGGTTTGTAGAAAATCATTTAGTAAGTCTTGTTTGTTTGACAGCTGGTCTACATTTTGATGGAATATTTTCAGTGTCTTCTTTGTTGTAGTCTTGAGTTTATTATTATTCTTGTGTTGAAGTGTTTCCATTTCTCTATTTGTTTGACTAGTTTTCCTAAAAAAATATCCTGTGAAGTTTCTTCAGCTAGAAGGGGTTTAGTTACTTTCAGGTTTATGGGCTGCATGTCTTCGTAAGGTTTGTTGATTATTCCCCTTTCCTGCTGACAGAGTGTTTTTCGCTCTAAAATTTTTTTCTAAAAAATCTTCATAAGTTTCATTTTCTTTTAATTTTCGTGCTGTTATAGGGGGAGATTTCAAGCCGATGCTGTTTGTTGTTTTTAATATTAGTTTGCCATTCCCGTTAGTAGGATCAGTTTGACAACGTGTTTCTGACTCTCTATGTTTAGCTACTTGAAGGGAAACACTAAGAATGTTCTTCTTCTGGTTGATTTCCAGTTCTTTGGTACACATTGTCCTGTCTCCTGTTGCTGTGTTTTTTTGTGAATCTGTCTTAGAGTTTGTAGGTGTTTTATTCAGTTTTTTATTGTTGGTTTGGCTGTTTTCAGACTTTTGAGTTGGGCTTGGATCTGTCACGGTAGTTGTCAATATGCTATTCAGTTTTTTGTTGCTGGTTTGGCTGTTTCCAGACGTTTGAGTTGGGCTTGGATCTGTCATGGTAGTTGTCAAAATACTATTCAGTTTTTTGTTGCTGGTTTGGCTGTTTCCAGACATTTGAGTTTGGCTTGAATCTATCATGGTTTCCGAAATGTAGTTCAGTTTTTTGTTGCAGGTTTGACGGTCTCCTGTAATTAGAATTTGATTTGACATTGTTATGGTTGGTGGGATTTTCAGTTTTAAACTGCAGGTTTGGCTGGCTCCTGGAGTTAAAACATCAACAGAAAGCTGTATTCTGTCAAGTTTTGTTTTTATCTCCGACATCTCGATGAGCAGAGGTACATAATTTTCTTTATGTACATAGCTTTCATTGGTCGGAGAAGTCTGGGTACTGGAATCGCTGTAGGTTCTTTTATTTAAGTCTTGTTTTTTAATTTTTTCTTGTAGTTTACAAATTATTTTTTCGAGTTCTCCTATTTTCTTTTCCGTTTCACTGATCAGATGTTCCAGTTTAAAATCATGCTCTTCAAAAATACTTTGGTCTTCTAGGTGAAGTTTCTTTTCTTTGGTAAGTTGAGCATGGGCGTCTGTATTAAGTTGAAGCAGATGTTCTATTTTATCAACATACCTCGTTTCCTCATTTTCTTTTTCTTCTGTTTTTCCTTCCATCGTTATAAGTTTTGTTTTTAGTTCCCTTATTTCGCGTTTCAAGTGCTCGTTTTCTTCTACTAGTGTTGCCCCTATTTTTGCAGCCATTTCTAACTTCTCCTCCTGATTGTTTGTGTTTTCTGGGAAATTAGTTTCAGAAAGACTTCTTTCAAGTTCTTGAATGGGGATTGAACTGTTTATAAGGATAAGGTCTGCTATTTCTTGATTTTCTTGACTTGGCTGCTGGTTTTTAATAGGTGTGTTGTTATCTAGTTGACACTGTATACTGTCATTTTCAGGTGTTTTTGTGGCTCTAAAGGCCGATTCAGCATCCTTTAGAGCTTTGTTGAACATTTTATTTTTGAAGTTGTCTGCTTGTGGAATGCCGTATATATGTAAATTTTCAAAATATGGAAATAAGTTGGATTTTTTTTACTGTTGCGGTTGTGTGGTCTCCAAAAAATGTAACATTATATTTTGTTGCATTAGTTTTTTCCTCTTCTGCGATTTCAGAGATTTTTCCTGGCCAATGACGGAAGCCTTTCAGTTTTACAAAAACAAAATTCCTCACCTTGTACATCTTATTTTATGATATCACTGGGATGAAAATGTGAAATACGGTACTGTTTTTTAATTTGAGATTTGTCAGACTCCTCCTGTTAATTGAAGGGGTCCCCCGTAAAACGTTCTAAGCGACAAAATTTCAAAATCGGAGATATTCAGTGAAAAAGGTTCTCTAGGACACGAACTACACTGTGGTATATTTTGTTTTGAAGAAATTTGAGTTGGCAGCCCTGATTTCGTCTGTCAAAGTTGGCGTACTTCACGGGACTGCACAGACCTTTTGGGGAATAACGTTCTATTCGCTGAAAGATGGACTCCCCGCCGGGCGGCGCGTTGTCGCCCCACGACCAAAATCACGTAAATAAAAATAAAACACCTGAAGAAAATATTGGAAAGTGGAAGGGTAATTCCAGAAAGGAATATAGAAAAGTTGGATTACCCTATATTTCAAAAACTAAGAAGCCAAGGCCTGGAAATTGCCCCCAAAAGAAGTGGGTAGAATAACGTTTTAAGCACCACATTTGGATAAATTTTTGCGAAATGACGTATCATGTTATTTAACAACATTACATTTTTGTACATCTATATCAATAAAATTGTTTTATACTCGGTTTTATTTTCATTTATGTTGGTATTACTACAATCCCTGATGTTTTCTTTTTAAAGCAGGAGAGCAGTCCGTCACAGAACGTTCCAAACGCCAGTCATTTAGAATGTTATTACCCCCAAAAACTCACGTAAAATGATGTAAAAAGCTTAATTTCGAGTAAAAATTCAATATAAGGCTATATTATGATGTTATAAATTCGGTCTTAAAAAATTATACATGATTATAAGTTCTAACCTTGAAAAAAACACAAATTTTAGAATTCAACGTTCAACGCTTGATTACTCGAAACTAGGTTTTTGTCGTTTAGAACGTTTTACGGGGGACCCCTTCAATTAAATTTCAATGTCAATAGAGTAAAATCTAAAAAAAACTGTATTTTAGGTCGAGGTTTGTCAGGCTCCTCTTGTTGTTGAAATCTGATAATTAAAATAAAAGTGAATCAGTTTTTATGACTTTGGCTGTTTGTCAGTCATATTTAAAATCAAAAAGTCTTTTCAGTGAGTAGGTAAATAATAGCAGAGAGTCAATCCAGTTGTTAGGTGCACACTCAGCAGCTCCAGGTCAGCGCTCTGTTGAGGCACAGACGGTTACTTGGTGCTGAGTTGGGAGTCATACGTCACTGTTGTTTAGTGAGTTGGAGCTTTCGTGACGTCACTAGCTGTTTGATTGTTTTTACTACTGAAGTATTTAATTGTGAAAAAAAGTTTGTCTTAAATGTATTTTATTATTTACTTGTCAAAAGAATATTTTCCAAAAATCTCAGTTAATTGGTGAATTCTTAGCTTGGATAAACAGTTGAAACATTGCTGCCGTAGATAATTAGGTCAGCTCTTGAGTCATAGTCCTTGAGATTTGTATTTATTTGATTGTGTTATACTTTTGATGGAAATTTATCGGTAGGTGGACTTACAGTTGCTCCAGGTAAGTTTTGCACATAAGTTAGATAATGTTAGTTGGATAATTACCACTTGTATAAGCACCACATTTGGACTGTGAGGAAGTTTCCTCGAGCACTAGACCTTAACAAGGGTTGGTAAGGGTCCTAAGTGAAATCGTCCGGATATCCAGTCACTTACATTTATTCACACAGTTCAAATAATATATACACAATATACAAGATCCAATCACTGGTTTGTAGTCTTGGCGTGGACTCCGGGAACCAGCTCACCGCGTCCGTAGATGGATCAGTCTCGTCGCCTATGTGATGCCCCGGGGGGTTATTGCCACGCCATTGTCCAGCCTCGCTGAACCCCTAACTATCCTCGGCTTTCACTCCTGTATGGAGGCTCGGCAGCGACCTGCTCTGAGGAAGCCCGGAGGATCTTCGTGTGCTCACTAGGATACCCGCTGGCCCGCGGTGCCAAGGGAGTACGGCCTGGCTGCGCACGCTCAGACGTTTAGCTGCGACGGTGTAGACGGGCAGCGGCCTGCCCTGCCTACCATTAACTGGCTGTAACATACATATACCAATTAATAAATAACAAAACTATAGTGGAGGGGGAAAACCATCCCCACTCCACCAACTGGTGGACTACAAACCAATGGCTGGGGGCTCAACACGCCCGTCCAGCGTAGCGGGGGCTCAACACGCCCGTCCGGTCTTCCGCGGGCTCACCATGCCCATGCGGGTGCTGGGGGCTCAACACGCCCGTCCAGCGTACCGGGGGCTCAACACGCCCTTCCGGCCTTCCGCGGGCTCAGCACGCCCATGCGGGGTGTCGGGGGCTCAACACGCCCATCCGACGTACCGGGGGCTCAACACGCCCGTCCGGTCTTCCGCGGGCTCACCACGCCCATGCGGGTGCTGGGGGCTCAACACGCCCGTCCAGCGTACCGGGGGCTCAACACGCCCTTCCGGCCTTCCGCGGGCTCAGCGCGCCCATGCGGGGTGTCGGGGGCTCAACACGCCCATCCGACGTACCGGGGGCTCAACACGCCCGTCCGGTCTTCCGCGGGCTCACCACGCCCATGCGGGTGCTGGGGGCTCAGCACGCCCGTCCAGCGTACCGGGAGCTCAACACGCCCTTCCGACCTTCCGCGGGCTCAGCACGCCCATGCGGGGTGTCGGGGGCTCAACACGCCCATCCGACGTACCGGGGGCTCAACACGCCCGTCCGGTCTTCCGCGGGCTCACCACGCCCATGCGGGTGCTGGGGGCTCAGCACGCCCGTCCAGCGTACCGGGAGCTCAACACGCCCTTCCGGCCTTCCGCGGGCTCAGCACGCCCATGCGGGGTGTCGGGGGCTCAACACGCCCATCCGACGTACCGGGGGCTCAACACGCCCGTCTGGTCTTCCGCGGGCTCACCACGCCCATGCGGGTGCTGGGGGCTCAGCACGCCCGTCCAGCGTACCGGGGGCTCAACACGCCCTTCCGGCCTTCCGCGGGCTCAGCACGCCCATGCGGGGTGTCGGGGGCTCAACACGCCCATCCGACCTACCGGGGGCTCAACACGCCCGTCCGGTCTTCCGCGGGCTCACCACGCCCATGCGGGTGCTGGGGGCTCAGCACGCCCGTCCAGCGTACCGGGGGCTCAACACGCCCTTCCGGTCTTCCGTGGGCTCACCACGCCCATGCGGGTGCTGGGGGCTCAACACGCCCGTCCAGCGTACCGGGGGCTCACCACGCCCGTCCGGTCTTCCGCGGGCTCAGCACGCCCATGCGGGGTGTCGGGGGCTCACCACGCCCGTCCGACGGTGCTGGGGGCTCAGCACGCCCATCCAGCTCACCGGGGGCTCAACACGCCCATCCGGTGGGTCGGGCCGCTAGGGCCCAACTGCCTTCCTGGTCCCCAAAGTCCGCCTTATATGCCCGCTGTTCCCACCATTGGGCACCATGATGCTCCATCCTCCCCTCCAGTGAGTACCATGAGGTACTTGGGTACCTGGTGCTCGGGTACCGTTGGGTGTTCGGGTACCACAGGGTGTTACGGTACCATAGGGTGCTTGGGCACCGTGAGGTGCTTGGGTACTGTGAGGTGTTGGGATACCCTGGGGGCTCGGGTACCATGGGGTGCTAGGGTGCATTTGGGCGCTTAGGTACCGTAAGGTGTTGGGTACCGTTTGGCGCTCGGGTACCGTGAGGTGCTCGGGCACCCTGGGGTGCGAAAACACTTCATTACAGGACACACTGCTGCGTATACACTCTGCTGGGTATACACACTTCCTTGAGAGCCACTTCACTAAGACTGTAGTCAGTCAGCCATTTTGGATTATGTATGTTATGATTATGGATTATAACTTTGTAAGGAAAACTTTCAACACTGCTTTGCCACATCCTAGAACCCTGCGTTGTTGGTATTCAAGTATAAATGCTGAGCCAGGTTTTTCTAAAAGAGGTTTTCCGTGCTTTAATAGAACATTCTGAGAATTCCAGCCGAAAGCTGATTTGTTCATTAATGCTTGATTGCATGGCCATCCGAAAGCGTTTGGAATGGGATGGGAAGCGCTTTCATGGAACAATTAACGCTGGTGCCCATGTAAATGACGATTCTGCTCCTCTGGCAACAGAAGCCCTTGTGTTTAATTTAGTTTTTATTAATGCTTCTTGGAATATTCCCCTTAGTCATTTTTTTTTTACAGGTACGTCAGAAGAGCAACTAAGCGGGCTAGTGAAGCAGTGCCTAGGTCTTCTACATGAATCTAAAACTGAAGTCGCTTCATTAACATTTGACATTGTAATACTGTAATGGCAAATAATTCGGGATGCAATATAGAGCCCAAAAAACTTGTAACATCTTTTATCAATCCTTTTACGGACCAATATGTTTTTTTTCCTGGATCCAAGCCATATGTTGAAGTTAGTGCGGAATACTTTGGGCGATCTTAAAGTATTACATGATTCACATGATAATAGAATTGAATGGTGGTGCGTGGAACAATTACATTTACTCCAGAAAAATGAGGATATTCATTTAGGAAACAAGCTAAGAAAATCTCACATACAATACACAAAACAAAAAATGAAGGTAAAGTTGGCGGCCCAAGTATTCAGTGCATCTGTTGCAGATTCGCTGGAATATCCTCAGGCAAGAAATTGTGCAAGAAAGAATTAAAAACATCAGGGAGGAGAGCTATGCCTATGCCCAGTTATTTGTTTACTTCTCTAAACCCAACCCCACCCCCTTGCCTGACTGCTGATCTATTGTTTTTTAACATCCAATCACTTGAGCATGAGTGTCATAGCTGCAACCAGATAAGAATAAGATATCCCCCCAATACAAAAATTACAAAACCTTAACTAATTGTTTTATGAAGTCCATTTTACCAATTAAGTCCACAGTTTTCTTTTCATTTTTACAAATCAAATGAGACAGAAATGAAGGCTGTGTATCATTCAAAAGATTAAATATTATTACAAATTTGAAGTTGTTTAGAGTAAGGTCAGAGCTAAATATAGCTGTAAGTTTTCAATTTCCGAATTCTGAGAGGTCATGTTCAATCTCTCAGAATCTGGTATTTCTAGATAACTGTCAAAATCCATTCTCCTATGAGGTAATGAAATGTTGTCGAGGTTATTGTTATGAAAAACTCGTGGACGGCTGCGAAAAATGATAGAGCATATCTGTCGGTCGCGGATAAACGGCAGATGTAGCTTTTCAAAACTCGCGATCGCCGAAAATCGGCAAACGTAGCATTGCTAAAGTCGCGGACGGCCGCGAAATACGAGCGCGCGTATTTGCCGATCGCCGAAAATCGGCAAATTTAGCGTTCCTAAAGTCGCGGTCGGCCGCGAAATACGACCACGCGTATTTGCCGATCGCCGAAAATCGGCAAATGTAGCGTTGCTATAGTCGCGGTCGGCCGCGAAATACGAGCGCGCGTATTGCTGATCGCCGAAAATCGGCAAATGTAGCCGTGAAAAGTTGCGGTCAGCCGCGAAAAACGATCGCGTGTATTTGCCGATCGTAAATAGACGAAATGCAACTTTGCGAAACTAGCGATCGGCCGTAAAAAACAGTCGCGTGTATTTGCCGGCCATAAATGAACATAAAATACTGCTTATTGTGAAACTAGCGAGCGGCCGCGATGAACAATCTGCCGATTGCGGTTAAACGGCACAAGTAGCTTTGCGTAACTCGCGATCTGTTGTAAAATTTGATCGCACAAACGTAAATCGCACGTAAACTCGGCCGCCGTGTAAACGGCGGGAGTAACTACTACTCGACTTGACCTCGAGTAGTAGCAACTACTCGAGTAATTACTCGACTGTCGAGTACTCGCCCAACCCTACATAAATTACATCCATGTGAACAGGCTTGCTCCCCCTGGTGTCAGGCCTCAAGCTCTTTGCACTTCATTATCAACTTTCACTAAATGATTCAAAATAAGTACCTGGTGAACCGAGCCTTGCTCGGTGTTATTTCATGTTTACCAGTTCATCCAGTTACTATAAAATAATTCAATGTCATCAAATTGATAAATACAAACCTTTTTATTGCTCCATGGACTCGTCATCCCACTTGCTGTATTTTCCCTTGATGGCTGTAGATTCCAAACAGCTGTTATGATACTTCATTTGTTAACACTTTGCTTGTTTATTTTCGTTGCTATCACGGCAACCCATAAGGCCTATGTTAAAATTTTACAACTTTAAAATTCGATTTATTACTTTATTAGATTTTCTCTGGCCAAGTAATCTGCATAAAAGACGTTTTTGAGTTATAAAGTACTTATTTACAGACTTTTAAGGAAATCCTCGGGGCCGTTTTTGAGATAATTGTGGAAGCAAGCATACAAGAACAGACGATAACATTGCTCATATAAGAGTATACGATTACATATTCACAAAAACCAAAGTTCTCAATTCTCGATATAGAAATTGTATTTCATGCATTATGTGAAATTAATACGTTTGATCCATCTTCACATAAACACAACCTCTAAACCTCACGTCATTTGTTTACTAATAGATTTTCTCCTGGCCTACAGTTTAGCCAACATAAGAGGAATAAAACTGTCGGTAAATATGTGCAGAATATACTACAAACAAAGCCTGTCCCACTAGGTGCTGCAATATAGTGGAAAAGGATGGAACTACTAGCATTTGACCACAACAGAAATATTCCGTCCAAGAATTCTGGAGGCTCATAAGGGCATAACGGATATGCTCTCATCCAAATCTAATCGAAGTAGGGATGGTCGGGTCCCGAAATTCCGGGAAATTTTCAGGAAAGTTAAATTCTCGATTTTCGGGCGGGATTTAATTTACTTCGGGAAATTTTCGGGACGGGGTCGTGTTAGCGATCACAACTAAACAGCGGGCGCAGCTTCGAAAAACTCGCGATCGGCCGCGGAAAACGATCTCGCGTATTTTCCGATCGAAAATAAATGGCAAATCCAGCTTTGCAAAACTTGCGATCATCCGTTAAAAACTATCGTGCATATTTGCCGATCGTAAATAAAGGGCAAATGCGGCTTTGTAAATCTCTTGATCGGCCGCGAAAACCATCGTGCGTATCTGCCAGTCGCGGATGAACGGCAAAAATAGATCAGCGCTGTTCGCGAACGCCCGCGAAATACGCTAGCTCGTATCTGTCGATCGAGGATTAACGGCCGATGTAGCTTTACGAAACTCGCGATTGGCCGTGAAAAACAATCGTGCTTATTTACCGATCATGAATAGACGGCAAATCTATCTTTGCGAAATTTATGAACGGTCGCATCTTTGCCGATCGCGGATTAACACTTGAGCGGGCGCTTCACCGGCAAAACGCGAGCGGTCGCATGCGGAGTTTTACTCCGCAACACTAGATTGCACAAATTTAACCCATTTTTCTTGTTTTATTACGAAATATTTTATTTAAATGTTGACAAACTTCATTAGGAATCACTTTTCATAGTCGATTCAATTAATTGTTCAACTTAATAGGTGTTATATTTCAATTTAACATCGTATGTAATTTTCTAGTATAAAATATATATTCATTATTATTTACATTTTTGGACTTTTCCTTTTGCTTCCTTTTTTCGAAAGCAAAAGGAAAAGTCCAAAAAATTAATAATAATTACAAATCCATTGCTATTATGAATTTTTAAAATAGGTATCAGTGTCTTTGTAACGGGAGAGGGCGCTCCGCAAACTGAGACGGCATCTCTGAATTGCATATAACGAGGTACCAAGGGGGGGTGGGGGGTATAAATAGCTTTAGAAAATTCCTGGAATGAGGGGCATAAAGTATGGAGCCGGACACGACCGCCGACACCCATTATGTCTGTTTTTTTTAACATAAAAAACACGTGCGGAGGAAAACTCCGCATGCGCCCGCTTGAGGGTTAACGGCGAACGTTGCTTCACGAAACTCGCGATCGGCTGTGAAAAACGATCGCACGTATCTGCCGATTGTTAATAAACGGTGAATGTAGGATTGCTAACTCACAATTGGGTGTGAATAGCAATCCTAGGTATTCACTGATCCGGTTAATTGACAGAAATAACTTGCTATAAGGCATGACAGTGATGATTGTTCATATTGTCAGCCACATTGGTCTGCTTGTCTGCTACCAATTGTGGTTTTGCCCATTGATTCAATTTTCTAAACTAATTTTATATGTCTTTGAATCTCAGCCGAAAATATTATTATTTTTCATAAATAAGTAAAAAAATTGACATAAGTAAAGACTTTGAGACTTTAAAAGAAATTTCTAATACTTAGGTAATTAATATTTTATATAACTTAAGAAATATTAAGTTTGGGAGTTGTGAACTTCAAATTTATAATTTTAGGCTTGGAAAAACTAGTCTCATGGTTGTCATTGTGAAACTACATTTATTTTTAATTTTTTACCATAGTTTAAAGTGCTGGAAAAATTATGAGTCGTAGAGTCATTTCCTAAAACAAGAACTCCAATGCCCAAAGTTTATGAAAATACAATAACATGTTTACTGATTATACATGAAAGTATATTGTCAACATGCAATAACCACTCTAGTATTTTACTTTTGGCTTTTGGAAATCAAACAATAAAACAAAAAGCAGAAACTTAAAAACTATTTTTCTGTCAAACGCAAACAAATGTGTATTATATTTATTTATTTCTTATTTTTTATATTATTTCTATTTTTCAATGCATTCAAATTAGAAAGAATAAAAATTCAAATTTAATGAAAAATAATAATAAATAAACAATACATTTGCCCATATATTTATTTATTATTTTTATATAAGTTAGTATTTTATTTATAATTAGCAATTTCATTGTGTTACTATTTTTTTAAGTGTGTTTCTAATGTTTGCTATTTTGTCAATTGCATAAAAGTTAGTATTTTTTCATTTAATTTCTTCAAATATTTTTAGTTGGGACGGTACAACAAACATTTATATATGACATTGTTTTTAACCTAATGCTATTATTGTAATAAAGAAAATAAATTTGTGAACGAGCATTTCCTGAAGATTTAGGGAAGACGAAAATCCCGTCCCGTCCCGTCCCGAACTGAAAATCCAATCCTGTCCACCCCTAAATCGAAGTAACCCAGTGGATTAGAGGATTTCAATTTTAAACTTCAAAAACATGCGATTAATTTTTTTACTCCCCCACCTGCCATTATTAGATGCTTTTTACTCCTATTGAAGTGAAAAGACTGCACAGAGGTGTGATGCCTGCAAGGAGACAAAGTAAACCCAAAACAATAACATTGAAATCAATAATTCAAAAATCGTACGCGTTCAAATTTCCACGCATGCATGCAAATATGTTGAAGCTCACTAGATTGCAGGCCCTTACAACTAATTTAATGTCAGGAATAATCATATATTAGAATAACATTGACAACAGTTAGCTGTAAGAAAGTCTAAAAATTAAGCTTGTTAGACTGTTGCAATAATCAGCTGATCGCTGATGCATAAATGGTTGCAGCAAATCATATGCAGGCACTAATTGCAGATCAAAACAAAATGGATATTGTATGTTAGTTATTAGTTAATGAAATATATTTTTACAGATTGGGTATTTATTATTGCAGGTGGGGGAAAAATCTTGTGTGTGTTATTAGGGTAAAACACATTGTCTCCCTCATGAGGCAATGTTGTACTTTACTATTCAACACACAAATAACTATTTGTGTATTTAATACTCTTATTTGGGATATGAAACCTTAAACCTGGTAGGGTTTTTCCTCTGGCTTAGTAGTCTAGGTAGCAAACTATGGCATCGGCTGTAATCTAGATAAGAATCACAACCTAAAACTGATTTGTTTGGAAATTTTAATCTTGTGCTGAATGGGCCGACTCCTTTTATTTTTTGGCTTACCTCACAAAGGGTTTTTAACACATTATTTTAAAAAGGAGCTATGAATTAAAATTATTAGACCAATTCAAATATTATTACTTCATTTTATTAAAAGTAATTTTCAACAATTCTATTTTGAAAAATATTTTTTTAATATTGATGAGTAGAAGTAACTTTGTCCTACCAAATAAATTTGATTATTTGTGTACTTTTAGGACCTGATAACAAAGATAATTCCTCACTGCATGATCCATGCCCTTCTCCTTCAAAGGAGGTGGAAACACTTTCTCTATCTGACGAGACTTCCCTTTCCCTTATCCCTCCTGCTGAAGAAGGTATAACAATTTATTCCTTGATTAACAGTTGCTACCAGATATTGTGGTTTTATGAACATTTGTTGGCAAAAACAATAAGTGTGACAATACGACTTCAAAGGTTAAAAAGTCTAACAGTTAACTAGCAATTTATTTTTATTAAATAATGTATGTTCAATCTATTCCTCAAAAAGTATTATCTAATAATTGAAACAACCTTATTAGACCATGCGGTATCCGCTAAAACATCCCTTGCTTACAATGGGTGATTCATTGTAAAATATAAAAAATATATATTTTGATTTCGATTTTTGCGGACATTTGCCATCACAGATTAGTACAAGACACAACTGATTAGTACAAACAAAGAATAAAAAATATAATTGGAATATAATTGAAAAAGAAAATCTTTTCACTCTGCGTACAAATTTAAACCTGTGCAACATTTCATATTGAGGAAAATATTCTAAATTATACAAAAAATCAATATTTTTCACCTGTTTTTCGAGGATGTCTCTGAAACTATTCATTTACAAGATTTTGTAACACAAATTATAGTATTAAATACACAAATAGTTATTTGTTTATTGCATACTGTTTCAGTGTGCCCTTTATTTTTAATATGTTGAGCGCTGTAATGGATTTGACAGGTGTCACACCGATACTAGGCCTAGGAGAATTTCTTGAAAATCCGGTAACAGGATTGCTTTTATCAAAATATATTGTAATACTTACAGCCTCAGCAATCCGATGATATAATGTGGTGACGCGTTTCGCCGATTACGGCAAAGCTAGTTACAGATGAAATAGAAACATGCCCACATGCATTTTATCCAAGAATAGTTAATTTAAGTGATGTCAATTTCACTTCAGAGGAAATTAGTTTACTTGAGAAAGGTCTAAAGCATAACCTACCGGACAGAACATCTGATTTTGACAGTACTTTGTTAGATACAGAAACAACAATCTTGACCCTACCAACTAACAAACAAGATGAGATAAGATATGAAATTGCTGGAAAAACAGATCGAATAAATAATAGTAACAAAAAACCTTCCATTAACGAAAACAAAATAGTTTCTAACATTAACGAGAAATTAAGTACATCAGACTCTGTAATAACTAAAGCCGATAAAGGGAATACTGTAGTTATTATGAAACAGACAGAATATGAACATAAAATTAATGACTTCATTAACAACAACAACATTAAAATGTTAACCAAGGATCCCACTCCGACTTTCAGCAAAGAAATCAATAAAGCTATTAACAAGTGTAACAACATTTTCAGTGAAAACACAAAGCGACACTTAAAAGTAACGCAACCTGCAGCACCCAGGTTGAAGGGGTTACCTAAAATTCACAAACAGGATATGCCTATTAGACCTTTGGTTAATGCAATAGGTTCCCCATCGTATTATGCTGCTAAAACTGTAAATAAACTGATCAAACAATACTTAAACCTAGATGAAAATCGAAGCCTAATTAACAACACTGATTTAGTTGATAAGATAAAAGATATAAATATTCCTAATGGCGCTAGACTTGTATCCTTTGATGTAAAAGATCTTTACACTAATGTCCCTGTGCAAGATGCACTGAAAGTACTGTCAGATGAGTTGAAAAAGAATATTGAATTATCTGAAGACAAAGCTAAAGATATCATTCGTATGACAGAAACCATTTTGAAACAAAATTATTTTCAGTATAATGGTAAATATTACAAACAGGAAAAAGGTGTGGCAATGGGCTCGCCATTATCAGGAACAATAGCTGATATATACCTAAACCATATTGAGAAAAAGATCTTGAACCCAGATAACATACAATCCAACAAAATCATATATTGGCACAGGTATGTTGATGATGTACTGGCATTATTCAATGGGAATAACAGACAGGTTGAGTTGTTTCTCAAACACATAAATGGTTATCACCCCAATATTAAGTTCACACTTGAGGTAGAAGAGAATAAAGCTATTAATTTCCTGGACCTCACGATCAAGAATGTAAACAACAAACACCAATTTTCTATTTACAGAAAACCCACCCACACTGATATGGTTCTTCACACTTCATCTAACCATCCCCGACAACAGAAGCTAGCAGCTTTTCGATCCATGTTATACCGACTTGAAAATATACCCATGATAAAATCTGATTATAACAAAGAATTACAGATCATTCAATTCATGGCAAACAAGAACGGATACAGGAAAGCAGATATTGATAAACTCCACCTCAGCATCAAATCGAAACTTAATCGCCCTAAAAGTACACCATCAGAACCAAAACGATTTTCAACCATTCAGTACCACAGCAAATTAGAAAATACTCTAACCAAAACATTTAGGAAACAAGGAGTAAACATTGCATTTAAAACCAATAACAAACTTGAAAACAAACTTAGACCAAAACCCGACAATCAAGATGTTTTTTCTAGCTCAGGTGTTTACAAACTAAACTGCGAAGATTGTAGTAAATTTTATATAGGCCAGACATCCAGATCGTTCAAGATTAGATTCAAAGAACATTTAGCCGCTATTAAACACCCTGAGAGGGGATCAAAATTTGCTGAGCATCTGGTTGATTACAATCATTCATATAAAGACATTGAAAACAATTTAACAATATTACACCATGCTAAAAAAGGACAAAGATTATTAAGATTGGAGGAACTAGAAATTTACAAAGGACATTTAGAGGACAATAATGATATTTTAAATGAAAGAATAGGACCAAGAACAAATCCCATTTTTAACAGAACGAATTTAATGAAAAGTTTACAGTAGGACTAGACTTCCGTAGTGAGGCATTATACCAGCTGACGTGATAATGGAGATAGCGCTACGACTCCAGACCAACAAAATCAGCCAGTTCGTGCACGGGCCTCAACTACCGAACATCGTTACGGGGGCTCCCACTGTAAAGACTATTTGTATTTTAAATATGTGTGTTAGGCCTAGCTGTTATTTTAAACAATTTGACGACCTGAAAGGCGAAATGTGTGTTATGAACTATTAGGTGTACAATGTGTGATCGTCTGATGATGCCGTAATCGGCGAAACGCGTCACCACATTATATCATCGGATTGCTGAGGCTGTAAGTATTACAATATACTAGGAGAATTTATAATTATTTTTAGGTCAATTGTTATTTTTTCCTCCTAGAACCAATTTGAAAGAAACACACTAAAATTTATTTCGTTCGGCTTGTTCAAAATTGTACTCTTATATCAAATTTACCGTGAGGATCGGTGGGACTGACTTAAGAAATTACACTATTTAGAAAAAATTTAAATTTAATTCACAGTTTGATCAAATCAAAGCACTGAACAAGTCAATGAAAACCAAGTACGGATGAATACAAAAGAATTTTAAGACTTGTGGCGTTCTTGCTACACATTGTAGTCCTCCGGAAAATAAAACCCTGAGAAAAATTAAACTATGCCTACGCCTACAATGACCAATAAACTAAACATAAAAAAGAAACTGAGCTTTATTGGTTGATGAGGTTGAGATGCGGTGATAGACGCCAGACCAGGCCTCTCAGGAACGACCCATAGGCTCAGGAAGACTCCAGGACATCTACCTCAGATGATGTCAGTGGTGACGAGATAATGATGGTGTTGGAGTCTATATTGAGTCCCTGTTCAGAAAAATTTAGCCGCAAATTATGGCCCAGGCTATTTGAAAATCCTTCCAATCCCAAACCGAACATCCGTAGATGGAAGTTTATGTTTAGACCATTTCCTGGCCAACTGAAACTGACGAATTTACTTTACACGGTCCATTATAGTTTAATTTATACTTGGTATGAGTGAGAAAAGTAGCCTAGTTAGAATTTAACCGGTTCGACACACAGCGCACCTCCATCGCCCACGACTCTTTGCGAAGTGATGATGTGCTGTTGTTTTCAGTAATGGCCGTCACAGCGCGTCTCACTACAGACGGACTGGAACTGTCTTCCCCAATCAGGATCGAGGATTCACCTAAGTTTCATTCTGCCGGTGCTTGCGCTTCTCCTGATGATACTATAGTTCCGTTTTGAAAGTGTCCAGCATTCTCGCTTACGAAACCAACGTTACAAAAATGGCATAACCGAATCTATCTTATTTTGGACAAATTAATTTATGAAAACTTTGTTTTTCCTATTTATTCATGTTTTTTGGTGTCTTTAACCGGATTTAAATGTTTCTATTTGTTTTAATTACAATTATTTTATTTTATTTTTATTTTTAACAACACTACAATACTCTTATTTGTGTTACAAAACCTTAAACCTGGTAAGGATAATCCTCTGGCTTAGTTTAGAAATTTTTACCTTGTCCTAAGAGGGCTGAGTCCTTTTAATATTTGGCTTAACTCACATAGTTTTTTTTTAATACGACATTTGAAAAGAGAGCTGTAGATTTAAATTATTAGAGCAATTAAAATATTACTCTTATTACTTCATTTTATAAAAAGTAGTTTTCAACAATTTTACTTTGAGAAATAATTTTGTAATATTGATGTGTAGAGGTAACTTTGTCCTGCCAAATAATTTTGATTATTTGTGTACTTTTAGGACCTGATAACAAAGATAATTCCTCACTGCATGATCCATGCCCTTCTCCTTCAAAGGAGGTGGAAACACTTTCTCTATCTGACGAGACTTCCCTTTCCCTTATCCCTCCTGCTGAAGAAGGTATAACAATTTATTCCTTGATTAACAGTTGCTACCAGATATTGCGGTTTTATGAACATTTGTTGGCAAAAATAGAAGTCAAACTCAGGTCCTTTTTTGGTTTGTTGTCATAGTTGGCAATACGTCTTCAAAGGATAAAAAGTCTTGACAATTAACAAGCAGTTCATTTTTATAAAATAATATATGTCAAATTAGAGATGATGGGGTCCTGAAATTTTGGAAAATTTTTAAATTAAAATCCTGATATTCAGGTGGGATTTCTATTTATTTCAGGAAATTTTTGGGATGGGATCATTTCAGTGATCACAATTAAACAATGAGTGTAGCTTTGAGAAACTCACATTCAGCAGCAAAAAATGATTGCGCTATTTGCCGAAATTTAGCAAATAAATGGAAAATGCACCTTTGCGAAACTCGCTATTGACCGCGAAAACAATTGTGGTTATTTTGTCAGTTGCGGTTGAACATCAATATAACTTGATGAATTTCACAAATGGCCACAAATACAATACGATGGTGCATATCAGTCAATTGCGGATAAATGGCTGATGTAGCTTTGCAAAATTTGCAAATGGCTGTGAAAATGATCGTGTGTATTTGCCAGTCGCGGATGAACAGCAAATGTAACTTCATGAAATTCACAAAAGGCCGCGAATTACGATAGCCCACATCTGTTGATTGCGGACAAACCTTACCATCCCTAAGCTATAAATTTTTTCCCTATTGCAAATTTTTCACCAAGCAATGCATAACATCTTGTACCTACACACAAGCTTTGGCCCATGCGGGTACATTTTCCCGGGAAAGTGTATAACAATTAAATATTTGTCACTAAATCTATTTTATTTTCATTCAATTTCACATCATAAGTTTGTAGCAAGTTCTATTTATTGGAAATTTATATTATTTTAAAATTTAATTTAGTAACAGTGTATTAGTCGTTTGGGAATCAAAACCAAACAAATTTTCTATGTATTTTGCATGTAAAATGTCTCTCTTGCATTTCCAAAAATTACTGTGTGATGCATAGTGGCGCTAGGTAACTGTTTAGTTAAAGTGAGAAAGACCCACTTTATGCTCTTAATACATAAATAACTGATATTGATTGATTGATTATAAATGACAAGAGCATACATTTATCTGTTAGAGTGTTATAGTTGTTATCCTATTTTGTTTATGTCCTACTTTATTGGCCTAGAGATTTTTATTAAAATAATTTAATGAAATCAAATCGTTAATTACCATCGTTAGTGATGGTCGATTCCAGGAATATCGATTATTGAATCCGAATCTTAAAAAATCAAATCTACAATCCCAAATTGTAAAACTCTTAATTAAGTTGCTTGCCTGGGTACTGGTTACAATTATTCAAATATAACTCAGCCACTCCAAATAAACCAGTAATAGTTATTTTCAAAGAAGCTCAGAAACATCTTTCAGAACATCAGTGAATCGTTTATTTATAACCCAGTCATATATTTATGTTAGATTTGTTTCAGAAATAACTAATAAATAATCCAATAAAACAAAAACCCCATTTACATTTACATTATGTTATATTTTAATCTTTACACATAGCCCAAGATTATTTAGTATCGTATTTTAATATAGGTAAGGGATTGTACCTACACTTTTTTTATAAACTAATTGTTGAGGTTTAGTTGCTACATAGCACTATGATGACCGCCCCCCCATAGCGGTGCTTATCACTGTCGAAAACACCTTCCCCATTGGGGCATTATGTAATGTAGTGGGGCCTCTAATATATAAATAAAATTAAGCTATAAAATTAAAATTCTTAAGTTAATGAATACACATCACTTAAGATTCCTTTGGATAAATTACAAAATTTCCTTTGTCGTACTACGAAATAAGTGAAACTATTAATAATGTTTTGAAATACTACAAAGTAGATAGTTTACAAAAGATATTTTGTAAATACAAACAAAATTGTTTACAGTGTAAGGTCTTAATGATTAACATGAAATGTAAGGGAATAGCTTTTCATTGAGGTTACCTTATTCCACCTTTTACCTTTCTATATGTTTTAGGACTTGATAATAAAGATAATCCCTTTGTGACTGACTGTCCCTCCCCTTCAAAGAAGTTGAAAACACCTTCTCCTTCTGAGGATACTTCCCTTAACCTTCCTCCCCTTTCTGCTGATGAAAGTTTATTTCTAAAGTGAAATGCTAGCTAATACCATTTGAAATTTGTAATGAATAATTTTTATGTTACCTTGGTTAATTAAAGGTTTATCACTGGTTTTCCAGCTAGTAGATGGCTGAACACTAGTCGTCACTAAATGAGTCAAGCAGGTGAAATCTTATTTCTGTAAATCCTGAGTACTACGTTAACCTCGATATCTTTCAACTTACAAAAACATATAATCCGCTCTGTTCTCATCCTTAATTCATACGTGTAAATATATTTAGTGTTCAGTGTTTATCGGCCAAGCAAGGAAGATCCTCTCTGAGGGTCAGCCCGGCATCGAAGTTCCCAGAGACAAGGAGGAACGAGGTAAAGAAGAATATTTCTGAATAACTATCCCGACTCATTTTAAGGACTGATTTTTTTTTTTCTATATCCATAACGGACTACTGAATTTATATAAGTCAGCCAAAGAGCTGCCTATTGCTCGATGTTACATGGTATTTATATGTTGAGTTTGTTGTTCAGCAGGTCTCTGCAAGTGGCACACGGGCAGCCCTCCCTCACCCCCCCGCCGCAGACCTTCCCGCCAGGTGATGACTCGACGCTGTGATAAACACCAACACCCCTCCTCGCGACACATTTTGCCTCTTCCAGGTGAGATCAATGTGTTGAAAAGAAGAATTCTATTTAAAAAATGTGTATTTTAACATATCCAAAGTTTACCAATATCGGGCACCGGGAAACCCTCTAAAATCACTTTTAAAAATGGCAGCTTTTCCCACCATACAAAAATTTTTAAAAATCGCTCGACCTTATTTTTTATCAACTTTTTTGAAGATTTGACTTTCAACCTTCACCGATTATTGTTTGGTGATTTGTTCTGAATTTTGACTTAAAATTTATTTTTTGCCGCCATCTTGGATCCGCTATATTGCATATGAATAATTTTTTCAAATTAAAACACCGACCAAAGAACTATACTACTGGAACGCGCGCTGCCCATAAGCCGCGTGTTGTAGTTTCCGGGCGCATGCAGCGGTGTGTTTCGATTGCATCCAGGGACGCGCGAGTACTGAAGCGGGGCACGAAGTTGGCGCGTCCATCGTGGATATGCTAGTTTGACCTCCCGCCTTCTCGCCTTAACTCAAAGTTTATACCACTTAGCTCTGAGATAAAAGGTTGAAATTTTGCATGTGAGGAGTCCTTTAGTTTTTAACGGTAATAGTATCAATTATATTTCAAAAATAATTGTTTGTCTAATTTAAAACATTAGAAAAAGTCAGAAGTTTTTATCCAACTTTAAAACTTGACACAAAACAAGTAGTCGGCTGCTACTTTTTGTATTTTTTGGTAGGTAAAATAAAAAACTGTGGATATTGTTGGTGAAGAATTGAATTTTTGAAATGATATTTTTTGAAAAAAAAATAGCTGCCTTCTTTTGATTATTAACTTAGTTTTTGTGAGAGAATTTATCCATGCGGCGCCACGATAAAAACAAAGTTAAATCTAAACTGATGTTAACAAAAACAATATAAATTAAAAAATACAATTATAGTATCAAGTTAAATGAATGAATCTCACAATTAAAACGGTACCAATTATACATGTTTTAGAGACAGTTAGCGCATTGTAGGAACGTTACAAGTATATTCTGTGGTGGCAGTAACTAAGGAATGTTAGGACAAGCTTCTAGGTTATCGATTGTTTCGATGTGTAAATTGCCTCTAAACCATTTTCAATTGGTACCACAGTAATTATGAGATTCAGACCTTTAATTTAATGTCTTATTTTTAATTGTCAAAAAAATGCCAACTGTATTGAGTCCGATCCAAGTTCACACCTTGGCCTTCTTGAGTTTGGTCATGGCAAGTGCGAGTTTTCTGATGTAGGGGATAATAGTGATATTGACAGTGTTATACTACTATTCTTGGAAAGTTATGATGATTCTAGCTACAAGAATGAAATTTTGTACTACATTTGTGGCGTAATTGTTAGGCGCATTGAAAAAACATAAACTGTATCGAATGTAGTTCATTACTCCATACAAGTGATAATTAGATCACACACGAGTTTTACAGATTTTAAATCAAAACGTAAACTAATTAGGGCAAGTGATGATGTGTTCAAAATTGTTAAATATGCATATTCACTCACGCTAACTGAAACAAAGGCTACCACCAACGAATTAACCTTGAGAATATGTAACAATATCACAGGTACTGAACTATTTAAAAAAATCACATTAGCAATGACGAATTCCGTGGAAGTCACGAATTATTTTTGATCAAGTCTGTAGCTAAATTATTTTTTAAAATTATATCGCATCACATTGCCAAACAGGAAACGTTTGAAGTCACAAAGAAATCTAAGTTAGGTTTAAGGCAAAAAAAGTTGACAGAGTTGATTTTATTTTCTAACTTGTAGATTAAGCATCTGATAATTGTGAAATAAGCTGTAAAACTTGTCTTAAAATAAAGTATAATTTATATTTAAACATTGCTTTATTTGACCTAATAATTATTTAGACATTTTTAGTCCTAATTTTCAACAAAATGTAAAATTTACCAGAAACCTCTTATAATCAGTCATAATATTCTGCATTAAAATAATCTATAAGAAATATAATTGGTCAAAACAATTATAAAAATTGTTAACACATTCATTTTGAAATATGTCAATACAGTATTTCAGAGTTTACAAGGTGTTTTAAGTGCTGCAATAGGCCGCAACAGCATGATCGTAATGCCTGAGCCTTGGCGCGGCCTGTGTTCCTACCCCGCCCTGGCGCCTGCAGGCCCCGGACGCAACTGCGTATTCCGGCTCGCTCTGTAGACCCAGCGCACGTTCCAGTAGTATAGTTCTTTGGTTGTGACACATCATTATGAACTAGATTTTACCCTAATCACAATGCTGAAATCCGTTAACATTTTTTTTTGATTAGTTAAAAAGATATGCTCAAATAAAAATTCAGCCCTATACATTTCTAATGGATATTCCATAATTTGAATATCTTCTTGGATTATTTCTCTTATTCCTCTGATTCTAAATAAGACATGCTGCATATTGTGGACTTAAAATACTTAAGTGATTTAACGGCTTTTATTTGAGCTATTGATCATTAAAATCGAACAAGTATTGGATGAGCTATAAAGCTAAAAGCGACATGAAAATTCACTTTTACGGAATTTGTCTTTTGTCAGAGATTCATAATGCAAGCTAATTTGATCTAATTTTAATGATCAATAGCTCAAATGAAAGCTGATAGTTCACCGGGTGTTTTAAAACCATTCCGACCTGCAGACCAATTTGGAGCTGGAGATACAAGTCTTAATCTAATTAAGAAATTGTGGGGAAATTGAATTTTATGTCGGTTTGAGGTCCATACCTCACCTCAAACTAAACCGATTTAAATGATTAAGAGCTTAAATGAAAGCCAGTAATGTATGAGTTAATTAAGACCTAAAACAGTTTTGAGTCTCTGCTAGATTTCCATATATAAGTCATTAATTATATACAGATAACGAAAGTAAAAAGATTATGTTAAATGAAGGTTCATAACTCAAATTAAGTAAGCCCAATTTTAATGAGTAATATCCCATATGAAAGCCTATAACTTACTGAGTAATTTGAAATCAGAATGAACTTTGTGACTAATTTGGAACCTGCGCTATAAATCTTTGGCAATAAACAAATTAATAGAACATTAATTTTCATGTTGCTTTTAGCCTTATAACTCGTTCATCACTCATCCAATCTTAATGATCAATAGCTCAAATAAAAGCCGTTAAATCGCCGAGTATATTTAGACCAAAACATGTAGCATATCTTATTTATAACCAATATGAACGGAATATCCAAAAAAATATTCAAATTTTGGAATGTCCATAAGAAATGTATAGGGCTAAATGTTTTTGAGCATATCTTTTTAACGAATTAAAATGTTTAAAAACGGATTTCAGTATTGTGTTCAAGGTAAAAATCTAGTTTATAATGATGTGTCACAATACCATCTTTACATTTGAAAAAAAATCATTTATATCCAAGATGGCGGCCAAAGATGAGCACGCTGACAAATTAAGAACCAATCATCCACCAATAAACGGTGGCGGTCCAAAATCAGCATCTGGAAAAAAGGTTGATAAAAAAGCATTTGTGACTTTCTTCAAAACTTTTTGTCTGGTGGGAAGAAAATCTGCCATTTTTAAACATTATTTTAGCAGGTTTCCCGTAGTCTGATTGTGGTAAACTTTGGATATGATAAAATACACATTTTTTAGTATGATTTTGTCAAAAACCGTCTTTTGCAGTTTTTTTAAGGTCATCGGTTTAATTGACTGGACTATAAGGGTTCTAACATTGATTATTTACTTACTAGATGTAAAACTGCATGGTAATTTATATCTTGTGAGCATCATTGCTTGCGCTACCTAGTGAGTGCTGATTGGAAACAGGGGTCAGCAAGCAGTATTTGGGCGTCTCGACGTAAATGAGTGACAGTTGATTCAGAATGAACAAGCTATACTGTTATCTCAAAAAATAATATCATCATATGTGAGGTGGAAAGCGAAAAGGGACCTCTTGTCAGAAATTTTTTATTTTGAGCTGTTAATATTTTTGAATTCCTCATTTAATTCCTAACAATTTGGCGCAAGTCCCATGAGTCTACAATTTTTTTTTGGTAAAGCTATAGATCTTTGTAATTTTCTGAGGGAAACTGGTCATTTTGAGAAAAATTGCTTTGAAAATTTCAAATAAGCATAAAACCTATATTTTTCATATTTAAGAAATGATTTTGGTATGAAAAGAAAGCTTACAATGTCTTCTTTCAAGGGAATGCCAATTTTCGTCTTAACTCACAGTAGTTTTCAGAAAAATAATATTTTTATCGAAGCATGTCTTAAAAAGTCATATTCCAGAAAAGGGACCTCTTGTCGGTACTATGTTATTCTCCATAAAGACAAGAGGTCCCTTTTTAAAACTGAATATTTTATTGTCATCTCATTGTTTTATGAAGTTTTTTATCATCAGACAACTGAAACCAAACTGTAATTTGAAATATACAAATTGAAAATATATTATTATTTATAAAATTAAATGGATAACACTGGTACACCTAACAGGCTGAATCGCTATCAGTGCTGCAGCCACAAAAACAAAAATTCCCAACACTATCTTTTGTAATCAAATTATCCTGTTTCTATTTTGCTCATCATTGAGGCATTCAAGGAGCAATAATATATAATTAATTGCTCATTTATTACAATAAAAAAAACTATTACTACCCTGCGTATAAATAGTCTCTTGAAAAGACAAAGTTTGGTAGCCAAAATATTGTTTATAAAAAGGGACCTCTTGTCGGGACCGTATGAAATTTGTGAGAAATTTTGTTCTCTTTACACCAAACTTCGTTGTAGTTCTCTAAAATTCCGCTAGAATTCAGGAGAGTTCTTTTTTGGACCAAAGTCTGCTTACGAAGTGCATTTTGGAAATGGGACATCCTGTCGTTATGGCGAAATAACATTGAGCGACAAGAAGTCCCTTTTCTCAAGCCATGCAGAGGCTAACAGAATGATTTATTTCGACCTTTTATAACTTTGATTCGATATTTTAACCGATACAGGCCTGTTCTATGATAAATGAGGTATAACAATCGATAGAGACCCGAACTTCGATATTTTTGACCCTAATCAGTTATATCGGCCGTACTGAAAATTTTTCTTCGCCAACAAGAGGTCCCTTTTCGCTTTCCACCTCACATATTCTAATTATATCTACCTGTAAAAGGAAGGTATATACGTCTAATCTATTTAGTTGTAGGGAGGGCCAGGCTTAGTAGTTTTCATGGACATGCACTGCAGCCATATATTCAGCTTATAGTGCACCCTCAAAAGGTTATGGCTTTATCACATAGTAGGGGTGTGCGAATATTCGACCGGTCGAGCTTTTCAGTATTCGGCTCGGCTCGACTTTTTTCAAAAAAGCTCGACACTCGAGCCGAGCTTTTGATAAGAGAGTTCTTATCTGAAAGATAATTATAGCGATTTATTTTTGGACATGGTAAACCGGAAGAGCGTTTCCCTTCTAAGAAAAACATAAACAAAAAATATTCCCTTGTAATAAGGAAAGGACCCACCCTCAACAAAAAAAAGCCCCCCCTCCCAATTTCTTGTCACCTGTCGATGGACAGGTGACAAGAAATTTCCATTTAGACGGAAATTGGAAATTGGCTATATTAAAAAAGTTGACCTTGGAGAACCGCAAAATACAGCTATAAAGTCTGTTGTTTTATTATGTTTTATCTCTTTAACGGTACATTGTACAAGTTTCATTTTGGTCTCAATTGATTTATAAAAATAAGACAACAAATATGAGCCATAATTTATAGTTGTATGACAAGTAGTTTGGATTTTTGCATTTTGTCGTTATCTCCTAATTAACTCACACATGCTTGCACTGAGTCAGTCAATGAAAAAAAACCAGGACAGGGACTTGGAGTAAACAACCTCAACCCCCCTCCTCCATGGCCACTGATAAGGAGAGTGAGAGAAGTAGCGTTGTTTCTTTCTTTCTCTCTATTCTGTCCTAATTTCTGATCTTTCATGTTTCTAATTTTCTTAAACATTATTTTTGTTATTAAATATTATTTCATTCATATTCTGAAATAATAAATTTAACCATCAATATTATACCAGATTGGGACTGCTATTTGTAGTCATCTTTTCTTTGTGAACATTACGAAAATCAATCTTGTGTTTGACCAAGTGTAAATATGTTATTTTTTTTAAAGATATAACCATTTTAAAACCTTTCCATTTACTCCTTTCAAGTCTTGAAATTAATTTTGTTTGTAACTAGAATGATTATGCAAGTTTAACTATTTATTTTGAAGTGAAAGTATTGTGAAATTGGGGAGTCAAACTATAAATGAAGATTTTAAATTTGTTATTTTTCTACATAAATTATTTTTTGAGCCAGTTTGATTAATTTTATGTAACATAATACAATATAATGATGTATCAGATCATTAACTTGTTTTGGAGATAAGCTTTCTAGTTTTGAGCTGGCGTTCACTTAAGGTGTGCAAACATTAGTCTATTGTATCTTTGTATTGTATTGTATCTTTTAAAATTAAAATCAAGCTTTATAATTTGCTGGTTGTTGAAAAGCTCGGCTTGAAAAAGCTCTAGCTTGAAAACTTTTGAAAAAGCTCGGCTCGGCTTGGCTCGAGTTCAAAAATCACTATTTGCACACCCCTATCATATAGCAAATTGTCATTGGTGATTGGTGGGGTTCGAACCCGGAACCCTGGGGACTGAAGTCCCACATTCTACCACTATACCAGGCCAGTCCCCTAAGATGTATGCGTGCTTTATTTGCCAAAACTTCAGTTGAAACTTCGATATGGTAAAGTTAAATTTTAGGCTCCCAGTAATTATAAAATGTTCTATTTTAACCACACCCTATCTGATTAAATGTGTTTAATGATGGTGCTATCTATCGAGGACTGCCGGAACTACATGAAGCTTTTTCCTTCGCTCCTGGCATTTTAGTCTAGGTTGGAACCGTAAACTATTTATCACTTTTTATCGAACTAAGACTCTATGTTTACACCCTAAGGAATGTAATTCATCCTACCTGCAGTAATTTGATGTCAGTCATCTTCCCTGACTAGATCATTTTTATTTTTTTTGGGGGGGGGGGCAAATCGTAATGAACTTTGATACACAATCCCAGTTGCCTTCAAAATAAAGCAAACTGACACAACACATTTCTACTACAAAAAAAAATCTAGAAATCAAGTGGCCAGCAGGGTACTTTTCCAATGGGAACAGCGGAAGTGCTGTGCTCTTGGAAACACCTAGGTAGAGAAAAACCAAAGTATTAAAAAAAAGTTGTTGCCATATCTTGGTCAATAAGCCTCCGCCTACATAAACATATGAATACTATCAGAGTTGGGAAAAAATCCCCTGGTAAGGCTAGGCCCTTAAAAGTGGTGTTGAACAACGAAGCCGACGTCCGTGAGATTATTAAACTCTTCTCGTCAGACAAATTATCCCAGGTTGATCAGCGTTTCTTGGACGTGAGGGTTTCTAGGGACCCCAGATAGACTGAGTATTTCCAGTCACTGAAGTTGGAGCTGGAATCTCGTACTGCTGGGGGTGAAAAGGACTTAAAAATAATGCACAAAAACAATGTCCCTACTATTGTCAAGCAGATGTCAAAAAACGGGGAAACGTCAACTTCTCTTCAGAACGGCTAAAGTGCTACTATCAAAACGTTAATGGGTTGAGGAGTAAGTTGACTGCTCTCTCTATGCAAGCTATGGTCAGTGTTTATGATATTCTTGCTCTCACTGAAACCAACCTCACCCCTGATATAAGCGACTCTGAGCTTGGTCTTCCTGGTTTTTCAATATTCAGTTGCGATAGAACTAACTTGACAAGTGATAACACAAGCTGAGGCGGCGTTCTTCTTGCTGTGCTTAGTCCTATAGCAGTCAAATCAACTTATCACCTAACAATATTGAACAACTTTATGTCCACTGCAGTATTGGCAATTCTAAATTTCTTCTGGAAATGTTTATGTTCCGGCTGGCAAGCCTTCATCAATATACTCTGATATATGTGACTCAATTACCGAAGTTATTGACTTAGCTGGAACCCCTGACCAAATTCTCCTGATGGGCGACTTTAATCTTCCCAACATATGCTGGGAAAACGTTGATGTCCCAACATATGCTGGGAAACGTTGAGGGAGAGGGGATGAGTTGTCCGTGAATAACGTGGTTGTATCGGCTCCGAGTATTTTACTGTGTTGGTTGGGAATAAAGTGATTTTTCAGTGATAAAACTGTTTATACTGGTGTGTTTAATGACAAGGATCACAGTGAACTCATGTAAGTGGTACAATTTTTAAGTAATTTCCCGGTATTATCGATTAATAGTTTGTCAGAGCCGGTCGGCGAAGTTAGGTTATCAGTGGGCCTAGCGTAGCCAAGCGGACAATCTTGGTAGTATGATGACGCGCGGTGCCGGCAAGACCAAGTCCGGCGGTGAGACGCCCGAGCCACCAACATCTTCGCCTTCACTTCATTCAATCGATGAGAAACTAAATTCTATTATTGATCTTCTTAACAAACATACCGATGACATTAAAGATATTAAAAAAGAACAGAAGGATGTGTGTGAATCAATTGAACTGTGTCATACAAATATAGACGAGGTTAAACAGTTAATAACTGGTCAAGATAAAAAAATTAAAAATTGTGAGGAGGAGCTTTCACAGATTAAGATTAAAAATAATGAGCTCGATAGGCAGCTGAAGAGGATGAGTGTTGAGGTCCAGGACCTGGAGCAATATTCCCACAGGAACAATTTAATTGTATACGGAATTCCTGAAGATAAGGGGGAAAACGTCCTGAGCGTGATGCGGCGTTTGGCAAGCGCTATACAATTCGAGGATTGGTCGTCTAGGCTGATTGACGCCGTTCACAGGATGGGTAACATTACGGATTCAAAACCGAGACCCATTATCATTAAATTTGTAAGTCGACTCGACAAAGAAGAATTTCTAAAGAAGAGAAAAGTTCGGCGCAACCTCAAAGCTACGGATCTGGGCTACAGCAGCGAGAACATGATCTTCGTGAACGAGTCTCTAACTCCTGCGAACAGAGAGCTGCTGAAGAAGACGCGGGAAGCTGCGAGGGCCAAGGGCTTCAACCACGTGTGGACAGCGAACTGCGCGATCTACGTCCGACGTGACAACGGATCTCCAGCTGTCAGGATCAAATCAACAGGGGACTTAGATCGGCTCTAATTTGCATGAACTTCATCTGTAAGTGTATTTATTATCTATAAATATAGTTTCTACCAGACTCGTAACTCATACAATGTTTACATATTTATTGATTAGAATGTTTATTTGTTTATTATTTTATTGAGCATGATAGGAAGTTTAGAATAATGGCATGGTTATCTTTTTATATTATTTATTACATGTTTAATTTTGAAATATAAGAAATGAATAGAACAATCTTAGAGCAATGTGTTTATTATCAGAATGTCAGAGGACTTAGGACTAAAACAAACACTTTCTTTTGCAATATTTTAGCTAGTAATCACAGAATAGTGGCAATGTCCGAAACAAATTTACAGCCGGGTATAAATTCTTCGGAGCTCTTCCCACATAACTATAATATGTTTAGGTGCGATAGGGATTTAGTAGCAATGAATAAGCACGGTGGGGGTGGAGTACTCCTGGCTGTATCTAATGATTTAATAAGCAATAGAGTGGATGATATTAATGTTAATGGATGTGAGTTTGTTTTGGTAAAACTTTTACTCAGCAAAGGGATAACCTTATATATTGGTATGGTTTACTTTAGACCAAAATCTGTTTTAAGGATATATAAAGATTTTTTCGATGCGTTACAAACAATATCATTCACAAAAAATAGTCAATTAGTAATCGTAGGTGATTTTAATTTACCAGTATATGGAAAAGATTTCTGCCTGTTGGATGGTGATAATATTTGTAGAGAGCTGTATAGTTACTTAAATTTGCATGGGTTAACCTTAAAGAATAACATATGTAATTTTCAAAATAAAACGTTAGATTTAGTAATTTCAAACTTAGATGACGTAGATGTAATCAGGAGCGAGGATATTCTAGTGCCTGAGGACCCTTATCACCCGGCAATTGAGGCGAGAATTGTTATCGCCACTCCGTTATCTTTTAAGGAAAGGCCAACGAACTCATCTGGCTATTGCTTTAAGAGAGCTGATTTCTTACAAATATACCAGGATATATCTCTAATTGATTGGTCCAATTTGTATACAATTTGTGATATTAATGATGCAGTTGATTATTTTTACAAAAAAATTTACAATGTTCTAAATAAATCATGTCCTCTAAAGAAAAGTACTCAGTCAAAATATCCTTTTTGGTTTACCCCCACAATAATCAGCAATTTAAAATTGAAAAATAAGTTACACAGGAAATGGAAAAGAAATGCTTCATTAGAAAATTACAATAAATTTAAACAACAACGAACTGCTGTAAAATTAGAGGTAAAAATAGCTTACCAGAATTATGTTAGTGACATTGAAAGTTGTATTACCTTAGATAGTAGTAAATTCTGGAACTTTATAAAAAGTAAAAAGTCAGAGAGGAACAAATTAATGTTTATGGAGTTCAGTGGATTAAAACTTGATAGTGGAGTGGCGATTGCTGATGCGTTTAAAGATTATTTCAGTTCAGTATATGACAAATATGTAAATGAGCCAAGCGCGGAGTCCGCGGCGGCGGGGCCGTGTCTGGCGGGCGTGTCCTGCCTTACGCTCCCGCGGCTAGGCCACCGGGATGTACAGGATGCTATTACCAGACTTAAATCGAAATGTACCACTGGCCCTGATTTGCTGCCTCAGTACCTGTTTAAAGGCTGTTCCGAAATGTTAATTGATCCTTTAGTTTTTCTGTTCAATCTAAGCTTATCCAGTCAGAAATTCCCTGAGAAATGGAAAATAACTAAAGTAACTCCCATTTTTAAGAGTGGGAAAAAATCGCAGGTAGTTAATTATAGGCCAGTGGCAATTTTATCAGTTCCAGCTAAGATCTTTGACATGATCATACATAAATATTTATTTAATCATTTTAAAATCTATATCTCACCTTCTCAGCACGGGTTTGTCCCAGGTAAATCGGTGACAACGAACCTAATGAATTTCACAAGGTATGTTTCCTCGGGGCTGGACTCTGGGGCCCAGACTGACTCTTTGTTTCTCGACCTGGCCAAGGCGTTTGATAAGGTTGACCATTTTATTTTACTCCAAAAATTGCACTTTTATGGTATATCAAACAACCTTTTGAACTTTTTTAAGTCTTACATTGTTAATAGGAAACAATTTTGTTTTTTTACAATGGGTTTTGTTCTTCAGTCTTTAACGTCCAATCAGGTGTGCCCCAGGGCTCAAATTTGGGTCCCTGTCTCTTTACCATTTTGATTAATGATTTGTGTGAATTTGTTGATTCTTCCAGGACTTTGCTATTTGCAGACGATCTTAAGATTTACAAACATGTTAGAAGTAAGGCTGACGCTGATGGTTTACAAAGAGATCTCGATTATGTATTTCGTTGGAGCATAATAAATAAAATGACTTTTAACACCTCCAAATGCCAATTGATAACATTCATGAGATCTCAGGATTTTATTAGAAATGATTACTTTTTAAATGGTGTTTTAATTTCTAGAGTAGACAAAATTAAGGATTTAGGGGTTACAATGGATTCAAAATTGTCATTTAATTGTCATGTAGAATCGAGTATAGCGTCAGCCAATAAAATTATGGGGTTTATTATTCAACAGAGTATACATTTCAAAAACTTTGAAACCCTTATTAAACTTTTCAACTCCTTGGTCAGGTCGAGATTGGAGAGCGGTGGGATTATATGGAATCCTATAAATATTACTGAACAAAACGATTTAGAGAGAGTTCAGAAACGATTTTTACGTTTTTTATATTTTGAATGTTTTAACATTTATTCATACGATATTCCATATGAAGAATTACTTGAGTTGTTTCGGTTCCGGAGTCTGGCGTCGAGGAGGACCCTTCATTGTTTGGCTTTCCTGTATAAACTGGTGCACGGCGCGGTGGACGACGCTGACAGCCTAGCGGCCCTGTCGTTCCGTATTCCCGCTTTCAATAGTAGAGGCAAAGTTCTCTTCGCTCTCCCTCACTCCCGCACTGCTGCACACGCGTCCTCGCCACTCTGCCGCGTGATGAGGGCCTATAATTCACTAATCGAAAAAGGCTCTGACGTTGATATTTTTTCAAATAAAATTAGTGTATTTAGGGAAAAATGCATGTTAGTAATTTAATTAGTCAATTATATATTTATGACGTTTTGCATGTAATATTTTCTGTTCTGTATGTATTATCATTTATTTATTCATATCGTATTTATTGTGTATTTTTGTTAAGAGTTAATTTAGTATTGATTAGTGTAAATATCAAGAAGTGAAGTGTGAAATGGACTGAAAGACACTCATATCCATGTTTATTTCTACGAAGTTTAACTGCTTCAATGTAATTGGTTTTTTAACTGTATTGGAGCATGTAAATAAATAAATAAATAAATAAATGTCTCAAAGCTCAATGAGTCTTCACGCTTGATTTTTGACATAGCCACAATGTATGATTTGAGACAGATTAACACAGTCACAAACTATCGAGGAATTAGTTTGGATCTCATATTATCATCGATTGCCAACTTGGTAGTTGAGAAGGCGGATGATGTTTTGCTGTTGGAGGACAGACACCACCCAGCCCTTGTGATCTCATTTGAGGTTCTCAAAACAACTTCTTCTTGTACACCAAAATACGTCACAGACTTTCATCGCTGCAATTTGGAGGGAGTCTTCAATCAGCTTCAGTCGTGTACCTATCCCAGCCCAGTTGACCTTCAAGATGCAGAGAGAGCTTTTAATTCTTTCAGCAGATGTCTAAGCCAAACAGTCAGAGGGTCATGCCCCCTTAAAAGAGTTGGTACATCTCACTTCTCGCCTTGGTTCTCAAGCACTCTCAAACAGTTGGTTATCCAGAAGAAGATTCAACATAAAATATTCAAGCAAACTCATAATATAGATGATTTTGTAGCATTTCAAAGCCTCAAAGAGATTGTAAGAACTTGGCACGTGAATGCCGAGCCGCTTATATGAACAGGGTTGAGGAAGGCATCCAGACTAACATCAAATCTTCTTGGTCTCATGTCGACAGCCAGAGAAAATCTTCAACCATACCATCTACAATTGTCTACGACACCAGGGTGGCCTCTGGACCTTCTGGAAAGTGCGAGCTCTTTGCTGAGTATTTTGCGTCTGTTTTCAGTGACAATAACGTGCCCATTTCCAATTTTGATTATGGCACTAACTGGATGGATAGAAAGAATGTGAGAAACTACAGGCCTATTGCAATCCAGCCCTGCCTCGCCAAGGTTTTTGAAAGCATTGTCCTCGAGTACTTGATCCAACATCTCAACGGCTACCTCTCAGATAATCAGCATGGCTTCAGACATGGGAGGTCGACTCTCACCAATCTTCTCCACTTTCAGGAGTATATAATGTCTGCATTTATGAATTCATCTTCTGTGGATTGTGTTTACCTGGACTACTCAAAGGCCTTCGATAAGGTAAACCATGGCCTCTTGATTGCCAAGCTGGATGGATATGGAGTCTGTGGCTCTTTGCTGGACTGGCTTAAGGACTACCTGGGTGGTCGCTCTCTCCTGGTGAAGTACGAGGGTTCAACCACCATGCCATTCGGTGTCACGTCTGGGGTACCTCAGGGCTCGCATCTTGGCCCTCTGCTTTTTAATGTCTTTATTAACGACATTGGCCTAACTATCAAGACTGAATACCTCATGTTCGCCGATGATCTAAAAGGATCACAACTCCTCAGAGCTGAACCTAAATGGATCCAGCCCTACCATGGCGGATGGTTTTTTGACCATCGGTGTATTGGCTGAGGTTTTTGTCTCTTCAGCTGTCTTTGGACCATATTGAAGAGTGGTGCCGTGCTAATGCCATGGAGCTCAACATTTCAAAATGTCAGGTTATGACCTTCGAGCATGGGAAGGGTGGTGTTCTCCAAGACTATTTCATCAATGGCTCTATCCTAAGAAGAGTGTATGAGTTCAAGGACCTTGGGATTTTAATGAAATGTTTATGTTCCGGCTGGCAAGCCTTCATCAATATACTCTGATATATGTTACTCAATTACCGAAGTTATTGACTTAGCTGGAACCCCTGACCAAATTCTCCTGATGGGCGACTTTAATCTTACTATAATATATAGGTTTACATACCTTCAGTCAACAGTTTCATAATGTAGAAATTTCCTACATATGTTTCAAAGCATTAAAGCTTCATCTTCAGGGATTTAAAAATGTCTATAAGTGCATCACACAAATTTTCTACATTAAAAACAAATAATAAAATAAAAAACACATTACACTTAACACATAAGACTTGAGCTGTCATATCACAGTTTTGGAGGCAAAGAACAATGGACTTTAATCTTCCCAACATATGCTGGGAAAACGTTGATGTCTCAAAGCTCAATGAGTCTTCACGCTTGATTTTTGACGTAGCCACAATGTATGATTTGAGACAGATTAACACAACCAAAAACTATTGAGTAATTTGTTTGGATCTCATATTATCATCGATTTATTATCCAGAAGAAGATTCTACATAAAAGATTCAAGCAAACTCATAATATAGATGATTTTGTAGCATTTCAAAGTCTTTTGCAGTATTTCCCTTAGCCCAGAAAAGCACTTGCATTTCATAGTTAACAAAGCATCCTCTCTGGTTGGCTTCATCATGAGATCTACACGGGATTTCAACTCACTGATGTCACTTGTCATTTTGTACAAGACTCTGGTCCGACCAATCATGGAATATGGATCCATTTTATGGTCACCGTATCAACTCGGCCATCAAGATATGCTGAACAGGATCTAAACCCGCTTTGTCAGACTGCTGGGATGTAGGGTTGGTTTTGAGTGCCTTGGAACGCCTATCAGGGAAATCGAAGAGCAGTTTGATCTCCAATCACTCCAGTTAAGAAGAACCACTCTCGATCTCTTTTTCCTCTACAAGTTGGTGAATGGTCTCCCGGACTGCCCTGCTCTCTTGACTGGCATTGACTTTTCAATCCCTAGGGGAACACGCTCCGGGTCCATCTTCCGGAGAAGGTACGAGCCATACTCCTACGTCCATCACCATGGTACCTCAAGACTTCTCAGACTTGGCAGCGAATTTGCTCCTCGGCTTAACTTCTTCGGTGTATTGGCGAACTCCTTCAAGAGAGAAGTCCAGAAGCTTCTGCAGTGAATTCCCGCGCATCGCAGACCTTCCCAGATCTTTGTACCTTTTGTCGAGACAACTTGTTGTTCTGTTGATTAGTGATTATTATTATTGATTGTTATTATTAGTGATTATTGTTGATTAGTCTTATTATTGTATTTTCGACTAACTTATTATTCTTCTCACATGTGCATTTCAGGAGTATACTTATTTATTTAACTCATTTTTCACTCTAGTCCACTGATTGCTTGTTTATTTGATAGGAAACTTGTATTGAACGATTGTTTGCATGTATATTTCACAATCGATTTTCACGCTTGTTAATTTATATTGTTATTTGTATAATCTCATTATTATCATTGTCATAATATGTTACTGTGTTATTATTTATTCTAGTCATCACTTATTCAGTTGCTAGTCCTTGCTACTACTCTTCATTAGCTAATTTGACTGTCAAATCGATCTCATGTTCTATATATCTCATGTTGCATCTGTTGTATCTCATGTTGATAATCTATATTTATTTTGCTCGTCATCTTGCACACTGTACCTTATTACTCTTAAGTATTAAACTGTATTGGTTGTTACCGTTTGTTAAATAGATAAATAGATAAATAAATAAATAAACAAGGCGGATACAGGAGGTAATAGGTAACAGTTCATTGTAAGAATTAATCCAAGTGAACCAAATTTTAAATTCATTACAATTTTGGTTATGCCTTAGTATATTGCTAGCAGTTTCAATGAATTTTCTAGAAAATCATAAAGAAAGCAGTTTCAATTAAATTTCCTAATCACAAAATACAAATGAGGACCTTATCAAGTGAATTGAGAAATGAAAATATGGGTGGTTTATGAGTCGTATGCCACTAGTGCAAGTTGTTTCGCGAAATACTGTATTGCGTGATTCATATTGTGTTTAAAGCGATTGATAGAAAATAAATACATAAATGTTTACATAAAAGCACTTCATAAAAATTAATTAATTAATTTTTATTAAGTGCTATTATGTAAACATCTATGTATTTATTTTCTATAAATCACTTTAAACACAATATGAATCACGCAGTACAGTATTTCGCGAAACAACTTGCACTAGTGGCATACATACTTATACATAGGCATACTTGTCTTTGGGAAAAGGTTTTTGGTCTAAATGCCCTACAACTTCCAACCTGTAGTATTATTATTGTGGATATTGACCATTGAAACATTCAATAACAGACTAAGTTAATATTACCCAGTAATAAATATTGTTTTCTAGGATCTTGGAGCAAAGAGCACGCTCCTCCTCTCTCAGATCCGAAGCCCTCCTGCTCTTTCTCCCTTTCTCCTCCTTCCAACCTCTCCTCTACCGCCCCTCCTGATCAAGGTATAATAATTTATTTGAAATTAATAATTCCCTAAATCCCAAAGTGAGTTCAGTTGACAGGGTTCCCACTCAACCGTGAAACCTTAAAAACCGTGAATAAGCCGTGAATTTGGCAAACCATGAAAAAACCTGGAAAGAGCCGTGAATTTCGTCATCAGACCTTTAAAATCAGCTAATTTTAAAAAAGCCAATATTTTTATTAAATTTTAGAGAAATATTTGTATCAATTTATTAGAGACATTAAAAATGATTCACAGTCCCAAGACGAAGACAGCAATTAATTGTGTACTTTAAGACGTAGATTGTACGTACAGGGCTAGACGGTAGGGCCTGCTAAACTGAGATTGAGATTCCACTGTGGCTGTGGAAGGAGGGGTAGAGACTGGGGAGGTAATGGCGGAACGCGATCGGTTGCCTTGGAGGGGGGAGGGAAGGATGGAAAGGTGAAGAGAGAGAAGATCAGATAGCTGAAGACGCACGCTCATTGGTTTACGTTTGCGCAGCAAATAAATACATGAATTTCTTTCTTCCTTAATTAATTTATTTTCTTATTCTTTACATTCCTTCTATTGTGTGATTCATCGGTTTTCAACTACCGATTAATGCATCGATGTCTCCGCTGCTTGTTTCTAATCATTTTCTGTTTTTTGTATCATCGTTCAAGATGTTTGTGACAATTAATAAACTCTTTAAAAATGACGCCAGAACGAACGTCTTTGTTGCGTATTTTGTTTTCTATATGCGAAAATCCAAACGACTTGTCCTACAACAACATTTTGACGGCTAATATTTTTTGTCTAATTTTTAGTTTAAATCGATTGAGTCAAAAATGAAATTTTTACCTCTTGCCGTTCAAGAGAAATTCTATGATCAAACTATAGACTGGTGTATATTTTGTCGTTCTCCAAGGTCAACTAAATATAGCAGAAACTCCGAATTCCATCTAATTGGAGATAATATTTTTTCACCTGTCAACCTCCTTTCCTTATCACTCAGGATTATTGTTTGTGTACGTTTTTCGTGGGAAGGACACGCTCTTCCGGTTTAACGTGACCAAAAATAGATCACAAAAAGCTCATATGTAGTCTGAGCTCGGCCAGAAATTCAACCTTATTCAAAGCTGTTTAGTGTTTGTACGACTATTTCATTGCGTCAAAAGGAGCAACGATCCTTTTAAGTTGTTATACGAGGTTACGATATTAAGCAGTAAGCGTACGATAATTTTGAGTCGGCAAGGGGACGGCTGGTTGTCTGACTGAGACGTATAGTGAAGATCGCTTCGAAGTTTGACATCGCGATCGCGACCACCCTTGTTCGTCTCGTTATAATATTGTGTGGACGCCGTAAGTCAGAAGCTTGGCGCGAATCATGTATTGTTGAACATTTTTAAAGTTTCGGGTTTCTTTCGGGGTAGTGTGTCGGGTATCGTCAACCCGATTTCTTTCGGGTAGTAGGTACCCGCCCGACCCGACGTGTAATAAAAACCCGCCGAATTAAGCCCGAGACGTGTCGAACCCGCCCGACCACTCGGGTTCACGTAATTACCCGAAGCTACCCGAATTTTCGGGTACCCGCAGACCTCTACTTATCACTCTCTACCCATTGCACTGTTTGAATGACAACAAGGCCCTAACTTCGGCCGCTGGAAAACATGCCTGCAGGCGACCAACGTTGTGCCGTTAACTAACATTTACGGACAGTAGAACAAAGATTTATCCGGAGGCGTATTAACCAGGCGGCGCGCCTAACCGGTGTCCATAACTGGCAACAAGAATTATTTTAAATCACGTTTTTACTTTCAACTTTCGCAAAAAACTATTTTACAAAAAAAAATGTAATTGAAGTGTATTTACTAACTTGCAATTAATTTTTAAACAAACACGACATTATTTTAATACGTGTTATATAGATCATATTTTGAGTTTTTTTATGATTAGAGAGTTGATAATCACGAACTTCAACTCGGTCAAGACGCAATAAATGAACGATTGAATATTCATCTAAAGGTTGGCAACATACGCAAGCGCAGACTATCATATTGTCTTTCATTACAAGGCTGTTTGTTGTCTTAAAACGCAGTGCGTGATTGGCTCGTTATTGGCTTGCTATGACGACACATGGTTGTCATGGCAACATACAGTGTGACAGTGCGCACTGGACTCTGCGCATTGTGTGGGCGGATAGAAAGCAGAAAGACAGGAAGAAAGGAAGGAAGGGAGAGAGGATGGTGTTAAAAATAAAAAATATTTAAGTTGCGTGTGTGTTCCGCAATCGCCGGTACAATGTTTTCTGTTTTCTTAAGTAATCAATAATGTTAAAATCACATCGTATTTTGTGAAATAGTTGTAATTTATTTGATTGCATTGTATTTAAAATTATTTTCCCGTCAAGTATAGTTTGTTTTACCTAAAATATTACACAGTTTAATGCTATTGGTACAGAAATTATTATTACTTCTCCGTTGTGCTGGCGCCGCCGCCGCCGGCGCTATGCGTCTGCCGAGTTTTCCCTCGCAAACCCCCCCCCCCCCCACCCTGTTATTCTCTGTGAAACTGTGCGGGCGGCAAAATGTTTTCCTATATAGACCGTAAATTTCGTAATTTTCGGACCTTAAAAACCGTGAAAGAGCCGTGAATTTTAAAATTCAGTTTGAGTGGGAACCCTGGAGACAATACAGCTTATTCATTCGTACAACTAGGAACAGGGAAAGAATTATCAGCAACATTGTATACTCAGTTCATATAGTATTGTTTTAGTTAGGAATTAGTTTTTCTAATTTGTTAACAAAAGGTAGTTTTGAATTTTGTACTTGCAAATTCATATTACTGATCACTGAACGTCTTTATATCATTAAAATTTGTTATGTATTTTATTTCAGTGCGTTTATTTATAAAATTAATTAAATAATTCTCATTTTTAATGCAGCATTAAGATAAATAATTATCAACAAATTGTATAAAATGAATAAATTTATTCAACCAAAGGTTTTTACAATGTTCTTACACAATTCTTAAATTGTATTATACACATAATTATAAGCGCTCCCAGTTTGTGGCGGCACTGAAAACACTTTACCTTGAGCGGATGGTCTCGGCTAGCGCGTCTTATGGTTTCCACATTTGTGCGATTGCTGATGCATGTGTGCTTGAGCGTGTGATTGGAAAAAATATTTTTTATTTGCCGATTTTGTATATATTTTCTTTAAATATCAGACAAGTTTATTTTTAAGTTATACTTTTTATGTAAATAGTTTTAAGTTAACCAGTAGCTCATCCTTCTGTTATTATTTTGTATATATTTAACTCATTCATGTTAAGTGTAAGAAAGGGCCATGTGGCCCTAACTTTGCATGGTTAAATAAAGAATTTTTCATTTCATTCCATTTAAATTATTACAAACACAAATGTACAAATGATTCCTTGTTATCTAACTATTGCATTAAGTTAAATTTCAATAATGGCATGCTTAAATTATAAAAACAAAAACTTTAGTGTTTCATAGGTCTCTAGTCTCATTCACAAGTACTTCATAAATAAATGTAAAGTAAAAACTTCTGAAAATACACATAAAACTTTTGGCGATACACTACCCTTTCAGGTAATGCCTGTTTAGAGGGTAAGTTCTTTTTAGTCCAATTGATTTACTAAGGAATATCAAACCTCATCTAAATAAACGGTATCAGGAAACTGACACATATTCTCCCTTCAAGTCATTTAAAACCAGAAAACATATTTAGTGAAATAAAACAAATTAACAATTAATTATCACACAAATATATACCAAATGTTATAAAAATCGGTTAGTAAATAACAGAGATAATCGATTTTTAAATATTTGCCATAAGAATAACATTGGACAACGTACTGCGTTTACCGCCGAACTAAAATATCAATTATCTCCGCAACCAGTTGATGTAAACTAATGATTCAAATACTAGATTATTTAGTTTTTCAAGTCAAATTTAATGGTTGCAAGTATATTTTCTTTAGAGATCACAGATTTTGTGAAATTTGAAAATTATTAAATTTTTAACACTTAAACCCCCATAACTTCTGAACCTGAATTTTTACAGACATGCAGGTGGTGTCATTTTGTTTGTCATCTTAAGCGCTAAAAACCATGAAATTTTTATCAAAATCGCTAGAGCCGTTTTTTAGAAATTGGGATTTTTGTCATTTTTTATGGGTTTTTACGGGGTAAATACCCTTAAAAATCAAAAATTCAAAAAAATAAAAAATACGCCTGGAGATACCACGGCTCCACGGCTGGAGATACCTACATGCCAAAGTTCATGAAAATCAGACCACTGGTGTCGTCTCTAGCTTTGTTTATATACACACACACACACACACACACACACACGCACGCACGCACGCACGCACGCACGCACGCACACGCACACGAAATTGAGGGGACTGTGCAATATGGTATTATTCACTATGGGGGAACCTATGAATCACTTCTAAAACCTATAATTCTAGCACAAAGATTTGCAGTAAGAAATGTTTATCATTTAAAAAAATTTGATAGTGTGTCACATCTTTTTGAGGAAGGTAACATAATTACTTTTAAGCAGCTGTATATGTACCGGTTAATAAATTATATTTTTAAATACATTAATGATTTTAAGTTTAGAGAATACCCTAGAAACACTAGAGCCTCTAGAATTGTTGAAATCTCTTTGCCTGACTATGTTAAGGATCTAGCACGAAATCAGTTTTCTTATACAGGATTAAAAATATTTTATGACTTTATTCGTAATTCTGGAAATGAAATATTGTATGAATCTAAGCCTAAATTTAAGATGAAGGCAAAAAATTATGTTAAAATATTATCTTAATTTTCTTAAACTGATTTGTTATTCGCATGCCCATCTAAAGATATTATTTATTAAAAGTATTATTTATTTAAAATATTTATTTATTAGATTATTTATTTAAATTATTTATTTATTTTTAAATTATTTATTTAATTATAGATGGAATATTTAACTTATTTAGGTAATTAATATTAAAAATTTCAGTACTTGAAAATTTGTTAATTTGTTAATACATTGTTGGTTAGTTAATTTAGACTAATTTAATATTGTTGCTTGCTGCCCTTTGTTTAGTAATATTATATGTTGTTGTTGTTGTTGTTGTTGTTGTTGTTGTTGCATGTAACTTTCACACTTGTTTTGTTTTGTACTTGTTAAAGAGTCTTCATCTACCCAGTTAATTCTAACAATGTATGAGTAAAATGGACTGCTGCCAACTTACAGTGATATAAGTAGTAAAGCATTAAAGATATTTAAATTGTAAAATTTTTCCGCACGTGCTATGCTTAGCACATGGAAATTGTATTTGCATGTATTTTTTTCAGTAAATAAAGATTTTGTGAACTGTGAACGCACACACACGCGCACACACGCGCACACACGCACACGGGCACACGGCCACAAGGCCACACAGGCACACGGCCACACAGGCACACGGCCACACGGGCACACGACGGACCGACGGACGGACAGACACCATGCCAAAAACCACTTTTTTGGATTCAGGGAGCACTAAAACTAATACATCCACTAACAACTCAAATTTTGAAAATTTTGATGAACACAATACGTTCTCCATATACTATGTATAGGGGGGAGAAAGTATAAAGAGTAAAGAGAGTCTACAAAATTACTTTTGAACATTAATGATACTGGTTATTAAATGTGTGTGCGATATGATAATTATAGTCACATATCACTAAAATAACACTTCTTAGTTACACTTAGATCTGAATGTTAAAGAATGTAACCATTCCATTGAGGATATTTAAATTATATGCTCAGCTTGGTATAAAGAACAGAACATCAATATTATTTAACTCAAATATAGTACAGTAAAAACTAACTTTGTCTGAAAAAAAATTAGCCCCACCTTAAAACTTGGTATATAGGTCATCTTTAGGCTCTGGTTGAAGAATCCGATGAGTCCATAAAAATTCAGGGGGTGGAAGGCCCCTTTTTCGAGGGGGGAAGGTTGTACTTTTTTTGTAAATGCATTAACTCTGGTGAAAAAGGTCCGATCCATTTAAAATTTGATGTGGGCTTTTAAAACAGTATATTTTAACACTACATAAAAAATAAATTCGATCATGTCATCCTAATGGGTCCAAAGGGGGAATTCAACACCTCAAAAATGGGGTTTTTAATTTTTTGGTATCCAAAAATTAAAATTATGAATTTTTTATTTTTTGAATTCAGCTCAAAAAATCAAACAATTTAGTATTTTTAATTATTACTCTATGACCATTGGTTACCGAGATATTGAAATTGGTAAACACAGTACGTTGTCCATTATAACCTCAAAATATACAGAAACTTATACATCCCCCTTATTTTTTATCATTTATTAACAATATTTCGTATTTGGCTTCTTATAATTGAGTTTTAATGGATTATGGCTCATAAGTCCCACTTTTCTTCATCCCCTTGTCAGCAAACCTACATACTCATTTCCTGTGTTATTTAAATGGGAAAAAAACAATGATATGTCAATTTCTCTTATATTTCCTGTTCTAATGACAATAATAAAACAGTTTTAGACTTATTTTACTAGGAAAATCTTTGGCTTTCAGAATAACCATTAACAGATTAATTAGGTTGGGTTTAAGGCTTGTTGAAATCTATATACAGGGTGAGTCAGACCACCCGTCCACCTATTGTAGTGGGAGAACGGTTTGACATAGAAACGTCAAATAAAATTGTTTATATTTGCATATGAAAATGCCCACTAATTTGCATAAGAAGAATTCATTAAAAATATTTTCATCGCGATTCATGTACAGGGTGTTCAGCTTTACCATGATATGTCACATGACAACATTTAAAAAAATTTTAAATTTTGAAAAAAATTAATTTTTGAAAATGTTGGCAGCCCTGAAAATAAAAAAAATCAAATAGCAACATATGCCAAAAAGTATATCATTTTAAAGGTCTTTGAAATTCCAACCACTTTGTAATTTACACAAGTATTCTATTTTCTTTAGTTTTTTAATTATTGACGAAAAACTCCTTTTTTCCCTATTAAATGCATGTTAATTGTGCTTCAGACTGTACTGATGGGGCAAATGGGCGACCAGTATGCACAGTTAAGACCACCCGATCACCTAGTGTGATGGAACAAATGTTTTGAAATTCATTGGCATTTAAGAACCACTTAACACGCATTAAAAATACAATTCAATACGTAAAAAAATATTTATTTATCCACACATAATAACACACTGAGAAAAATATCCTAGCGGAAAAGCAGAGTTTTTGCCCCAAATCTAGAATCTGTACTCGCAATACGTAAATAAGGACTTGGCTCACGTACAGGAGTGTCTGGACCCAGCTCAATGACTCGGCAGAGTTTTGGGCATTAGTACAGACGCAGGACTCACAGTCCTTCTTTAAGAACTATTTCTCTGCAATTACGCTCGAACTGCCGTATTTGCAAATAATCAGGGAATTTACCGTGATTTTAAGGAAAAAACATTAGAGTGACGTCATGGATGGTTTGTATACGTCACAAAACACGTCATAAGTTTATCCATGATTACTTTCTGCATGCAGCCCACTGCATTTACGGTAGGTGTATGGATGAGAACTTCAAATTATTTCCATGTGATTTGGTAAAAGCGGGTAGTCTTTACCTTGTTTTAGTTCGCACTCTCATCAAATATTTTATTTGAATCGAATAAATTTTTCTACCAAATCTGGATCGATTTTAGGTCCGTTGTGTTGTTAGTTTTATATTTGGGATTGAAAATTTACTAATGTGATACAAGTTTGAATAATAACATTTGGTTTCAATAATACATATTTTATTAATGTTTTTTTTTGTAGATTTACTTACTGTAGTACTATTGATAGTAAATACATATAAAGTAAATGGTAGTGAAACGACAAAAAAGAATATCAAATTTCCAATTTTTCAGAGAAAAAGCTTAGATTATCGAAGAAAATAAAATCGTTTTATTTGTCAGCAGTTACTTTTGTTAAATATTGTTTTATTTTTAAATAGTTGCAAGGACACATTGATCAGTTTTAGACCTAAGATTAATTTTATCTGCCCATAGTTTACACGAAAAAATTACCAAAAAAAGTAATTGCACTGTTTAAGATTTTAATAACTCAGGTATTTTTTTAGCAAAGTCTTAAATAAGATGAATTGTAAAAAAATAGAATGCAGGTCGAGTATAACCTTGCATTGATTTGCTGCCACTTTTAAATGTATCAAATAAATATGTCAGGGTAATAAATTGTAACTATTAATGGTGTAAATACCTTGTACTGTCAAAGTGATCCTTTGCAGTCTCATATTATGGGCTACGATAGTTTCAATCTCAGAGAGATCTTCCTCAGGCGATGGAAATCAAATTTCATTCCAGTGGAAGTCGTCAAGAAGTATTAAAAACCATCATGGCACATACCCACGTAACACAAACGGACAGATGCACGCAACGAACAAACATTACTTTTTATAAAAATTCCGATACCGGGTACTCTAGACTCTATCACGCAATAAATTGTCACTGTAGAGAAGTACCATTAGGCGTAAAACTACACTTATCAATTCTTCAGATGCTATTCAACAACTACACTCGTCAACAGGCAGCCGTAACGCAGTGGATATAGCAGTCTTCACCTGAACATACGAGTCAAGAAACATCGGGCGTGGTTAGAACTTGGATGGGTGACCGCTAGAAGAACCCAGACATCTTTTACTGATTTTAAATAAAAAATACCGGTAAATGCAGAGACTAGGCAAGTCAGTGCATAGAAATCGGTTGTATTTTACGAGAATAGGAATGTACATTCTGTGATAAACTGTGGTAAAGGCAAAATGAATCGCAGGATATTCTGAGAAAAGTCTCTGCAATTACGAGAGGCAACTCTGATCGGCAGGACTTACAACCGACAGTAATGACGTCATAGCCAGTGACGTCATAACTATGTAGACAAACTAAGTCCTGATTTTCCGTGTGGCGGCCTCACTGCCGGAGCATTGAGCCGGGTCCAGATTGCAGTGGGTAACCCGCACACCCTTATTTACGTGTATTTTCCACGTATTTCAGGACAAAATTTTTCTCAGTGCAAAGAGCCTCTCAAAAATTTACCGTTACACCAGAAAAAAAAAACAACAAACCTAACCAGAACTATTGCTGAGGTTAATTTTGCCGCTGAGATAAAAAATGCTTCATAAAACGTGTTCAAAGTGTTTTTCCTCAGCCTCGATGCATTTTTCCAGTCTCTTACTATAATAAGAATAAGAATAATAATAAGAATATTTTATTGTCAATCAACACATAATTGGTTACAGACAATTTCAACATCAACTCATCACACTTTTACATTAACATTACATATAAATATACAATCTAACAGTTAATCATAAATAAATAATCTAAATAGAAATATCACTCGTTGGAAACTGAAAAAATTCTTGCACTGAATAAAATGGATTTTCAATCAGCCAGTTATAAAGGCGTTTTTTAAAAACATTTAAAGATAGGGAAAAAATCGACTTAGGAAGTTTATTACACAGTTTTACACCCACTACATAATGACTAGATTGCGTTTTCTTAATTCTACAATGGGGTATTTCAAAATTAGATCGATTTCTAGTGGAGTAGGAATGAATTTCACTTCTTAAACAATAATTACTTTGGTTATTGACAGTGTACAAAATTAGGTCATATATAAATAAATTGTAAACTGTTAAAATCTGTAATTTTTTGAATAGGGGTCTGCAGTGAGCATCCCATGACGAATTTGTGAGATGCCTAACAACTTTCTTTTGAATTAAGAATATATTTTTTACTTTTGAAGAATTACCATAAAAAATTATTCCATATCGTATGATTGACTGGAAAAAAGCAAAATAAGACATAATTAAGTATTGAAAAGGAACACAATTTTGAAGTACAATTATTGGTCACACGTAAAATCTCTTCTTTAGGGATTTGTTGGCAAGCCTGTCTTATCCTGTCCTTCATGTCTTGTCTCATTGTAGGTTTTTGTACGTACACCATATCTTTTATCCTCCCCCATAAGTAGTAGTAGGCAATACTAGTCAGATCTGGAGATCTGGCTGGCCATGACACTGGACCCCCTCTTCCTATCCAGTGATCACCAAACATCTGATCCAGCAGGTGCCGTACGTCATGGTGAAAATGAGCCGGACAACCATCATGCATGAACCACATGTTCTGCCTTACATCTAATGTCACGTCTTCTAATAATATTTTAAGCTCATTTCTCAGGAATGCTTCGTACGATGGTCCGGTGAGAGTTTCATCAAAAAAGTAAGGGCCGATGATCTTGTCCCCTACGATACCGCACCAGGTGTTGAGAGTCCAATACCTCTGAAGGTCAACAGTTCTCAGCCAGTGAGGGTTCTCGTAGGCCCAATAGTGCATATTGTGCCTATTTAGCTGTCCATTACTTCGAAATGTCGCTTCATCACTCCAAAGAACCGTCTTGAAAAAATCTACATTTTGTTCTAGCTCAAGTAGTGCCCAGGTATAAAACGCAAGTCTCTTTACATAATCATCTTCTGAAAGTTCTTGATGTAGAGAAATGTGATATGGATACATTTTACTGTCGTGAAGGATTCTACACACTGTACTTTGGCTTACACCAGAATCTAAAGCTAATCTACGGGTTAATACCTCAGGCTCAGAAAGCATAGCAGCGACTATGTCCGGTGTCTTCTCGTCTCTAATAGGTCGTGAAATTTGTTTCCTCATGCTATGTGAGGGCTGCACACATCCAGTTTCTTTTACTCTACTAGCCAGTCGTTCGAAAACTTTTCTAGAAAAATGAGCCCTGCCTGGGTATCTTTCAGAGTAAAGACGAGCGGCAGCACTACAGTTCTGAAATGTTTCACACATTATCATCATCATGTCGAACGCCTCCTCATTGGAGTAATTCATGTTATAAAATGTATACTAAAACTATAAAAATAAATAATAGGTATATCAATGAGAAATTCAAAATATAATAACTAACTTATTAAAAACTAAAACACGTTTGGGAAAAAATAAAACACACTTCAGAAGAAAAGCAATGAAATCATTGGAGATCGGAATCACAATACGGTAAACCGGAAGTTAATAGAACACATTCAACAATGAAGTGAATTTAAGGAAGTTAAACAGCTGATTCGGTTTGGCATCTGGTTTTTTAGGCATCTGGTTTTTTATGATAAGATGATTATTTATTTTAATTTTTTGTTTGTTTGGACTCTTTATTCACTCTGACTTATTTTTTTTAGTTCAATAATTTGCAAAAACAATCACTACATTCATAATTATATTTTAAAAAATATTTACGGGAAAATTAAAAACTTTAAATCTTTTATCAAAATACGATAATTTTGCATATAACGTATATTATAAAAATGATTTTATAAGTATTAGGTATTACGAAGCATAATAAAAAAATCCGTGGTTTCATATTACAGTGATTACCGTAAATATTGATGTTTTTTTCACGGAAATAGCAACAATGTTTAAATGGATGGGGTGCTGTAGTTTAAGTATGTTTTAGGTGATCTTCATTTCTGGAACACCCTAACGATAAATTGCAAATAAAATATTTTGAATCAATTCTTTAAATGCGATTTACTTGGTTGACTTTTATTCTGTTGATTCAAAAGTAAACAGTTTTTTAGTTACAAGGTGGTCGGGTGGTCTTAACTGTGCATACTGGTCGCCCATTTGCCCCATCAGTACGGTCTAAAGCACAATTAACATGCATTTAATAGGGAAAAAAGTAGTTTTTCGTCAATAATTAAAAAACTAAAGAAAATGAATACTTGTCTAGATTACAAAGTTGTTGGAATTTCGAAGACCTTTAAAATGATATGCTTTTTGACATATGTTGCTACTTGATTTTTTTATTTTCAGGGCTGCCAACATTTTCAAAAATTAATTTTTTTCAAAATTTAAAATTTTTTAAATGTTGTTATGTGACATATCATAGTAAAGCTGAGTTACCAAGGATTAAGAATTTTGAATTAGGACTGAAAAATGTCGGGTGGTTTGGAAAATACAGGGGTTTCCGTAAATATCGAAAATTTTCACAAAAATGGCCGCCATTTTGAAACGACTTGAGATAATTTAGTTCTGTTTTCACCAAAATGTTTCTTTTAACAAGACCTTTAAAATGATATATTATTTGCTATAGGTTCACTTAAGAAAATTTTGAGATTCGAACCCATGACCTTCATTTCTGGAACACCCTTTACATGAATCGCGATGAAAATATTTTTAATGAATTCTTCATATGCAAATTAGTGGGGAATAATTTTATTTGACGTTTCTATGTCAAACCGTTCTCCCGCTACAATAGGTGGACGGGTGGTCTGACTCACCCTGTATATAAAAGCCAAAAACCATTGAGATCACAGTTTCTCAAAAACTGTAAGGCTTAGAGCGATGAAACTTAGCATAAATATTCTTTACAGGCTCTAGATGCGTACCAAGAAAGGATTTTGCAATATTTTCTCTCTAGAGGCTAAAATAGGGTCCTTTGTAAAATTCAAAATGGCGGCCATTCATCAGTTTTCATAGCTTATGAAGGCTTCTTTGGCTATGAAACTAGGCATAAATATTTTACAGGCTCTATATGCGTACTAAAACAGGTTTTTAAAAGATTATATCTCAGTCGGCTAAAATAGGATACATTACGAAATTCAAAATGGCGGTCATTTATGTTTTCAAAAGTATAGCTAGAGAACCTATAGAATATTTTCAAAGGCTCGAAAAGACACAAGATTCCATCTACCAAAATAATAAAATATACAAATTTATTATGGCCACTTTACTATATATTTGTCAAACTCCACTAGGGCTATTTGCGTTTTAATGACCACCCGAAGTAGTATTCCGTATTCTCACTTTTGTAAAATGGGTTGTCCGTCTAATAAATAATTATTTAGACAACAACAATCCAACAATAATCTTGGAACTCTGCACGGGCATTCCATATCGAGTAAAAGTTTCCATCAGAAACGTTTAAAGATTTAAAATGTTTTGAGGGTTCACGTAGGTGACGGGGATTTCAGTTCCAAAAACGTCTACAGTAAATTTTCGCCTCTATCAACTAAATGAGTGACTCGATCTTCAATGCGAATGATAAACTTTTTCGGGAAAGAGGCTTTTGCACATTGTATAGTATGATTCAACCAAAAATATGTTATTCTTTCAGCGGGCGAAGCCGCGGGTAAATCTGCTAGTGCTATTATAAATGTTGTATTTTTTAAATTATTTTTGTGTTTGATTGTTAATATTGAATATCTCAGCTCTTAAGAAAGAGAATGCATTTGTTTTGGTCTTGAATTACTCTGTAAATTATTTTCTCTCATTTGACCTATAAATCATGTAGATTGGTTGATATTGAAGGGAGTTGTAATGTTTTATCGTCATAAAAACAAAATTTTTAAAAAATTTTACTTTTAATTAAAGGTTTATAGCTCCTCTTAAAATTAACGGTTTCAAATGATCTATAGCTTTAATGAAAGCCAATGGTTCACTGAATGATTTAAGACCATAACAAATATTTTATCTCCTTTAGAACCGGAGGTATCACCCTTTCACTGTAAGTAAAACTTTAAAAAAAATTTATTTTTCATTGAATTACGCATTATAACTGAGCCAAACCAAAACCAATTTGATCGAATAATAGTTCATTTTAAAGCTGATACATTCTTGTGTAATTTGAGGCCAAAACTAACATTTTATCTTCTTTAGAATCGGAGATATCACCCTTTCACTGTAAGTAAAACTTTAAAAAAATATATTTTTTGTTTGAATTACGCATTATAACTGAGCCAAACCAAAACCAATTTGATCGAATAATAGCTCATTTTAAAGCTGATACATTCTTGTGTAATTTGAGGCCAAAACTAACATTTTATCTTCTTTAGAATCGGAGATATCACCCTTTCACTGTAAGTAAAACTTTAAAAAAATATATTTTTTGTTTGAATTACGCATTATAACTGAGCCAAACCAAAACCAATTTGATAGAATAATAGCTCATTTTAAAGCTGATACATTCTTGTGTAATTTGAGGCCAAAACTAACATTTTACCTTCCTTAGAATCGGAGATATCACCCTTTCACTGTAAGTAAAACTTAAAAAAATATATTTTTTGTTTGAATTACGCATTATAACTGAGCCAAACCAAAACCAATTTTATTGAATAATAGCTCATATTAAAGCTGCTAGGCCTACATTCCTGTTTAATTTGAGACCAAAACACTTTTTATCTCCTTTAGAACCAGAGGTATCACCCTTGCACTGTAAGTAAAACTTTAAAAAAATTATTTTTTCCGTTAATTACGCATTATAACTGAGCCAAACCAAAACCAATTTTATCGAATAATAGCTCATAATAAAGCTGCTACGTTCCTGTTTAATTTGAGACCAAAACTATCTTTTTATCTTCTTTAGAACCGGAGGTATCACCCTTTCAATGTAAGTAAAACTTAAAAAAACTTATTTTTTAATTGAATTACGCATTATTACTGATCCAAATCAAAACCAATTTTATCAAGTTATATGTCAAGTGAAAGAAAAAATTTACGGAGCAATTTAAGACCAAAATAAATGCATTCTCTTTCTTAAGAGCTGAGATATTCATTATTAACAATTAAAAACAAAAATAATTTAAAAATTTCAACATTGATAATAGCATTTAATTTAGCCTTAAACCCAACCTAATTGAGCTGTTAATGATTAATCTGAAAGTCAAAGATTTCCCCAGAAAAATAGGTCTAAAACTGTTTCATTATAGTCATTAGAACTGGAAATATAAGAGAAATTGACATATCGTAGGTTTTCCCATTTAAATAACATAGGAAATGAGTATGTAGGTTTGCTGACAAGGGGATGAAGAAAAGTGGGACATATGAGCCATAATCCATTAAAACTCAACTATAGGAAGCCAAATACGAAATATCGTTAATAAATGATAAAAAATAAGGGGGATGTATAAGTTTCTGTATATTTTGAGGTTATATTGGACAACGTACTGTGTTTACCAATTTCAATATCTCGGCAACCAATGGTCATAGAGGAATAATTAAAAATACTAAATTGTTTGATTTTTTGAGCTGAATTTAAAAAAAAAATTCATAATTTTAATTTTTGGATACCAAAAAATTAAAAACCCCATTTTTGAGGTGTTAAATTCCCCCTTTGGACCCCTTAGGATGACACGATCGAATTTATTTTTTATGTTGTTAAAATATACTGTTTTAAAAGCCCACACCAAATTTTAAATGGATCGGACCTTTTTCACCGGAGCTATTGCATTTAAAAAAAACAAAACCTTCCCCCCCTACCCCCCTCGAAAAAGGGGCCTTCCACCCCCTGAATTTTTATGGACTCATCGGATTCTTCAACTAGAGCCTAAAGATGACCTGTATACCAAGTTTCAAGGCGGGGCTAATTTTTTTTCAGTTTGGTCTTTTTTTGGACAAATTTTACTGTACGAATAGTATTTGTTAACCGTTTAAAAAATTGTCTCCTATTTAAGCTCCTATTTAATGGAATCTAGCAATCTACAAGAAAGACGAGGTACTATAAAAATCAAAGGCTTTTTCTGAAAACCGTTGTTTTAGGTTAAAGCAAAAGCAACTTGTTGATTGATATTCCTCAGCTTCTGTTTTTGATTATTTGGATTAATTTTAAAGCCACCACTGATTTAGTAAAATATTTTGAATACTTTAAAACCGTAAAGCTATTTTAAAGGGATTATTCGAAGTTGTTTTAAAATAGGAAAGTAGGCTCTGTCCTTAATGTTTTTTAAATTATCCTTACACTTATTTTATTTAATAAAAATCTGGATTATATATGTTTGAAACGCAGACCCCTAAAAAGCAATATCCTTTTGTTATCTACTGTGAATTAATGAAAAATAGTTATTTTTAAAAGTTCAGGACAAAGATTTTTTAAGAAAAAGAATACCATTGTGATAGAATTTCAGCCATTCCAGAATAGTTGAGCCTCAGAGCAGGAAGATTGAAATCATGTTTTTCCTGTTTATTTTATTAAAAACTCCTTTGAAATTAGTAATCCCATCACAATCGACGCAAGAAAACTGTTAACATTTCATTTTTAATGATTATTAGCAAATTTCCCATATAGGGAAGAAGGTCTACCGTAGATCTCCCAGTAAGACCTAAGCCCAAGACCACGATAACTTTTTGTTTTGGGGTCCCCAGAAGCAAAAAAAAACATTTGTTTGAATTTTTAGGTCTAATTATATATATATATATATATATATAATTACATATACATATACATATATAATTACATATGGTATACATATGCTTAAAGTTTTTTATATATCTTATGTGTCTAAAAATTAGCAGCCGTAAAAATTGTCCAATCTTTATGAAATTTGGTACAGACATGTAAAGAGGTAATCAATTGGACGAGTTCGTAAACCAGCCCAATCGGACCACTTGAAGGGGGGGTAAGGAAGATAAACCCCCACATGGGTTTTTTGGATTTTTCATATAGAAAAATGAAAATAATCCAATTTAGGTTTGCAGCATTGAACTCAGCTCGAAAAATAAACAATTTAGTATTTTCAATCATTGCTCTATGTCCACTGTTACAGAGATAATGAAAGTGGTAAACTCAGTATGTTGTCCCAATGTTAACTTTATGGGAAATACGTTGTGAAAGGCTTCCGTGGTCTTCATACACATATGGAGAATCCTGGTCTTCGGGCGATGACCACGATGGCGACGAGTTGGAGGTTGCCGACGTTTCGGACGCGTAGCAGCAGTCCATTATCAAGGCGAATTCCTACACTCATTCACTGGCCGGCGGGCCCTCTGCCTCAGGTTATATAGGCTCGGGGGTGGGGGAGGGTTGTTTACACCTCCCGTTGTTTTCCCGGAAGGCGCGGCTGACCTGGAGCTTTCTTGAACACATTCGCATCTTAGCTTTTCTGTAAGGGGAATCCATGTACAACTAAGCTCCATCTCGTTATCTCTATTGAAATTATTACGGTGTTTTCTGATTTCTAGAGCTTCCAGAACCTTCCTCTCAAAATAATTATTACTGGTAGCTAAGATTTGAATTTCATCGAAATAAAAGTCGTGTCTAGTCATGGTGACATGTTCGGCAACTGCAGATGTGTTGGTATCTAAATCTCTTGTATTTCTTATATGCTCTTTAACTCTTGTCAAAATTAAACGTCCTGTTTCCCCTACATAACATTTCCCACAGCTGTATTTAATATGATAGACGCCAGATTTGCTAAGAGGAATGCGGTCCTTTATCGGTCTTAATAACTTGTCCAAGCCTCTTCGATTCCTCCAGAGATAAAACAATTTCTAATCATATCCGACCCCACCCCTCCACTGCTTTATGGACTAACGAAAATTCACAAGGAAGGAGTACGTCTACAACCAATAGTCAGCGCCATAGGATCTCCTACACATAAAGTATCGAGGTTCCTTGCTGGGCTGTTAACTCCAGCTGTCGGACAAACGGACACCTTTGTCAGAGATTCACGTCATTTTATTGATATCATCAGCAAAATAACAATAAGCAAGGAAGATCTGCTAGTTAGTTTTGATGTAAAATCACTTTTTACCATGGTACCACTTCCGGAAACCATCTCAATTATTGAAAACATTTTACCGAAAGACTTAGCTGAGCTTGCTGCCTTTTGCTTAAAATCCACCTATTTCTACTTTGATGGTTGTTTTTATGAACAGGTAGACGGAGCCGCCATGGGTTCCCCACTTTCCCCAGTAGCGGCAAACCTTTTTAAGGAATACTTCGAAAACAAGGCAATATCATCCTTCCTGCTTAAGCCTAAGTTATTTCTACGTTATGTAGATGATACCTTTGTAATTTGGCCCCATGGTAAAAGCAATTTAGACAATTTTTTACTAAATTTAAATTCAGTCCATCCAAATATTCAATTCACTATGGAAATAGAAAAGAATGGCTGTATTCCTTTTCTGGACGTATTAGTAACGCGAAAAACAGACGGCACATTAGGTCATTTGGGTTTATAGGAAACCTGCACATACCGACAGATATTTACATGCTTCATCCCACCACCATCCCATTAAAAAAAAATGCAGTTTTAAATACTTTGGTCAATAGAATGTTTGCAATATCCGACAAAGAGAGCCTTTCTCAAGAAAAATACCATTTAATCACAACTTTGCAACAAAATGGCTACCCAAAGCAGAACATTTTACGAGCAATTGACAAGCAAAATAGGAAGCTAAATTTAAATGGTAAAAATACAACTGAAAATCCTCTAAATGATAAACGCGCCTTCCTACCATATATTCAAGGAACCACTGACAAAATCAGTAATATATTACGTAAATATGAAATAAAAACAATTTTCAAGCCTTACATAAAAATACTGCATGTATTAAGACCGATAAAGGACCGCATTCCTCTTAGCAAATCTGGCGTCTATCATATTAAATACAGTTGTGGGAAATGTTATGTAGGGGAAACAGGACGTTTAATTTCGACAAGAGTTAAAGAGCATATAAGAAATACAAGAAATTTAGATACCAACACATCTGCAGTTGCCGAACATGCCACCATGACTAGACACGGCATTTATTTCGATGAAATTCAAATCTTAGCTACCAGTAATAATTATTTTAAGAGGAAGGTTCTGGAAGTTCTAGAAATCAGAAAACACCGTAATAATTTCAATAGAGATAACGGGATGGAGCTTAGTTGTACATGGATTCCCCTTATAGAAAAGCTAAGATGCGAATGTGTTCGAGAAAGCTCCAGGTCAGCCGCGCCTTCCGGGAAAACAACGGGAGGTGTAAACAACCCTCCCCCACCCCCGAGCCTATATAACCTGAGGCAGAGGGCCCGCCGGCCAGTGAATGAGTGTAGGAATTCGCCTTGATAATGGACTGCTGCTATGCGTCCGAAACGTCGGCAACCTCCAACTCGTCGCCATCGTGGTCATCGCCCGAAGACCAGGATTCTCCATATGTTTATGGGAAATAAGTAAAATTCTTTATCTCACTTATTTATCTACAAATCTCAATAGAACTTAGTTTGTGGCTTCATCTAGATGAGGTCTAATTTACTTTAGTCTAAATTCCCAGAAATTTCCATTTTTGTGGCAGCAAACCTGATTGCTCATTCCCCATGTTATCCTCATGGGAAATAAAAAAAATCCTAATCTCCATAATTTATAATACTAAAAACAGTAATGATAAAACTTGGTATATGGCTTCTTCTAGTTTAAATTTACTAAATATTGAATTTATAATCCACCCAGTTTTAACAAACCTGTTGCAGCAAACCTGCTTACTCACTCACCATGTTATTCTTCTGGAGATTACAAAAACATGTCATATCTCTCTATGTTGGATGGAAGTACTGGGTGTCCCAACTTAACTGTGCCACCATTGGTATTTCAGAAACTATTGGATTTAGAGAAAACTTTAAATGGGGGACTTCACCTACTTTTTTAAGACATTAAAAAATATGAATTCTATTTTCTTCTAAATGGCCGCCATCTTCCAATATGGCGGACAACTTTGATTTTTCTTATGGAACATCCCGTGTTTTATAGCATTTTTGGATTCTACGCTTAATTTTAAGAACTTTCTACTCTGACATCTTTTGCTAAACCCAATAGTTCAGTACCCAAGTAGCATTTGTGTTGGCTAAAATAGTTTTAAAATAAGTTTCATCTACATTTTAAATGTTGAAAAAATGTTTTTAAAATGATTTCTTTTCAAACAAATTTCCTAACTGACCAATTTTAATACCATTCAAAATGAGTTTTAAAATTATGTTAAAATAATTTTGAAATGTTACAAATTGTTTTAAAATCAATCTTAAAGATCAATTTATATTATTTTTAATAACTTTAAAACTAGTTATAAATACTTTAAAAAAATGTTCAAATTATTAAAAACTTATTTTATATTTTGTTTTACACCAAATTTTAAGTAATGTTATAATCATTTCGTAAATTGTTAAAAATTGTTTTAAAACTATTTATTTTCAAAGAATTTTCCTATCTGACCAATTTTATAATCATTTAAAATAATGTGTAAACTTATGTTAAAACTATTTTAAAGTATTAAAAATAATCCTGAAATAAATTTTATAAATCATTATATATATTTTAATGAGTTGTTTACTTTATAAATAGTTTTAACAAATTTTAAATTAATTAAAAAATTATTTATAAATTTGTTTATGCCTCAGTAGTAAAATTATAAAAAAAATTTTAATTGTTAATAAAAGTTACAAAAATATTTCTTTTCAAAACATTTGCTGATTGACCAATTTTATAACCGTTAAAACTGATATTTGAACTTGTGTTAAAACAATTGTATAATGTTAAAAAATATATTAAAAATTTTATCTACGGCCATTGCAATAAACACCAATTACAATATTACACCACAAAAAGGTACATTACAAAACCTAAAACCATATGTAGTTTTATATTTTCCATCTCACTCGACACTTAATGGCCTTCAGAATACAATCGTTGCATAAACTACTATTTATAGTTTGTATAGAAATTGTATAGAACACATTTTTTACACTTACAACTGACAGATAATAAAGTGATAGTGACAATGTATTAAAACAGGTTAATTAAGTAATAAAACTTGATTAAAAGCAAAAATCTATATTCACAAAGTAATAATATATACAAAGGTTCAAGAGTTAGTTGTTGATCAGATTCTCAGTGTTGATGATCTCTTCATGATTCTCGTCATGGACATCTTCCTGATGCTCCAAGCTGGAAACAGAGAATTGTTGGTTTTAACACAATTTTGAAGTTACCAAAAACAGCACAGAACGTTAATGGTAAAATTAACAGTTTTCTTGGTATTAGTATAAAGTTGGCAAAAATGTAATTATTACCTTCTAATACATTGATTATTCCGAGGATATTAGGATATTAAAATTTAATTGTATCTAGGTGAAATAGTTATGGCTTAAAGTTTTATTGCCTGCCTTTAAGTTTAGTTTAATTGTACAGAACATAAATCTGTAAAGGGATAAAAATGTGTTATTACCATGCTCAGCTCGGGTCTCCTAATACTCTATATTGGATAAAGAAACACAAGAAGATTTGCATTGTGTTTATTGCATTAATCACATCTTTGAGTTTATATATACACTTACAAGATTTCTTTATACTAAAGTAGATGTATTGTAATGAACGCAGAGGTACAAAAAACTTTAAAAAAATTCATTGAAATTTCTTACGTTTACAATGGTTTCATGCGTAGTTATTTATAATGAGAACCTTAATAATATATACCGTAATTGTAGTGAACCCTTGGAATAATTTAACATTATGCCTTAATGGACCCGTAGTTTCAAAATTTGCAGGGAAACCAAAATTTGCCATAGGCAGAGAAACAGATCGATATATTTACATCCGTTTTTTTAATATTACAAAATTAGTTTTTGTAATGAAACTAACTTTGCTTTTATAAAACAATACCGAATGTAAATATTCCAAAAAAACTCCAATCTTTAATAATTAACTTTTTAAATTTTAATATAAGTATATACGTTTAAACTTTTGTGAATTTCAACCCATAATTTGTTGCTATTTATTTATGAGCTGCGCTTATAAAACTCGTTTGGCTTTGTCAACGAACTTTCAACATATCAAATTGAAAAAAATACAACTTTATTAATAATTACCTTACTCGCTATTTCATTTTGAGCTGAGTTTGAGCCAGCCAGCGACTTATGCTGTTATCCACCTTTCTTTTGACTGAGGAGGGGAACCTTTTCAATACGACATCTGAAACATCAAGTTGATTGAAAATACTAAGTGTCCTATGGCATACCATTTAAATTTTTTTCAAATATTAAACCCAGACCACCGCCAAGCATTGATAGATAGTCAAGACTATTTTTTAACAGGGAGGTAATTGTTGGCTGCCATCATGGATCCGCCATTTTGTATCAAAATTTTTCGATTTAAGGGTATTGTTATGACCCATCATATGGAAATAAATTTTAATGCTCAATGCCTCAATTTGTTCATTTATATCATTATAATACATGTTAATCAAAAAATAATGCCAAAATTTTCAAAAGTTGTTAACAGCGAACAGCGAAACCCTTTATTTTTAACTAGTAATTCTTTCACTGAGTTCTAACAGGTGAACATAAGTTTTGATATGGAGAGGGCATGACCTTACTATGCACAGACTTATGTAGCATTTTTTATTGATGATTTTTTTACTATGGTAGGCCTATTCATAATATCAAAATGTTTTTGAAACAAGTAGTTCCAAAATTAAAACAGTAGAAATGCCACAAGTAACCCCCAAAGCACGGTCAAAACAAAACCTTTTTATAAACTTAATAGTAGACGTGTTTAAAAATGTTCTTATGTAAACACCTTTAATAAAATATTCATATACGTTTTCCAGATATTTTGTAACGCGGTATTGATGGCAATGCATCTACTGTACGTTTTTATAAATTAATAAATGGTGTATTCAAAATATTTTAACCCGTAACCACATTGTAGAGTTGAGCGTAACGTTCCCATCGCCGAGTATGGAAACGGAAATGTCATAGTTAATAGAAAAGGGCGGTTAAACTTTGAGTTAAACCGAACTGTTCTAAAACAGGTTCGGTTAAAACGATCTTTGATATTTAATCAGCACGGGAGGATAAGCCGATCGTCGTTTAAAGTAATCGTTTAAGAGGGGGTCTACTGTATTGGTTTAGAAAATTTACATTCTCTCTCCCTCTAAACATGACGGTTGATAGCCGGGTTTATGGGTTAAATTATATGATTTAGTTACTTGTTACCAAATGCAGACTAAACTAATTTTTAGACAATATTATAAAAAAATTAGTGGTATAGGCATACCGGTAGCTTAATTAACTAACCCGAAATATTGAGGGAGCGGTGCACCCCTTGTAACCCCCGTGAACCCACCCATAACTAACTGGTAAGTTAGGCCTATAGCTGTCTAATCGTTCTCTGTTAGATGTCGATCAATCTAACTCAATGCACTCTGGAACTCTGTTATGCTATTAATTTTTCCTGTTAAAAACAAATCACTCCATACCGTACTACTACAGTAAAAGCAGTATTTAATTTAGTTCCTCAACCACCCTATAAGAATAAGTAATTTTGGAAATATTTTTCTAGACGAATTGCAATATGTTATGAAATTTGTACTGGTATAAGTTTAGTCACAACCAAATAACTAGGCCTGATTCTCAAGAGAAACATTGATCATTCAAATGGAAGATGTAAACTGAATTATTTCAGTCTTAAAATTACTCAAGCCTAGCCTATGACAAACTTAAAAAAGTCATGCATTTATAGTAAACAATAAAAAACAATATACTTTACTAATACTGTACTAAACATTTAAAAATATATTAATGTTAGATAAAAAATTATGATGAAGATAATAGATATTTGGTTTCATTTTTCATCTGCATATCCAATCAAATTAATTATCGATACAGTTTCTCTAAGAAGACAATCCCTTTTAATAGCTTAAGTTTTAAAATGAAGAATCTATAAAACTCACCTGTTCAGATTGCTGTTGCTTCTCAATCTGGAACTAAACTAAGCCTCTTTAAATTGGTCATCAACAACTTCACAAAACTTAAATAGGGTAACAAACACTGGATAACTTCCTAATCTACCACTTAGATGGAACTCATTCGAACTGAGTACAACCGAAGCGACCGCAGTTCGAGCACGGCACGAATGAAATCTTGTGACAACGTAGCTCGAATGAAGGTAGACAAATATGGCTACCTACCCTTAATATCCCACCCCCGCCCTACCGGCACACACGACTCGGCCTCTCTAGGACCGGTTTTCTGTGGAGCGAGCGAAAATCCCTTCTCGGTTCTCGTTAGTGACAAAGGGACACCGCCGCGCCCAACTGTTATTTAGCACACTGAACCCACCCCCTCAATCCAAACCACATAATACCTAACTGGTAGTCCACAATTAATTTTTAACGCACATTTCCCTGACTAAACTCGGCGTCATACAATAGCTAGCTGCAAATACTTAAGTTTATCAGTAATTTTTTTACTGCTTAATTAGTAAATGTCCAGTAATTTTTATTTCATATATAAATTAATCGATTCCTCTACTACAAAATAACTGTCTTGATAGTTCATTTGTTAAAGTATAAAAATGGGAAAATTACCTAAAATGTAATATGTAGATGGCACTTTGGTTTATCATCGTTTAAATAATATATTTTAAAATATGTTTAAATTAAGAAAACAATTTATAAAAAAAGATTAGAAATCAATTTTAAATACTTTTAAAAAGTTGTGAAGCAGTTATGTTACTAATATAAAATAATTTTAAAACATATAAAGCATCAACCAAATTTGTTTAAAACTGTTTATAAACAATTAAAATTTTTTTAAATCATTGAAAATATGATGTAAAAATGTTTAAAAATATGTTTGAAAAACTTTAAAACAAAATTCAGCAATTAAAACTACTTTTAAAATCTGTTTAAAACACATCCCATAAAACATTTTCCATAAAAAAAATTACAAATTCTTTTTAATAATTAAAAACAAACCCAAAAGTTATTTTCATACTATTTAAATAATTAAGAATTCAAATATAATTTTTTTCAACTGTTTTTAAATTTTAAATAAAATATGTTTAAAAATATTTATAAAATGATTAAAAGGTTATTACAAACAAATTTAAAATACATTTTAACACAATTTAACCACAGTGAATTAAACGATTTAAAATAATTTAAGAATAATTTTACCGACATTTAAAAGTGATTTAAAAACACTTAAACCGCCGTGTGGATTTATTATGTTAAGATCTTTAAAAACAATTTTGTAATTAATTTACAAATAATTTTAACATTAAAATATTTAAAAATTCCAAAAAGATTTAAAACTAATTTTAAAATTATTATAAAATTCTTTTGGTTGATTTTAAATTTGAATACATTTTAAAATCTTTGGAAATAACTTTTCATCGATTAAAAATAATTTCCATGCTACTTGGGTAGTTATAAGCCGTTAAAATTTGATTTTTCCCCATAAGAAATGCATTGCGAAATTTTTCGTTCTCAGTATATCAATAATGGTTGGGTTAAGTAAAAAATACCAAAACACAAAAGTGCCTAAATATGTGATTTTAATATAGATTCAATCATATAAGCTGTTTTTAGTCGAAATTCACTCATGGAAATGAATCATTTTGAATAGTTTTGTACTCCATAAGGATTGCATGGGATGGCACAGTTAAAATAGACACAATGCATTTCAAATGGGGAAAAATCTAACTTTAACTGCTTTTATCTCCTTAACCATTGGGTTTTGAACCTTAGGGAGTACAAAATTATTCAAAATTATTGATTTCCATGAGTGAATTTTGACTAAAAACAGCTTATGTGATTGAATCTATATTGAAATCACATTTTTAGGCACTTTGCTGTTTTGGTATATTTTATTTAACCCAACCATTACAGTAGACGCCCTCTAGTTCGGCTTCGGTTGGATCGGCCGCCGGATGGTCCGGCCGGTCCTAGGATGGTGACTCATATCCATCATATCGCTACGCCACACCGCGGGGTAATGGTCTTCGTCAGGATTTATCCTGAATGTTTAGTTTCCGGCCGTAGAAGTAAACTATGTCAGTTTAGTTTTCGGGCAAGCTTGATGGACACACTTGACCTCAACTAACAAATGATGTTGTTATCCTTTCTGTATTCAAGAACTGTACAGTAAGATTTGATCTGGGATTTCATTGATCTAGGTTATGATTCAAGTAATAGACCCTACGTGTAAATTAATTTGATCAAATAAATTTCTAGTGTGTTTTTACAGTACATAATGAGTTTTTCTGCTCACTTTATAACCTCAGCATGCCTTATCATAACTTTTTTACCATGGTATATTGGTAAAAACTTACCTATCTACGAGTGACACAATATGACAGTTCAACATAAGAGACGTCAAAATATTTTATTTGGCAAGCACTGTCAATATGCTTAAATAACATGTTTTGTTGATGTTTAAGCGTAGGTAATGAATTTAACAGGGTTATTTTACATTTTGATGGTACATCGGGATAGTCCCGCCATTTTGTGGTCTGGCCGGGGGTCCGGTCCCGAGGTGGCCGAATTAAAGGGCGTCTACTGTATTGATATACTGAGTACGAAAAATTACGCAATGCATTTCTTATGGGGAAAAATCAAATTTTAACGGCTTATATCTACTTAACTATTGGGTTTAGCAAAAAATGTCAGAGTAAAAAGTTCTTAAAATTAAGCGTAGAATCCAAATATGCTATAAAATACAGGATTTTCTATAAGAAAAATCAAAGTTGTTCGCCATATTGGAAAATGGCGGCCATTTAGAAGGAAATGGAATTCATATTTTCAAATGTCTTTAAAAAGTAGGTGAAGCCCCCCATTTACAGTTTTCTCTAAATCCAATATTTTCTGAGATACCAATGTGGCACAGTTAAGTTGGACACCCTGTATATTTTTTGCATTTGAAATTCGCTGAGTGTGCAGGTCCGGTGCAACGGGGGTATTTAGTCCTCCAACTTAAACTCGACCATAAACATTCATTTTTGTTTGTTTTCTATGATCTGTCCTTATTTGTTGAGCCTAAATCAAGTTATTTTTAAGAATAAAAATTACACAGTGTTCATGATGTGAGCATATTGCATAAACTTAACAGAAAATACTCACAAATAAGTTCTTAATTCAGTATGTATTAATGAAATGTCAATACTCGTATGTGATTTGAAACCTCCATTCACACAAGTCCTGTCCGGAACCTTTACATTGTTTACATGTCCCATACAGAATCAGAAAACTTCAACATAATTCTGAAGTAACCATTGATAAACATTAAAAATTAGCATTAAGTGGTTAAGAAATGTGTCATTCATTGCTCTGTATATTTTACAAGTAGACTAAAAGATTTGATCAAAACTATGACATGTAATTTGGTGGTGTCTCATACGGATCTAGCTTACTGTTATTTTTTCCAAGAAAAATAAAGTGTTTGCAAAGTTTTAAAAACATGTAACATGTTAATTTAGAAATTGACACGAAAGTAGAAGTATATTTTATCCTGTAACACCCATTTCAATATTTTTTAAAGCCCATAAACTAGTTGTAAACATAGTCTGTGCCGTGCGGAACTTGGAATGGCTGATTTGATTTTTTTTTTTAGATTTTCAATGTGTGCCTTTCAGTTTAGCTTACTATCAATTAGCTCTCTGAGATAATTTAACTAGCCTTTGTTGGGTGGGGATTATACATTTGTCAGTACATTCTAAATCAAGCTTTAAATAATCCATACATTTCTATTTAAACAGGCAATTCAAAGTCAACTGAGTTTTTATGTAAAAAATTTATGAAGTAGGTTTTTTGGGGCCGATAAGCATTTTGTATTTCGTAAACCATCACGTAATTGCTTTAAAGATCATTTTCCATTTTTTGTTGTACTTCATCTGGGCTGTTGTCCAATACTTCATCAGATGGTGATAAAAATAAATTTCATTATGCTGAGCATGTAATAGCTGCTTAAAGTTTTTTCTGATTATCACCACTTCTTAAAAGATCGGTGTTGTCCCTTTTTTGTCATTATCATTGTTTAGGTGTTATCTCATCTCCTAAACATGTCAGATCACACGTGTACATGGATAAACTTAATTTTAAAAACATTGAGGAGCTTTTTGTAAAGACGGGAAACTTCTTCTAGGTTTTAGATTTTATCGCTTTTTGCATATTAAATCAATTATTTGTAATACTTACGAAGTATAATAGTTATTTGTACAGGGTGTCCCGTAACTCTTTGGACGATGGTATATAGCGTTATTACTTAGGTCAAGACAAACGCATTTCACTGTAGGAACATGGGTCCCTGGTGTGTAGTTTTCTGTCTGTCTGTTAGTTTTTTTTACAAAAAAATTCATAACTCCTAAACGGTTTGAGGTACAGCGTTGAGTATTAGCACAAATGTGTATCTTATTAAGACCTATTTTTGTTAAAAATTATACCAAAATATCATCAACCGTTTCTAAATGGTGGCCATTTAAAATATTTGATGCCAAATTCCACCAAAACCGCTAACTTTAATAAAAATTCAAAATACTTATAGAATTTTGCAAATATTTCAAATAGCCACCATTTAGAATGATGATATTTTCGTATAATTTTTTACGAAAATAGGTCTTAGTAAGATGAACATTTGTGCAAAACCTTAACGCTGTACCTCAATGAATTTTTTTGTAAAAACCCAGACAGACGGAAAACTAGGCATCAGGGACCCATGTTCTCATAGGGAAATGTGTTTGTCTTGACCTAAGCAATAACGCTTTATACATTTGTCCAGAGAGTTACGGGACACACTGTATATTGAGGGAGTAATGTATAACATTGTCTCTTGAGGGAAGTTATTATCAATTGTCTTAAGGAAGACAATTGACTTTTGTAATACATAAAATATCTATTAAATTATGGTTTAAATACCTCCAGTCAACAGTTCTAATCTTGTAGATTCTCCTACATGTTTCGAAACTACCGTTTCATCGTCTGGGATGATCCAAAAATTGTCATGACATTAAATTCTTGACACTTAAATAATTTAAAAATTTAAAAACATTTATAAATTCACATACACATAAAAACACTTAATAAAAAACTTAATAAAAAACCAACATTGAGTACTTGTGCTGGCCAGCAATAGACACCGACTGAGGAAACAGTCTACCCCACCCCAACTTGACCTTGAACCATCAGCTGATTTGTTGTTTTATCCTGAAAGTAAGAAATGCGGTCAAATAATCTGTTTGAATTGTATTTTAGTTTTTCGTTCAAAATATTGTTGGGATCATTTTTGAAGGCGTTATATATATGAAGTTCTTCAAGTGTTGACATGAGGGGTGATTTTTTACATTTATTTAACACCTGCAAATTTGTCTCAAAATTGATAACACTGTGGTTTTTCTCAGCCAGATGTTCGGCAAACATAGATTTTTGTGTCAGCAATTTTGGTTTTGGCATGTGTTCTGAAAATCTTTTCTTGAACGATCTGTCTGTCTGTCCGATGTAAAATTTTGTACAATCAGAACAATTTAATTTATACACTCCAGTTTGGTCTGATTTATTTATTTTTGGCTTGTATGTGTGGGTGTTCAGCTGTTTTTCTAATTTGTTGGATGTTTTGCAAGACATTTTAATATCATGTTTTTTCAGTTCTTTATTTAAAGTGTGACAAAGTGACTGGCCAAATTCGACTGAGATAAAACTTTGGGCTCTTTCTTGATTTGGTTTCTGTATGTTAGTTGAACTATTAATTTTCATTCTCTGTTTATTAATTAATTTATCTATTAAATTACTCCTATAGCCATTGGCCACAGCGATGTACTTTATTATTGATATTTCGTTGTCGTAATCTACCTTCTCCATAGGTATCGCTAAAAGGCGATGGACAAAACTGTTGTACGCTGCCATTTTATGGGCCATTGGGTGGTAAGATGAGGCATGTATTGTGTGGTCTGTTGCAGTGGGTTTACGATATATAGAAAACTTAATGTTACCATCTGCTCCTTTTCTTAAAGATAAATCCAAAAAATTTATGCTATTGTTGTTTTCTAATTCTAGAGTGAATTTCAAGTTGTTCGAAATACTGTTCAATTTTTTGTTTAAAAGCTGGAGTTGTCGGGCATTTCCTTTGTAAAAAAGCAATGTGTCGTCAACATATAAAAAAAAAAAAAAATGATAGACCCGAAGGCCCCGACTTCGAGAGAATTGCCCAAAGTCCATAAGGATAACACTCCAATTCGACCGTTGGTTAATTTCACATCTGCGCCATCTTACAAGCTTGCTAAGAAACTTGATAAAATTTTGAGAGATAACATAATATTAAATAACAATCATAGCATTAGAAATAGTATAGAACTCACTGACATAATACAACAAACTTCATTACCTGAACAATTTACTATGGCATCTTTTGATGTGGTCAATTTATTCACAAATGTGCCTGTCAAAGAAACCCTCACTCTTGTTGAACGGAACCTAAAAGAACAGTCTCAACTAAGCCCTGAAGCCATAGATGAAACTATGAATTTACTAAATATTGTACTCAACCAGAATTATTTTTGCTTTGATAATAAGTTTTATATCCAACAATATGGATTAACCATGGGGTCACCACTTTCGAGTATCTTGGCAGAAATTTACCTCAACCACATTGAGAATAAACACATATTTTCAACAGACAACGTTCATAGCAGTCGTATAATATTCTACAAAAGATATGTTGACGACACATTGCTTTTTTACAAAGGAAATGCCCGACAACTCCAGCTTTTAAACAAAAAATTGAACAGTATTTCGAACAACTTGAAATTCACTCTAGAATTAGAAAACAACAATAGCATAAATTTTTTGGATTTATCTTTAAGAAAAGGAGCAGATGGTAACATTAAGTTTTCTATATATCGTAAACCCACTGCAACAGACCACACAATACATGCCTCATCTTACCACCCAATGGCCCATAAAATGGCAGCGTACAACAGTTTTGTCCATCGCCTTTTAGCGATACCTATGGAGAAGGTAGATTACGACAACGAAATGTCAATAATAAAGTACATCGCTGTGGCCAATGGCTATAGGAGTAATTTAATAGATAAATTAATTGATAAACAGAGAATGAAAATTAATAGTTCAACTAACATACAGAAACCAAATCAAGAAACAGCCCAAAGTTTTATCTCAGTCGAATTTGGCCAGTCACTTTGTCACACTTTAAATAAAGAACTGAAAAAACATGATATTAAAATGTCTTGCAAAACATCCAACAAATTAGAAAAACAGCTGAACACCCACACATACAAGCCAAAAATAAATAAAGCAGACCAAACTGGAGTGTATAAATTAAATTGTTCTGATTGTACAAAATTTTACATCGGACAGACAGACAGATCGTTCAAGAAAAGATTTTCAGAACACATGCCAAAACCAAAATTGCTGACACAAAAATCTATGTTTGCCGAACATCTGGCTGAGAAAAACCACAGTGTTATCAATTTTGAGACAAATTTGCAGGTGTTAAATAAATGTAAAAAATCACCCCTCATGTCAACACTTGAAGAACTTCATATATATAACGCCTTCAAAAATGATCCCAACAATATTTTGAACGAAAAACTAAAATACAATTCAAACAGATTATTTGACCGCATTTCTTACTTTCAGGATAAAACAACAAATCAGCTGATGGTTCAAGGTCAAGTTGGGGTGGGGTAGACTGTTTCCTCAGTCGGTGTCTATTGCTGGCCAGCACAAGTACTCAATGTTGGTTTTTTATTAAGTTTTTTATTAAGTGCTTTTATGTGTATGTGAATTTATAAATGTTTTTAAATTTTTAAATGATTTAAGTGTCAAGAATTTAATGTCATGACAATTTTTGGATCATCCCAGACGATGAAACGGTAGTTTCGAAACATGTAGGAGAATCTACAAGATTAGAACTGTTGACTGGAGGTATTTAAACCATAATTTAATAGTCGATAACAGTTCTGGAGGCAAACAACAATGAATAAAATAAAATATCTTCCCCCCCCCCGGTTCTCTTATATAATTCCCAAAATTACTATTCTATTTTTGATGAAAATGACTTATTTTTTATTGAAATGACTTCTCAGGTGAGGCACTCATATTATTTTCTTTTATTAGGCAACATACACCTTGAAATAAACTAATATGAAGATCGTGGGTCAATCTTTAATAATTTTTCTTCACAACCCTTTGCAAGACATGTGCAAAATAGTTAAATTCTCTCAAAGAGGTGGTAGTTATTCTGTCCACACATTATGTCGGGACGCTATGAGACATATGTGTTAGATCCGGCTTCATTATTGTTGTGTGTCGTGTGAAAAACAATATTATAATAATAAATAACTTTTTTTTTAATTGACAAAACCAAAAACATGTCTGTTTTGTTTTATTCTGCTTATAGCGGCTGCTCCTGAGAGAGTAAAGTAGCAATTTATCCCCCTAAGGCGTAAAATTCATCCGAACATAGCAGGAGGGGAAAAGTAATGTCGATCGGATGGATTGTTTGTAGGGCCAGTTGACGATCGCATGCAGACAAACTGCAACCAGCACGGCAAACACGACTGCCGCTGTGAGGAGGACGGGGACGACCCTCACAACAAGATCAACCTGGAGCTGAGCAAGAAGGAGATGGAAGAAGTTCTCACGGTGCTCCGGTAAGCTTTAGCTCCCATAGACTCGTACAGTATGGTTTAATTCTCACGGTGCTCCGGTAAGCTTTAGCTCCCATCAACTCGGACAGTATGGTTTAGTTCTCACATGCTCCGGTAAGCTTTAGCTCCCATCAACTCGGACAGTATGGTTTAGTTCTCACAGTGCTCTGTTAAGCTTTAGCTCCCATCAACTCAGACAGTATGGTTTAGTCAGGGACACACCCAGGGGGAGTTGTTTGGTTTGAGTGCTCTGGTAAGCTTTAGCTCCCATCACCTCGGACAGTATGGTTTAGTTCTCATGGTACTCAGGTATGCTTCAGCTCCCATCAACTTCAAATATCTGCTAACTCTCTGTCTTTGCTCGGAGCTTTAAACTTAAAAATTTAAATTACAATAAAGAATTGCGCCCAGCGGTCTTAATTAAGCTGATATAATTGAGGCGGTAGCTGGAAAAAGGGCGTATTTGTTAAAACAGCGTTTTGAGAAAAGAGAGTTTGAAAATTTCTTTCAGTCCACCATAAAATTATGAAAAGCAGTGATAATATTCTTAGGTTTATATGGTCACAAATCTATTCAGGAATAAAAAGAGACTAATATCAATAAAATCGGAAAATAACTTATTTTGTTATTTTAGTTTTTCTGAAGAGGTAAATACGCCCTTTTGACCATAGACAGAATTCCAAGTATGCCCTTTTTCCATAGACAAATCCATTTACATGTAAAACAAATGAGAAAATAAAGATTCTCATTATGATTATCATTAATTAATTATTTATTAATAGTTTAAAATTTACTAAAAGCCTATATGAACTGGTAAAATATTGCTGAAAATTTTCAAACTCTTTTTTTCTCAAAATGCTGCTTTGACAAATACGCCCTTTTTCTAGCTACCGCCTCAAGTGTGTACAGTAGAACCTCGTTTATCCGGACCTCGGTTAACCGGCTCTCCGGTTTATCTGGATCAAAAATCATGTCCAATATTACCGTAATAAATTAAACTTTTCAACGCAAAAATAAAAATTTTAGACACAGCATTCACATTGTTTTACAATGAACTTTAAATACAAATGTTCTGTAAATCGCGATAATTGTATTTTATAATAACTGAGTTTGTTTTGTGCCGTGTTTGTATGTTGACTAATTGGGACGCGAGTACTGTATGTGAAGCTATAGCCGCCCGCCACAGCCGATGCGTGATGACTCAATGTGGGCCGAGCGACTGCACCTGCACGTAATGTTCGGACATCGAAAGTTCACCAACGATGTTACCATCGATTTTAACATCGAACTAATACCGTCGATGTTGCAAATACATCGATTCTAAAACATCGATGTTTTTAAGCGAAAAACATCGATGTTTTCAACTAAATCATATCGAAGTTTCTAATCTCGATATACCGTTATTCATTTTCAAAAAATGGAAAAATTAACCTTGCAAATTAATGTTGTTATTGTTAGGCTTATTATTATACCGTATCTAAAATAAAAATGGAAATTTAACGTTAGTCCTATTTAATTTCCATATTCAGAGGTCGGAAAAAGACGAAATCTATCTTAAAATTCCACTTAAAAACACATCGATACAAAAACATCGTTGGTAGAAAAACATCGACTTTCTAACATCGATGGTAAAAACATCGAACATCGACCTCCGAACATCGATGTTTGATACCGAACACTACCTGCATGGGAGGCATCTCCTACCCCGCCCTTGAGGCATCTCCTACCCCGCCTGTTTGCTAAAAATAGCCCCCCCCCCCCTCCACGTCGACGCATCCCTCACCCTTCGCGTTGACAGGTGTTATTGTTGCTCAGTATGAGTAAAGAAGATAGACGATTTTTTTACAAGTCTTAATAAAAACGAAATATACTGTACTGTATATTACTCCTGTGTTTGTACATTACTATTGTTTGCTGTACAGTACATTTGTTTTTATACGTTGTTATGATAAATAAATGGTAAGTTTTTCCATTATGTATTCTTTTTATTGATATTCCTATTATGTCCGTTTTATCCGGATTTTCGTTTATCTGGATCATGTCCGGTCCCAGTTAATCCGGATAAACGAGGTTCTACTGTACTTAAAATGTTGATAACAATCAAAATATATTAACTTTTTCAGGTAAAACTAAGTTATTTGTTAACTGATATCAACTTAAACACACACAACTTAGAGTTTAAATGTAACCGAGACCATTTCAGCTGTCTATGAAAGAAGGGCGTAATAACCACTTCACAAAAACAGCTGTATCTCTGTGAATTTTTGTCAGAGAGTAATGAAATTTTGTACTGATTTAAACAGATGTGTGGAAAATCAAAAAATGCAATCTCCGAAAAAAGGGCGTATAGGCCATTACGCCCTTTTTCCAGCTACCGCCTCAATTGGTCCCAGGACCTATCACCTTTGTTTTTTTAACTTCTAATCTCTGTAATCATAAATTTAAACTCATATTCTTAAATTTTGGTCCACAGACCGAAATAAAACATAGTGACATGTCTTGGAATCGTTGGGGCCAGCGTGTTGGGCCTAATTCGTTATTGTAGAAGACATTTTTAATTTTAACACTCTAGCAGTGACATTTGAAGAGTGGATATTTGTTATTGACATTGGAAGAAAAAATTTGTTCAGCTTAGGTACGTCGTTGTCACCTGCAAAATTGGTTAAGTTTGCCTAAACGGGGTTTATTACAGGGTTCCCACTCAACCGTGAAACCGTAAAAACCGTGAATGAGCCGTGAATTTGGCAAACCATGAAAAAACCTGGAAAGAGCCGTGAATTTCGTCATCAGACCTTTAAAATCAGCCAATTTTAAAATAGCCAATTTTTTGATTAAATATAGAGAAATATTTGTATAAATGTATTAGAGATTAAAATGATTCACAATCCCAGACGAAAACAGCAATTGTGTACTCTTAAGACGTAAATTGTATGTACTGTACAAGGCTAGACGGTAGGGCCTGCTAAACTGAGATTTCACTGTGGCTGGGGGGGAGGGGTGGCGACTGGGGAGGTAGGCGATCGGTTGCCTTGGAGGGGGAGGAAGGATTGAAAGGTGAAGAAAGAGAGAAGACTAGATAGCTGAAGACGCACGCTCATTGGTTTACGTTTGCGCGGCAAATAAATACTTGAATTTCTTTCTTCTTTGTTTTCTTATTCTTTACATTCCTTCTATTGTACGATTCAATTATCGGTTTTCAACTACCGATTAATGCATCAATGTCCCCGCTTCTTGTTTTATGTTTCTGAAAACATGCCTGCAGGCGACCAACGTTGTGCCTAACATTTACGGACAGTAAAACACCGATTATCCGGGGGCGTATTAACCAGGCAGCGCTGCTAACCGGTGTTCAAAACTGGGAACAAGAATTATTTTGAAACACGTTTGTTACTTTCAACTTTCACAAAAAACTATTTTACAAAAAAAATGTTATTGAAGTACATTTAATAACGTGCAATTAATTTTAAACAAACACGACATTATTTTAATACGTGTTATATAGATCCTATTTTGCTATTTCAATAGATTAGAGAGTTGATAATCACGAACTTAAACTCTGTCAAGACGCAGTAAATGAACTATCGAATATCGATCGAAAGATTTGCAACATACGCAAGCGCAGACTATCATATTGTCTTTCATAACACGGATGTTTGTTGTCTTAAAACGCAGTGCGGGATTGGCTCGTTGCTATGACGACACACGGTTGTCATGGCAACATACAGTGTGACAGTGCGCAGTGGACTCTGCGCATTGTGTGGGCGGGGAGGAAGGAGAAAGACAGGAAAAAAGAAAGAAAAAATGTTTAAGTTGCGTGCATGTTCCGCAATTATTGCCAGTACAATGTTTTCTGAAGTAGAAAAATAATGTTAAAATCATATCTTATTTTGTAAAATTGTTGCAATTTATTTAATAGCATTGTATTTAAAATTATTTTTCTGTCTAGTATAGTTTGTTTTACCTAAAACATTACATGATTTAATTATCTTGGTACAGAAATTACTTCTCCGCTGTGCTGGCGGCGCCGTCGCCGGCGCCATGCGTCTGCCGAGTTTTCCCTCGTCACTCCCCCTCCCCCCTTCCACCCTACTTTCTCTGTTAAACTGTGCGACCGGCAAAATGTTTTCCTATATTTAGACTGTAAATTTCATAATTTTCGGACCTGAAAAACCGTGAATGAGCCGTGAATTTTAAAATTCAGTTTGAGTGGGAACCCTGTATTAGGTTTTGATACTGTTCTTTTTTTTGGGACACGATGTTGAGAAATATGCGAGATATAGAACTTTATTTCCACTATCGATATATCAGTAACCAATGGACATGCAGCGATGATTCAGGATACCAAATTATTTTTTCTTTAAGTGAATGGTCCAAAACAGAATTTGCTAGTTCTTATTTTTCTATGTAAAATATCCCAAAAACCCATTTTTGAGGGGGTTTGTCCCTCCTATCCCTCATTCTGATGGACCGATTGGGCTGGTTTGCAAACTCGTCCAAATAATTACCACGTGACATTTTTGTTCCATATTTCATTATGATTGGTCAGTTTTTGAAGAGAGTTATCTTGCGTACACACACACACACACACACACACACACACACACACACACACACACACACACACACACACACACACACACACACACACACACGCGCACGCACGCACGCACGCACGCACGCACGCACGCACACACACGCATGCACATGCACACACATTTTCAGTGTATATAGTGTACATATAATTATGTAGGTAATAAGAAGATAGCCCCATCGAAGATGCCGCTCTGAGCGATGAAATGTACATCGGGTAGGACAAATATTACAAGACCTATAGGCAAAACAAGGTAAACAATTGTAACAAGTAATTGTATGTTGTGATTGCATCGATGTTTGAAGTTTTAAGATTTATTTAGTCTTATTTGTGTTTTAGGGTTCGGGTCGGGGATTCAGATAACATCACACCTAAGCCTGAGAAAGTGAGTGGCAAAGGAGACCTTCTGTTGTCGGCCATCTTGCGTTCAAGCCAGCCTACACCTGTGCCGCCAGTGTCGTTCAAACGGAAACTCGAGCACGACCAAAACTTTGAAAACTTCATCCCTCCAAGCACTCATCTCGATTCCAAATTCAGCAACTATCCAAAAAAACACCCTCCTCTAGAAATTCTACCACCTGACAAGTTCAAAGAAAAAACAATCAAAGAAATCATGATGCCTTCCCCTGAACCTAAGAAACTGGAAAAAAGAACAGGTGATAATCCCACTTGGAAAGAAGTACCAAGCAATAATTCTTCTTTAAAAGAAGAACTTAGTGACAATGATGTAATTAAGGATACATCAAGCAATGTTTTTTGTTCAATGGTGAATAGGTTTCGGACCAAACAGTGTGTCAAAAAAGACGAAACAACCAAGTGCCAACTACCAGTCAGTGATTACTTTGTTGAAGAATTTAGCAATCTTGATCTCAATAAACGAGTGGAGGTAAGATTTAAGTATTATTTTACCTAGCCGATAACAAAAAAATCCCATTACTCTTTCTTTTTCAGGATTAAAAAATTTTTTTTTTACTTTAATACTCAACTTTGAATTGTAGAGGTTAAATGGTAAAAAGTGATACTGTAGGAAAAAAGTTGTGTGTATTACAAGTCATTGCAGCACAAGAAATATTGGCCAAATGCGAGAGTTGATTATAGTTAAAATGCATTATTTAACAATGTAAAAATAATTAATTGTCCTTCTCATTAACTAATCCGAACCCTTTGTTATCTGATCCTTAACCAGTCCTAGCTTTTGCTATCCTGTCTCTGCCGGGTTAAAAATCCCATGAAATTTGCCTTCTTTTAACACTGTTTATGGTTTAATACATAAATAACTTAAACTGTTGTTTAAAATTTATATTGTGTACTTAATATCAAACACCCTGTACAGGATATATTTCCTTTTATAGGGTATCTATAAAAGAATTCCGGGATTTTAAAAATTCATATCTTAATGACTGTTGAAGATAGCAAAAAGCAGTTAATTTCTCTAAAGCGAGTAGCTAATCACATTTTTCTAATAAAAATTGAAAATGTTTTTGTGAAGAGGTGGCAGCACTGCGAAGCGTTGATCTTGAAACAACATAGCGCGGCTGCCAGTGCTGTCTGGATTGCCGCTCTAAGGCAACGCCGCAACAAAAGGCTCAATGCGTTATTTTGCTAATAGAAACTAAATATTTTGTCACAGTACAAAGAAACTTTCGAAAATTCGTGATGTTGACCATCACAGGCAACGAATAATCAATTCTGTGGCAACCGTCCCCCTAGACATGCTGGCTAGGACATAAGAAGAGGTGGAATATCGTTATGATGTGTGCAGTGCCACAATCGGGGCTCGTATTGAACTTTATTGAACTGCTAAAAAATTGATAATGCAACCTTTCCAATCATGTATTAAACAATTATATACTTCATTAAAATATTTTGCCTCAAAACCCCGGAGTTCTTTTATAGACACTCTAAATATCTAAAAAAAAAAAAACAGAATCCTAATTCATTCCCATCAATAGTTTTTCAATTGTCATAGAAAATAACCCCATTGCTATGATTTTGAAAATCATAGTCAAAAAGTAAAATCAAATCAAATCAAAATCAGCTTTATTTCAGTAATTATTTACAATACAAGAAACAGTCTTAGCACATATTCTTTACAAATTTACAAATAATTGATTTAGGCTATTCTAAGTATGAAATTTCTCTCACAAAGGCTTTATTGCCCGTGCGTGAGAGAGTATCGCTATCATGCTGTTTTTATTTATAATTACTATAAACTAAGAGTCAACAAGTTTAAAATAAATTTGGAGTAAAATGAAATTTTTTAAATGTCATTGAACTTCAATAGTAGTATGTGGCGGCATATGCAAATGGCATGGTGCCTGCGGCGGCAGCGTTACACCATACCATCTTAAACGTGACCAGTTGTTACTTCCGCCGATTACTAAAGGTACTGGTAACGACTTTGAACGAACAAATCTTGGTATTGGAACCGATGCCCAAGAAATGGTGGTAATAGTGAGAACCAGTACCGAGAATCAACTCATTCCTACTGGTGTTAATAGTTTTGGTTGCGTAGACGCCCCAAGTGCCCTCTGCGTTGGACAAGGCCAAGTTCCGTCGCTCGCTGGACTCGGCCGCTTCCATGGTCTTCCACTGGCGCACTGGACTCCCCCTCACCTCCAGCCCAGCTCCCATGCGCAGAACTTCCCACAGGTTCGACTTTGACAGTTCTATCAACTCTGTGTCTGCCATTAGAAGGTCAGTTCAATTTTTATATGTTGTCATAATAAACAATTACGCAAATTAAATTATGGTTATGTCAGTGAAAGAAAAGCTCTTGGCTATGATTTGTTTGTTTTGAAAGGAGGGATACGCTGCTAACTTACCTGGAGATCTGGTATGAAGTAACACAGAACACAGAATGGGAGACAAAACACATGATATTTTGTCTCTGCTAAAAACTTCCTGAGATGAAGGAATAGGAGAATTGTCTGTTACTACAGTTTTGAATACAGAAGATCCTCTCTTAACCGACCCTTACGGGACCGGACCTAGGTCGGATGAGTTAAAAGGTCGGTTAAAACGGGTAATCCTTTAAACACATAAAATAAAAGCTCTGTTGATTTAGGATTCTGTTAACATCATTGTAAAGCAGTTCTTGGGTTAGAAAATAAACTATAAATATCAACCTATTTTCCAAAATTATTCCTGTAGAAATGTCACAAATAACCCCAAAGCTCGGTCAAAACAAAATACGTCAATAAACTAAATATTAGACGTAATTTCCCATCGCCGGGTATGGGAACGGAAATGCCGCAATTCCTAGAAAAGGGCGGTTAAACCAAACTTTTCTCAAAACAGGGTGGGTTAAAACGATCTTTAATATTTGACAAGCAAGGGCGGATAATCCGATCGTCGGTTAAAACGAGCTCGGTTAAGAGGGGGTCTACTGTATTAACAGTTCAGTGGTGTTGCCAACACTATTATCACTTAGCACTAAATTTCGGAGATTTCATATACATATCTACTCATGTCTTTGCACTATTTATATGTATATAAAATCTCAAAAAATAAGCACCAAATGGTAACAGTGTTGGCAACATTGTACTGTTGATATTTAAAACTGTTGTGAACTGACAATTCTTCTCTCCCCCTTATCTGAGGAAGTCTCTAATAGAAACAGAATATTATGTGTTTTGTCTCCTTTTTTTTGTTCTGTGCTCATCCCAGATCTTCAGGTGAGTTAGCTGTGTATCCCTTCGGTATACACAAAAATTGTTTCAAAAATTGAAACAAACAATTTTTAATCATGGAATTTTTTTCACATTTCATGCACAGTAGCTTATACTAGTATTACAAACTACAAATAGCCATATGTTACATTAAAAAGAAAGATACTTTCCACAAACTTTGTGCCATCCTTTGTTTATATTACTGGGTGTCTACCAGTCGGGAATTCGGGAAAACTGGGAAATTGTCAGGGATTTTGTATGGTCAGGAATCATTGGGTAGAATTAATGAATTTCAACCTTTGGTCGGAAAATTTGAATTTGGCTGTACAACAAACGAGATAGCCTTTTTTGTTGTTACTTTGGTCGTCTCTGCCGGCAAATCTCTTGATGGAATTGTGGTAGAAAAATTTTCAGTCATGTGGCGACTGGAAAATCTGTCATATTGCCACCGGAAGTGTGCTCTTTTCACTGCCGTCAATCTATTGGCTACATAAAGGCCAGAAAATCTGTCATTTACACTGCAGCTGGCTAATCTCCCGGGTCGATTTGTGGCCAGAAAATCTCTCGGTCGTATCAGAGGGCATAAAATCCCTCGCTCTTTTCTCAGCCGTCACATATTTCGGTCTGATTGCAGCTGTAAATCTTCCGCTTGTTTTGCAGCTGGCAAATCTCATGGTCACTTTGGTGCCAACGAATTCCATGCTCTTTTAACGGCCGGAAATATTTTTTAATGCCTATACCGTGGCCGGAAAATATCTTGGTTTTATTGCGGCTGGAAAATCTGTTAGTCACACTGCGAATGACTCTCCTGGCCACATCATGGCTGTCCAATCTCGGCTGTTTTTATGGTCGAACATATCTAAATTGTGTTGCGGCCAGGAAAATTGCTCACTCTTTTTGCGGCCGTTACAACTTGAGTCGATCACGGCCGTCAAATGTCAGTCGGTTATATGGGGCCGTTACATTTTTCTGTCGCATTGAGGCTGAAAATACTCACATTCCCGGCTAAAAAATGTTGTTAGTTGTGTGACCGATTGTCTCTTGACCGTTTGCATCTGGAAACTCGCTCGCTCTGTTCAACGCCGTTACATGATTCGGTCGTAATGCGGGTGGCAATTATCGGTCGTTTATACCACAGCCGGAGACTCTTAGTCATATTTTGGCTGGAATTTCGCTGTCTTTCTGCGGCTGGCAAATCTTTTCGATGTATTGCAGCCATAACATCTTTCGCTTGCATTTCAGCTGTCAAATAATATACTAGTTACAATAATTGTGATCAAGTATTAATTTTAGGAGGCAACGAGCATGTTTCCAATTGTTGGGAATTAGGGGTGTGCGAATATTCGAACTTCAAACTTTTTTGAATCGAATATCGTGATATTCGATTCGATTCGAGATTGCAAAGAAGTTCGATATGACCGAATCGAATATTTAAAGGACTGGCATAAAATCAAAAGTAGGTGAAAACGGTCCCATTTTCAAAATAAAAGTACGCTTTTTTTAGTTGCAAACAACTACGAATCCATTTTTTACATCAGAAACAGTTGCGTCCTCACGTGGACAGACAACAGATGAATAGCTGCTGTAAAATAATACTGACATCGCAGTTTTGCCACCAAATTCCCTTTACCGTGTTGATAAGTCGTGCAGTACTTAGGTTAATATACTGCACAATACCCGACGCGACAACGAATTTTTTCGTAAGATAAATTCTAGTATCACAGCATTAAATCATATAACAAATAATAGTCCATCCTTCATCAGTTCTGTCTCGACCAGTATCCGATACCGACGAAACATTAGTTGAGTTGTTGAGTTTGTAAAAGAGAGAATTGCAATCAAGACCAATCAGAGTTCACCGATGACCGACAGTGTTCAGAGTCGTCTTCAGTTGCCAAAACGAAATATCCCGTAAATATCCCATAAATAAATAGTCGTGTTGGTGTTTCGTACGACTTTTTCAGGCCGTAAATATCTTAAACGGAATCCGGGATCACCATCGCTTCCAACTCTGATACGATGAAGTATAATAATTTTGGGCTGGCAAAGAGTTGGCGGACCTGTTTATTATTTGTCTTTTCATATTTTCGAATTTCGTCGTCGTTCGAAACTTCGTCTGCTTCTGCTTTTGCTTTTGAAGTTTAGTTGTTGTTAATAACTTTAGAATGTCTATCGCGTGTTTGTTTCAATCACTCAGATTTCTTTATTTTTCAAATAAGCAATTACGTAGAAATAGAAACGTTGAATGATCAAAAATTGGTTTTATTTTGTTGAAATCTGACGAATCAGGCGGAGCGTGTTTATTTTGATACGTGATTAAAATGGTCATTTTTAGATAACAGTACAATGTTGGTTTGACAACTTAAGCCTATGATAATAATTAATGAGTTTGCTTGCTGTTTATAATATAAAACAAATAAAATTTGTTGTAAGTAAATGGCAATTGTAAATTATTTTAAAATTAGGTTAAGTTTACTTGTCTGACTTATTATTTTATAGTATTAGGCCTACTTTAGGAGAATCAAAATCTTTGTTCTCAGGCATTAATGCACAAATAAAATTGTAAGGCTTTCTTTAAATATGAAGTAGTTAGTGAACCAAGTTTTATATTTAATTCTTTGGGCTATCCCTTAAGCCTAGTCCTTGTTCAAATAATTTATTGGTTCATTAATAGGAAAAGGAACAAAGGGATGCAGAGGCTTAAAAGTGAACAAATTTAGGTTGCAGTAGAAAAGGAATTGATAAGTAGCCAAATCCTGAAATTGCTCCTATAGGCCTAATTATGCTTATTCAAATGAATATTACCTATGCTTAAGGGGAATCAATAAATTTCTAAATTCTTAACAGTTGATTAGTTGTACCTTTGTGTACCTTAGTAATTGATATTTGACCTATATTATTTTGACTTGTTATAATGCTATTAATAATTAAATAAGATAAATACAGGGAGGGGAGGGATAAAGTAAGGACAAGAGTAAAGAAAACACAATGAAATAACACTTTTGTTTTGATAACATTATATTAATTATTGAAGAGTTGCTAAAAAATTGCTTGGTAATTTGCTGAGTATACAGGTTTGCTGCGAGAGGGTATTTATACTTACATGCTGCGATTTAAAATTTGATCTCATTTGAACGAATAACCATTGACATAAATATTCGTTTCGAAAATATTCGATATTCGGAATAGTTATAAACTACTCGATTCGATTCTATTCGAACCAAAAAATCACTATTCGCACACCCCTATTGGGAATGTTTTTGAAAATGGTCGGGAATTTACGAAATCTGGTAGACACTTTGTATTATGTTAATTAAATGAGTAATCAGTACTTAGATTTAACATGGTAATCTTTTGAAAGGTAAATCTGAACAGATCAAGGCAGTCGAATGTTCAAAAGATATTTTGTTCGACATTTAATGAAATTTTCTGTTATTTTTATTTTAAAGCCAGTTGGAGATAACCTTTTTTATTTTTTACTGGTGTTAACTTTAGGACTATGATAATCAGTCTATTGTATCTTTTAAAACTAAAATCAAGCTTAACAATTCAAATGTTTGGTGATTGTTGAAAAAGATCGGCTCGAAAAAGCTTGAGCTTGAAAACTTTTCAAAAAGTGTGGCTCGGCTCAATTTTTAAAATTACTTTTTGCACACCCCTAGTCAAAATAAAAATAAAAAATATCTAAATAATTTAATTCCTCTAAAAAATATTTAAAATTAAAAATCCTACAACTAAGCCTACAGATGATAGTGATAGTGATGTGTTTGTGTTGATTTGATTTTTGTAAGGGTTCAAAATACAAAATTCTTCGGGTAGAATATAATGTATCTAACAACACACATATACAGTATCTGTAAAATATTAGTTGGGGTCTTTATACCACCAGACAGATGTTCCTAATAACTAGTTTAAAAACATTGTGAACTGTTCATTTCTCATTAATTCATTCTCATATAGCTTTCAGAATTATCTTATGTGTTGCAACATCGCAAACAAATTGAGTGAAGTTGTACTCATACAAAAAGAAGGAGTTAGAATTGTTTTAAATTTGAATTGCCTGGATACTGTCAAAATTTACTCCCTGAATTGAGAATCACAACTGATTTCTGTCAATTGGTTTATGAAACAGGCTTCACATTAAAAGTATTAGTTCTGATTTAGCTACTCTTGGTGGTCATAAACAATATTATGTATACCACGTGGTAGAAATAATTTTGCTTTCTCCTGTCACAGATTATGACTGTTTGCCAAGAAGCTGTCATAAAATTTGCAGAAATAAAATTTTTGAACCATTTGGCCAACACAATAAAAAAATTGAACAAACATTAATATTCTGGAAAGAAAGCTATAAAAGCAACTGGTAATGAGACCAATATTTTCCCAATGATTTTTTTATAATAGACCAAATTAAAATAATTTTAATCTTATTGTCTATAATTTCTAATTACTTTTTAATAACAACAAATTCATATTCAAATAAAAAACCTCTTTTACTTTTAATCTATACTAAAGTCGTTCAGAAAGTGAAGAACGTTTTGTCACTACGTCTAGCCTTGTTGCCCTACCTCTATAATTGAGTGTTTGGCCGAAAACTCCGCTCCTGACCTCAGTTTGAGACAGTGTGTTCCAGGTCCACGACAATGTACACCTCCGTGCAGCAGCAGTAACGTCACAGAACTTTGCTGCATAAATTAGGACATTTTCAAACTAACCCTATCTGGTCCCAAGTGATTATAATTCTTTTTACAAAATTAGGAAAAATATTTCAGGCAGAAAAGTGTTTGAAAATGATAAAGAACTGAAAAACCAACATGATAAGGTAATTTTCTCTTGGCAGGACTTCTGCTGAACACTGCCATTTTGAAACGCTGCAAGAAAGAAATGTGTGATTGGTTAGCAATGAAACTTGGCTCAAATTGAGTTCAGGGGTGGAGATTTCCCCTGTGCACTCAGTCACGGAGATGAGCAACAATACTGCAAGAAGCAACAAAATGTTCTTTACTTTTTGAATATAGTTTCTTTTTAGAAACTTTTCTTATTTTTCTTTTGGTTTATACATTGTATGCGTACGTTCTACTTGTAAGAAGTGTGTAACTTCTTATTCACGACATCATTCAAAGTGTACCCTGTCCTTCAGATAAATCAAGTTTTATTGATTGATTGGTGGTGAACAAAGTTTTATTGATCGATGGATTGATTGGTGATAAATCAAGATTTATTGATTTACAGATTGGTAAAGAATATAGTTTAATGATTCATTGGTGACAAATCAATTTTGATTTGATTGCTTGTGTCCAGTGCTCTGTTTGACTCGGAGAGTGGAGATGACACAGAGAGTGACAGCAGCAAGTCCCCGTGTTCTCCGCAGATTGATATTCCATCTAAAGGCGAGCCATGGGCCATCCACTATCAGTCCCCTGGATCTGCACTTCTCGGTATGTCTTGTTACTCCTATGTTTTCTGTATAAAATACTGTTTCATTTATAAATATACTTTTAAGACAATGTGTGTGCTTGTCAGTGCATTAGTTTATTGGATAGAGCCTACACCAGTACAGGGCCACCGCGTGGTTTATTGGCTCCCAGGGCGAGATGTCGTCAGGTGCCCCCCCCCTCAAAAACACTATGAATGAACGACGCTAGCTACACAAAGTCGTTGACTGTGTTTTAAGGTGTATACGTCACGTCCCATCTGTATTTGACGATTTTGGAGGGGGTGCTACACATATTTGCGTTCGCACAAGACGCAACGACCTCATTCGCATTCGCACAGGCAACGCAAAGTCGTGGAAAAAAGCGCACTATTTTTCATTAGCCAAATAAGATGTTGTGGGTTAGCCCACCCCTACTATTCACACACATCACGTCACATCCACATTAGGCCTATTCGGCCGTGTATGCTCCTCAGAGCATTCCATTCCAGCTGTGATGTGGTGTAATGCGTATGTATAGCCAGTACCATTTGATTACACACAGCATATACCTCAAAAATGGACGGACGTGTCGAGACATATACTTTATTTCAGTAATAATTTATGTGTCTGTTGTAAACTCTACTTCTAGTAATATGTAAGTCAGGTGAAAAATTATAAAGCTAACTGTGTTTAAATGAAAATTATAAGTTTTGTATTTTATTGAATTATTGATAGTTACTTTTTTCTGTAAACTGATACTATTAATTTGTCCTTATAATTTAGGGCTATTAGAGGAATTGGGAGGCCCTCATAAAAAATCAAATCAATATTTTATTCTTGAACCAGTTTTTATTATATATTATTTATCTTATTTGTTGGTGCTGTAAATCAGTTATTTAAATTTAACAATAAACTTTATTCATAATAATAAAAGTGGTGCTACTTAGTTGGATAGATATTTAACGAGAGATTCTGGAATTTTGAAAAAAATTGTACTTCCAGTACGGGAAACATACTGGAATTTTAAAATCAGATATCAGTAGACACCATGTCTTGTTTTGTGGCATTTTAATAATTCATTTTGTTTATATATTTGGTGATAACAAAAGTGAAACTCATGTTTAAAAACCATGAAAGGGTTTGTTGTGGGCTACAGGAAGTTTTGAAGAGTCGGTGCTCAACGGGAGGCTGGAGCCAGTCAGCACGGTTCACGGGTTCACGGCAGACCTCGGCGCCTCGGGCTCCTTCTGCCCCCCCCACCTCGTCCTGCCCGTCACTGTGTTCTTCTATACGTTGGGCGACAATGACAAGGTCTCCACTCCATATCTTGTAAGTCTCTTGGTCGTCTGATGTAACAGTGGTCTTGGTGAGTCGGTGTGCAGTCGCTAGGAACTCGAGGCCACAAATTTAATGTTGTGGTTTCAAGTCTTCTTACCACCAGTATCATTTAACAGCACTGTTCATTCTTTTACTGATTTGGCTTTCTCCTTGCTTTGTTTCGATAACGTCCATGCACAGATCAGTAGTCTTTGTGGACGAAGCAAATGCAAGATGAATAAAAGTCCTAATAATTGTTATCTTAAGTTTATTTTTTTCACGCCTGAGATCTTCTTGGTTCCCCCGCATAGAGTAGTCAGTTTGCTATAAATTAGCCGACGTTTCGGCCTCGTTACAGACGTCCATCTTCAGGGCGAGCACGATTCCACTTCTGTAACGATTCCAAAATGTCGGCTAATTTACAGCGAAGTGACTACTCTATGCGGGGAAACCCAGAAGATCTCAGGAGTGATTTAAGTGCCCACGGAAGCTCATTATAGAAGATTAAGTTTATTTTTTCACTCTTCTCGTGTAGTTAAAATGTATGATCCTCTTTAATAAGTATTTTCCATTATTAGTAACTAAGTATGAGTGGATTCTTAATGTCAATTAATGATTCCATCGATTCTTAACGTTTCAACTTTTTGAACCTAGTAGAATAATAAATTAGCAGCACTTATTTAGGCCTGGTTTGCACGACGACCAGACAGTAGGACAGCGGAAAAAAATTCTTTTGTTCTCTTTTGTTTAAAGGTGTTACTGTCCACTGTACTGGTCGTTGTGCAAACCAGGCCTTAGTTTTAATGCTTTTAATGTGTCCATGTTTATCAAAATAACTCTTGTCAAACTAAAACCAAATAAATGAATACTTTAAAAATCTAACTCAGCTACTCATTATTTGTCCACTGAACACTGCATTGCGCCATTTATTTTTGTAAGCTCTCTGACTACCCACCTCACAACTGACCCTGGCCGACAACAAATTCAGTAGCTTTGAAGTAAAGCAAGTAAACCCTCCCCTAATGGACTTGTAGCGCACACAAGGCATCTCCAGCATGTGGTCTTGCCTTGTAGAAAGAGCGGGTCTTAATCTCCCTCTAGACACTCTGGCCTTCTTTTTATTCATGTTGATCATGTAAACCTGTTCATTATTAACTCTGGCCTTCCTTGTACCTGAACTTGTTAACGTGCAAGGATTTGGTTTTATCTAAAATTTCAATTAATTGTTGGGATGGACAGGATTGAATTTTCAATTCGGAACGGGACGAGATTTTTTCCTTCCCTCTTAAATTTAGGACGGGACAGGACAGGATTTTTGTCTTCCCTAAAGCTTCGGGAAATACTCGTTAAAAAATTTATTTTATTTTATTATGATAATAGCAATAGGTTAAAAACAATGTCAAATACAAATATTTGTACTAAGTAAATACAGTAGAGTCCCACAAACCCGGACTAATGTGGACCGAACGGTGTCCGGGTTTGTGAAAATTCCGAGTTATCAGGAAATGAGTAAAAATAAGAAAAAATAAGAATAGTTTCTGTTATTTCTACGAGAAATCATTTATTTATTGCACAGTAAAAAATATAAAAACTATATTAGTTTAAAAAAACTTAAAGAAACTAAAACCGTTTTTAATAAAACTGTGTCACACCGTGCTCTGGCCTTGAATCTCAATGCACTTATTGCTCTGGCAGGCTTTCCGAGTTATCCAGAATTCCAGGTTATCGAAGTCCGGGTTTGCGGGACTCTACTGTACTGACCAAATTCCAAGGAATTAATTTAAGTGAAAACTAGTAACCTATAACCCATGAAAAAATTAGCAAACATAAACAAATTCCAAAAAAAAATAATAAAAAAAACTAGTTCAGATCACACAATATACCGGGTGTCCCATAATAGTCCCCCCCCCCTAACTTTTTCCTACATTTTTTCAAATATCAATTCCACACCACCCCCAAACATTATTGGGTAGGTAATGCTTCATTTTGAGGGGGTACCCAATTTTGGCCGCCATCTTGGATCCGCCTTATTGGATCCAAAATAATTTTTTCAAATGTAAAAGTGGTGTTGTGACCCATCATTTCGAACTAGATTTTTTCACTGATTACAATGCCGCAATCCGTTTTTTAATATCTCAATTGGTTCTCAAGATATGGGTACTTTAAATTTATTTATTTTCAACCAATTTTAACATTACACATTGATAAAATAGGCCCATAACCACAAAATAATGCTAGATAGTGACGAATAACCACCATCAGTCATTGTTGAGCGATTTACACTTAACTTTCACCAATGTAAATTTTTTGGCCGCCATCTTGGATTCGCCATTTTGAAATGAGGTAGGTTATTTCAAATACGAAGTTGGTATTGTGACCCATCATTTCAAACTAGTTTTTTACGCCAAATTCAGTGCCGCAACCTGTTTTCAGCTATAAAACTTATTTTTTGAAACATTCATATTTTTTGAGATTTTTATTAGAAACATGTCAATATCTTGAAAACTAACAATATAATTAAAAACGGGTTGCGGCATTGATTTTGGCGTAAAAAACTAGTTTGAAATGATGGGTCACAATACCAACTTCGTATTTGAAATAACTTACCTCATTTCAAAATGGCGAATCCAAGATGGCGGCCAAAAATTTACATTGGTGAAAGTTAAGTGTAAATCGCTCAACAATGACTGATGGTGGTTATTCGTCACTATTTAGCATTATTTTGTGGTTATAAGCCTGTTTTATCAATTTGTAATTGTTTAAATTGGTTGAAAATTAATTAATTAAAAGTACCCATATCTTGAGAACCAATTGAGATATTAAAAAACTGATTGCGGCATTGTAATCAGTGAAAAAATCTAATTCGAAATGATGGGTCACAACACCACTTTTACATTTGAAAAAATTATTTTTGATCCAATATGGCGGATCCAAGATGGCGGCCAAAATTGGGTACCCCCTCAAAATGAAGTATTAGCTACCCAATAATGTTTGGGGGTGGTGTGGAACTGATATTTGAAAAAATGTAGGAAAACGTTAGGGGGGGGGACTATTATGGGACACCTGGTATATTTATAAATGTGTCTGTAAGCACGATAGCGCTCGCAAAAATATGGCGGATCCAAGATGGCGGCCAAAATTGGGTACCCCCTCAAAATGAAGTATTAGCTACCCAATAATGTTTGGGGGTGGTGTGGAACTGATATTTGAAAAAATGTAGGAAAAAGTTAGGGGGGGGGGCTATTATGGGACACCCGGTATCTCCGGCCATGGTTGAGTCAGCTGGTAGCCATGGTGCAGGGGGGAGAGGGGTACTTTTCTGAAGACATTGTTCTATTACCCCGCTACTTGTCAAAAGTTATGTTTACCAATATTATATGTTGAAAATAAAATTTGATACGGTTAGTAGTATAGTGCCCATAGGCGGAGATATAATGGGCGAACTTTAACTGAATTAAATTGTCAATTATAAATAATACACACAATCATTCCTGCCACTTTTTTGTCATGTTATTTCCACCGATTAACCGCTATCGTGAATACCTACGATTGTTTTTCTCACCCAATTGCGAGTTTCGCAATGTTATGTTTGCCATTTATCAGCGTTCGGCAAATACACGCGATCGTTTGTACGGCCGATCGTGAGTTCCTCAAAACTACTTATCGGACGTTTATCCGTGATCGGCAGATACATGCTATCGTATTTCGCGGCTGTTCGTGAATTTCGCAAACACTACTTTTGCTGTTCGTCCGTGACAGGCAAATACGCGCGTTCGTTTTCACGGCCGATTATAAGTTGCGCAAAGTGAGATTTACTGTTTACTCGCAATTGAAAAACACCCTTGAACATTTTTTGTGGCCGATCGCGAGTTCCGCAAAGCTATGTATTGGCCTTTTATCCGCGATCGGCAGATACTGCTATCATATTTCGAGGCTTTTTGCGATTTCACAAAGCTATTTTTCTGTTCGTCTGCGACTGGCAAACATGAGGAATCTTTTTTCGTGGCAAGTTTCGTTAAACCAAACTCGTTTGGTTGCAATCGCTAGAACGATCCCGTCCCAAAATTACAATAAATAGAAATCCGACTTGAAAATTGAGAATGTAACTTTCCCGAAAATTTCCTGAAATTTCGGGACCTGACCACCCTTAATTAATTGTAAAAATCAAACTATATCGCTTAAAAAATGTTGAATAAAAATAAAAATAAAATTGATCAATTTAATTTAATTTTTATTTGAAATATATTTTTTTCTGTCTGTTCTGTGTGTTCTGTCTGTCTGATTTTAATTCATGGGTTTCTGGCAGGCCAAATGAGTGCTTGACGCATAGCACTGTCTTTTCTTCACTCTACTCTGACTAAATTTCCTCGAACTAAAAATGTTTCAGGCTCATATCAACCTGGGCAAAAAAGGATATGTAGTGCCTCGCAGTGGCACGATCCAGGTGACTCTTCTCAACCCCCTGGGCACCGTGATAAAGATGTTTGTCGTCTTGTACAATCTGACAGACATGCCGAGCAATTCCCACACGTTCGTTCGCCAGCGAACTCTCTACATGCCAGCGGGCTTGTCTCAGCCTGTCGACAACTCTCAGAAGTACCTTCGCTACCTCATTCACCTCCGGTAACTATTTGTAGCCTATCTTATGAAAAAACCAGTCGGGTCAGTAGTATGTTTGAAATACAGGGTGTTTTATTTTAACTTGCATCTTAATTTATTTTAAAACTAAAATTAATTTGAGTATTCCGTTTGCTATAATCGTCTATTACCTTTAGGGGAACCAGTTCTCATATATAAACTTCAACCTCTCATCAACCCCATTCTCACCACCACCCTTAACTTAAAATTTTCAAATGGCAAAGTACCCTTTGTTATTTGTCAAATTAAAGAGAAACATTTTGGTGAAAGAAAAATTGAAATTGCATCATGTGTTCCCAAGATATTGCATTTTTAAGGGCGTGTTTGACAAAAATTTTAATTCTTATTTAATTAAAAATTAAAACAGATATGAAGATGCAGTTTGCGGGAAACGGTTTATGATGCAGGGGAAATGAGCGCGGGAAATTCAAATTCAATATTTAATGAATCCCCTCCCCCCTAACCCTTACATTAAAATTTGACATGCAGGAACAAGATGGAGTCTGTTAGAGGTATTTTCGTCACGAATGACCAGTTGTCGATGTTCCGACAGGTTCGCCAGCTCCAAGTCAGGGCGCGTGTCGCTGCACACAGACATCCGCATGATCATCTTCCGCAAGTCGGACATGGACACGGCCTCGGGCCACGGCGCCGACACCGCCTACGAGATGCGCTCCTTCACCTCCGGCCCCACCAACCCCAAGTTCTCCCCTCGCAAGTGAACACTCATGATTGTGATACCGGCAGATCTTTTAAGTTTGTTACGTTTCTTAATTTTATTTGATCGTTGTGACGGATGTGTCCGATCGACCATCGAGTTGTAGATTTCGGTTTGTGTTCGTTTCGACGACCGGTTCGAATAATCGTTGTGATTTCCATTAGAGGTTTCGGGCCCGGGCCGGTCGGAGGCCGCCCAAATTTCTTTCTGTTCTTTTGTTTAGAATATTTATAAACACTATTATGTCTTTCAATTTTAGAGTTAGTCCGGTAGATCCATTATTATAAAGAGTAACTATAGAGTAGATAGATAATATATAACATGTTTCGTATATTAATTGTACGGTAAGATAACGCGTATAACGAGTGATGCTAGTTGGAGTCTCTTTATCGATAAATGATGAGCCCTTTTCTGTTTAGTTCTCGACCTGTGTTAGCCTGGCATTTTCTTGTATGATTTCTGTTTTGTAATATGGGCTACATATTCTTTTTTTACCGAAGTAATTTTTTTAGAAGTAATTCTCTTCTTTTAGTTTAAGATGAGGCTACTTTTTTAAAATTATGAAATCATTTACAGTTTATCATTGAGATATGGTATTGATGACAATCATTGTTTTGGAAAATATCATGATTACCTCATTTTTAGTTAGTCACTTTAATGGTAATAATTAAGGGATGTCTGCTTCAATCAATAGTTTGATAAATAAGTTCGTTATTTTGTAATCGTTATAACGAAAATCTAATAAAGGTTTTGAAATATTGAGTAATTTTGATATTTTTGATTGAAAATAACATATTTTGTAGCAAGGGTATATTTTTATTTCTATTGTTCAACATTATGCCCTTATGAATTTATCGCCAATATAAGGGTACATTAAACAAAAATTAAAATTTAGTATTTAGAATCAAAAGCAAATGTCTTTAAGATTTCACTTTATAAAACGTTTACTTGATTAACAAATCATTAAGTTATAGTGGGACTTTAATAAAAGCCTTCATAGTGCTTCAAGTCTTGTATTTTAACACAATCAGTACAATTTCAGTTTAGTAATGTTCTCAAACAGATTCATGGTCAAAGTGAGCGAGTCCAAGATGTTGAGGGCCGATCTTACGTTTACAGTAGCGCCAACATGACAGATTGTATTTGAAATAAAAATTACTTATATAATATATAATAATAATAATGAGTTAGCTCACAACACTTCCTCCTTTGAATTATTGACAATGAAAATTTAAAAATTTTAACTGAAATTAGGTTTACAAATTCTGGTAACAATACAGGACAAAAGTTACAACTGGTTTTGCGATTACAATTTTCTTGATTAGCAAATCATTAAGTTAATTAATTGACAAAGCAACACAAAATAATTTTTTTTTAAGAAACTCAATGGAATCATTGCAAAATAAGATTTGAATGATTTGACTAAAAGAAAAACTAGAATGAAAACAATCATTAGCCTACTTAGGCTCACTTATAATAACTTAACATCAGTAATCTTTTCATAAATTCAAATTCTTCTAGGATACAAATTTCTTTTATGGTTACAATTTACTTGAATGATACTTCGTTAACAACTCGTTAGGTTTACTGGCAAAGCAGAACAAAATAAAAATCTTTATACAAGTTATAGTCATCGATGCAAAATAGGATTTGAAATGCTTAACCTAAAAAGAACTAAGATGAAAAACAACCAATAGCCTACCTGGGCTCTCTTATAAATTACTCAACATAAGTAAACATTACATGGATTCATTAAATAAATTTCCTTCTGACAGATATATTTGAGCAAGTAAAACGAGAAAAAAAAATATTTAAGTTGTTTAACCTTGAGGTTATGAGGCTTGACAGTGGTTAAGATTTTAACAAACAGCCTACATAACAAAACAAACTTTCTCTGTAAACAGTACAACTAAAAATCTTAGTTTATTTTGGTAGACCATGAAGTTAGTGCAGCTAACTTAAGAAAACTCATAGTCTCTGAATTTCACGGGTGGTTTAGTAACTCGACCAAACATGGTTTTATACCCACTGGCCACAACTGTCTCAGGACTATGCCTTGGAGGCACATTAACATCATTACTTCCACTTACAGTGGGAGAATTATTTCTAGACATTGGTGAACTTACATGAGACCTAGGGGTACTAGGCGTAATTGTCTGAGGACTAAGCCTTGTAGTCAAATTAATATCATTACTTCCACTACTTACATTGGGAGACACATTTCTAGACAATGATGGACTAACATGAGACCTAGGGGTATTATGGCGTGCTTGGCCTACTTAACACAGTTGTCGCTGAGCTTTGTTGAGGGCTAACGACTGATCTCCTACTTGGCGTTAAATGAGGACTACTCTGAGTAGTCTCCTGAACAAAATCTAAATCATCATCATGACTAAATACTCTAGTAACATTGGATTTATCAATCCTAGGCCTTAAATAAAAACTGTTTCTTCTTAAAACTCTACCATTTTTCATTTGAACTAAATACGACCTTGGCATATTAGATAGGCCTACGATTTGACCCTGTTCCCACATTTTACTCCTTAGATTGTACACATATACAAGATCCATTGGTTTGAAATCTGCTTTAACCTTTGTTGTCTTATTGTAATGTTGAGCTGATTTATTTTGTTTCGCAACAATAGCTTCTTTTACATGACTTGAATTATTCAAAGTAGGCTGTAGCAAATTTTTAGAAACAGGCACTTTGGTCCTTAACCTACGACTCATCAGTATCTGTGCTGGTGATAAACCTTCTACAACAGGCGTATTACAGTACTCCAATAAAGCCAACTGGAAATCTTGATTAGAGTCATGACACTTTTTCAACATTTTCTTAATTGTTTGTACTGTTCTTTCAACTTGCCCATTTGATCTTGGATATAATGGACTTGTGTTTACAACCTCGAATCACCATTCTTTGGAAAACTCTTTGAACTGAAACAACCCAAAGGGATTGTTATCCCCGACAACTTGCATAGGAATACCATGACAAGAAAATATAGGCTTTAAGCACCGTATTACCTCTGTTGTTGTTTTACACTTCATGTTTACACATTCGACCCATTTAGAAAAATAGTCAACTAAGATCAGGTAAATGTTAGGGCCTATTTCTGCAATGTCAATACCAACTTTACTGAACGGCAAATCAGGTATTTCGTGACTTTTCAAAGGTTCCTTAGCACTAAGGTTCATATGTTTATTGCAACTAGAACACTGAATTACAAGGTTCTCAATATCACTTGTCATGCCAGGCCAGTAGATAAGCTCACGAGCCCTGGCTTTGGTTTTCTCTATTCCAAAATGGTGTTGATGCAACAACTTTAGCATACCAGGTCGAAGACAGTAGGGTTCAACAATGTTATCATTAAGAAAAACCATACCATCATTTACATACAAATTACCTCTTTGATTGAAAAATACCTTAACTAGCTCTGGAACTTTAGACTTTTCTGGCCAACCATCATAAAAATATTTGCAAACAGCACTTAATGCAGGATCATTCCTGGTTGCCTCTCTAAATTCACACTTCTTAGCCTCAGAAATTGCTAGTTCATTAGGAACTACTAAATCAACACTATTACTTGTCACATTGCTAACATTGGATGTGTTATCTAGACGCGACAACATGTCGGCGACAACCATACTGCTACCTGGTCTGTACTTGATAGTAATATCATAGTTTAACAATTTAAGCTTAAAACGCTGTAGCCTAGGGGACATTACCTTGTGAATAGGCTTTTGCAAAATAGACTCAAGAGGTTAACTGTCATTATATACAACAAATGGTTTACCATACAAAAGACTGTGAAACTTTTTTACTGCCACTACTATGCTTAACATCTCTTTTTCCACTTGGGCGCATTGAGTCTCGGTCTGAGTTAGGCTACGAGATCCAAAACTTACCGGTCTTCCTGCCTGTATAAGACAGTAACCAACAGCATCTTTACTACTGTCAGCATGTATTTCAATAGGCTTGTTAGTATCAAAAGAAGCTAATACTGGTGCTGATGTTAGAGAACATTTCAACTTCTCAATACAACTTGTATGAATAGGCAACCATTGCCAATCAGTATCTTTCCGTAACAATTCTCTTAGAGGACTAATTAGGCTAGACATGTTAGGAATGTGATCCCTAAAGTAATTGAACATACCAAGAACTCTTTGTAGTTCCTTCTTGCAGGTTGGGTTGGGCAATTTAACAATAGTCTCAATGTGCTTATTATCTACACACACACCTTCACGAGAAAATACATGACCCACAAAGGTGACTTTGTTCATCCGATACTGCAACTTTTTAGGATTGAACTTTACCCCATTTTCTCTAGCCCTCTCTATTACCTCGGCTAATATCTTATCATGACTCTCTTCCGAAGGAGCCGCAACTAGGATGTCATCAAAATATACAGTGACCCCAGGTATATTACTAAATATCTTAGAGTTAAGCTTATGAAATAGCTGAGGCGCTACTGACAAACCAAACGGCAATCTTTTGAACGAAAAACATCCAAAAGGGGAACTGAATGTACACATGTCCGAGGACTCAGTATCTAGTTTAACATGAAAGAAACCATCTTTTAAGTCAAGTACACTAAAACATGTTTTACCTGAGAGGTTAGACTTAATTTCATCCATTGTCGGAATCAGATACGGTTCTGGCTTTATATCCTGATTGAGTGCTTGGGGATCCAAACACAACCTAAGAGATTTGTCGGGTTTTTCAACGATTACCAAGTTACTTACATAACTACCAGGACTGTCATTACGAACAATAATATCTAACTCTTCCAGATTCTCAAGTGTAGACTTAAGTCTAGGTAAAATTGCATTTGGAACTCTACGTGGAGGTTTTACTACAGGATTGGAATTTTCTTTGAGCCTAATTTTATACTCATAAGGGAAACACCCGATACCAGTAAAAACATCTTTGTTGTCTTTTATAAACTCTTCCTTAGATTTCAACTGAACATCATGAACCCTAGCAATCAATCCAAGCTTTACACATGTCTTAAGACCAAGAATGGGTACGCACTTAGTACCAACAGGTTTAATTACAATAAATTCTTCAATTGATTCAACATCATTCAATTTACAATTCAAATTTACTTTACCTATGGTTTCTAACTTAAAACCTCCATAAGATTCAAGTCTTACACTACTTTTATTAAGTTCAAATGGTTTACACTTATTTAATACATCAAAGGGAATTAGATTGACTTCCGCACCTGTATCGAGTTTAAATGAAACAGGCTTTTCATTAATCATGACTGTTTGTAGCCAACAATTTTCGCTTTGAACTTTGACATCATTGACAGTCTTAATACTAATTCCATCAATTTGAAACTCAGGGCATTCTAGGCCTGCTTGAAACACTTCATTAACATTTTTAATAGAATCAGACCTATGGTCTCTCGGACCAAACTTATTTGGATTTTTATTTCTAGGTTTCTGACATCCAACAGCAAAATGATTTAACTCGCCACAATTTAAACATGTTTTATTGTAAGCGGGACAAGCAGCACGAGTATGATTAGTATTGCATTTTTTACACAAATAGGCTCGGCTATAGGAATAACCTACCCTACCACTAGCTTTACTTAGTTTATTATCACCAGATGTTTTGGAGCGTTGGTACTGTCCGTGAACAGCGTGAACCACCTCTTCTTTAACGCTAGATTTTGGTTGTTGTGCAGCAAGAGCAGTGAAATCACCACTTTTAACTTGCTTGTTATTTTCACCTAGCTTAACGGCATCAAGCTGTTCCCTACTTTGTTCCGAAAGCTGACACGGTTTGACAGCGTCAGCTAATTTCAGATCTGGACGTCTTAAGAGTCTTTCCTGAAGGGCTTCATCCCTGATGCAGAGAACAAGCTTGTCCCTGATTAAGCTTTCCTCCTGATCCCCAAAACTACAGTATGACGCTAGTTTCTTCAAGTCCGTTAGAAAGTTTATGAAAGGCTCACCTTCCTTCTGGACCCTTTTAAAAAACAGGAATCGCTGATACGTCTCATTTCTCTTAGGAGAAAAATGTTTATCAAACTCACTTAAAACATCATCGAACTTAAGGGTTTCAATTGACCCTAACTTAAAAGTCTGGTAAATTGACAAGGCTTCACTGCCAACTACATTTAGAAACTGAGCTATTTTAATTTCATCGCTCTTAAGAGTCTGCCTCCGTGGCTTTGAGGAAAAGTTTAAATTGTTCTTTAAAAAGAACCCAATCCTGGGCCACATTTTCTGAAATGATGAGTTTTTCTGGGGGCCTGAATAATCCCGTCATCATTGTAACTCAGGCTTAGGCCTGCAAAGTAAGTTACTTATTATACTTACAACCATATCTACCATATCTTCACCCACTCAAACAAACACGACTGCGCCATATAAAACGTTTACTTGATTAACAAATCATTAAGTTATAGTGGGACTTTAATAAAAGCCTTCATAGTGCTTCAAGTCTTGTATTTTAACACAATCAGTACAATTTCAGTTTAGTAATGTTCTCAAACAGATTCATGGTCAAAGTGAGCGAGTCCAAGATGTTGAGGGCCGATCTTACGTTTACAGTAGCGCCAACATGACAGATTGTATTTGAAATAAAAATTACTTATATAATATATAATAATAATAATGAGTTAGCTCACAACACACTTAATTGTTTACAATCTTGTTTTGTATAACTTTTGTATTTGAACATTTAAAAAGCGATTTTAAGTGGTTTTATCTTTTTTATTGTCATTTTTTTGTGAGGTAATCTTTATTCCAGCACAATAAAAGCTGAATTTGGAGTTCTTGCATATTTGTGCAACATAAATAAATGTACATGTGGATAAGCTAACCCACAAGTATTGAATATTATTGAAGACAAGTGGTAGAAATCACACAGATTTTCATTTGAATTTGAATTTGGTTTATTATCTATAAATAATATCAGATCCAAATGTTCATTTTTGGTTCATTATTATTCGGTAATGTTGTGTCGGGATGGGAATAAAGAAAAATCAAGTAAATACAAATCCCAGCATAAAAACATGGACTTTTTTATTTTTAAAACATCAAAAGGATTCCTTAATTTTTTGCTTGTATTTACCTTAACTATTAATTTTTTGATGTAATTTGATCACACCATCACAGGTGGCAATATTCATGTTTTAGCTCCAAGCCAAATTAATGTATTTGTATACATTAGAATGCTGTTGCTAAATGTATAATCTTATGTAAAAAGGACTTGGTCTATTGCTTTCACAGATATCTGCTGCATTGCCTTTCCTAATTGAAGTATTGATAAAGCTAAATCTAGTTTATCTGGGAATTGATCTATCTCAACAGTTTAATACTCCATCCATAGGCTCAAACATGTTTGAAACTAGTTTTGTTCCCCACCATGTATAAAATATTTTTAAATAATTTTTGTAGAAACAAAAAGATGTGATTTTATTCAAGCTCATGGTACAATTCTTATAAGAAAAGAAATTAAATAAAAATTAAAAAGGAGATCCATAATATATTAAAATTAGTATTCATCCATATATTATAACCTTTTTTTATTTATTTGATAATATTTTATGTTGTCTCTTCCTTGTTTCTGTACTCTTAATATCTCAGGGCGCATAATGTGATCAGTATATGCAAAGACAAACAACCGATGACCTCTTTAACTAAACTTTGTGAGGCTAAATGTAGATAAATGTTAAACCAAGTGGTTCACAAGAAAATTAGATTTCAGGCTACAATCAAATAGTATATTTGGCCATTGAATTTAGCTATATAGGCCTTATCCCCCGAATTTAACAATTTAATGTAATTAAATAGGATGGATGGTTTCTTAACTGACAGTGGAATTCTCGCCTAGAGCATGCCGGTACAGTGACTGGCAATGTTCCTGCTGTTGAGGTTAAGTTGGTTGAGACGCATGACGGTACAATGATTGGTGATGTTCCTGCTGTTTAGGTGAAGTTCATTAGCTAACCATTTTCCATTCACTCACTAAAACCACCGCTGGTACTTAATTCAAAAAATGTTCGCAGTTCATTTCCTCTGATACGCCCTCATTGTACAGTGTGAAAATCTCAGAAGACAGACAACCCCAATTCTGAAGAAAGAGGAGGCCAGAAGAGTAACAACGAGAGAGACATGGTTCTTCAATTTTCAATTTTAAATTTTCAAATCTTTATTGTACATAACATCTGTTACAATTATTACAAAAATGTAATACACAGACAGGTACATAGTAAAGGTTTACAAGTAGAAGGCTTCTAAGTAGAAAAATCGATCATAAACAGTGCATCTCACCTAATGCTTATTTATTTTTAATAGGGAATGAAGAAAAATACACATGCTTATGTCTGCTATCAACAATCACTGAAAAATTCTTCAAGATTATAGTATGCTTTTTCTATTAAAATAGTTCTAACATTACATTTAAATTTTGACATGTTCATTTGTTTGAAAGAATTTGGTATCTTGTTGTATAGTTTTAGTCCCATGTAGAGAGGACTCATTTCATATTTTTTAAAATAATGGATAGGATATTGAAAAACTTTTTGATTTTGGGTGTTATAAGAATGATTTATTAAATAATTTTCAAACATTTTCTTCGCTTTGCTTTATATACCACAGAAGATTTAGCCTCACATTCGGTTTGATTTTTTCGTGCATACGTCATTTGCAGATTTAAAATGGCAAGATACCTTAACGTTAAATTTAACCCTAATTTTGTATTAATTTCAAACAATGATAAAATACCAATTTCATTTTATGTAATTTTATTTCTTAATTTCTTTCAGCACTCCCTTTCAATTTTGACAAGATTTTTACTATACAATACATATTCTACGAGCCGACTTGACCAATTTGGCTACTGCTGAAAGTGCCACCTTGACTCATAGATTTGGTCATTTTAATTGTAGCGAATTTCCCCTATAGGGAAGAAGCTGTTACCTAAGCCCAAGACCATGATAACTTTTCGTTTTGGGGCCCAAAAGTGGTAATCAATTGGACGAGTTCGTAAACCAGCCTCATTGGACCACCAGAAGGGGGGGTAAAGGGGGATAAACCCTCCCAAAAATGGGTTTTTTAGATTTTTCAATTTTGGATTTCACCATTGAATTCACCATGAAAAAACAAACAGTTTAATATCTAGAATCATAGTTCTATGTCCATTGGTTACCGAGATATCGAAAGTGATAAACACAGTACATTGTCCAAATGTTAACCTTATGGGAAATAAGTAAAATTCTATATCATGCGCTTATTTCTCCACATATCTTAATAAAACTTGGTTTGTGGCTTCATCTAGATGAGATCTAATGTATTTTAGTCTAAAATCCCCGAAGTTTCCATTTTTGTGGCAGCAAATCTGCGTACTCTTTCCCCATGTTATCCTTATGGGAAACAAAACAAATTCTATATTGTCATTATTTCTTAACATATTGATAAAACTTGGTCTATGGCTTCTTCTAGTTCAGATCTACTAAATATTGAATTAAAACAACCCAATTTTAACATACCTGTTGGAGCAAACCTGCATACTCATTCTCCATGTTATTCTTATGGAGATTATAAAGACATATCATATGTTGGATGGAAATATATTTTTTGGCATTGAAATTCGCTTAGTATGCAGGTCTGCTGCAACGGGGATAAAACTATAATTTAACACTTTTATTTATATTGCATATAAATAAATATATGCAATATTAAATTATAGTTTTTCCGATTGATTATTTACTTTCAAACCTATTTGTTATGAGATTGTTATTTCATTTATTTTCCTTAGTAAATTTTATATAGCCTCAAATAGTCAACTGCTACAACAAATGATAAGGGAATGTTTTTTTATTTGAAAAGAAACAGACCTGCTAGCTTCTGAAATGTTGCCTCTAGAAATAAAGATTTGTTCCATACAGCTGCGCAAAGTGTTAGTTTACAGTTACACTCTGAAAACCGACAGTTAAACTGCTGCACTGAGGAATGAGCAACTAAGTATTTTAACGCTCGCCAACTGATCGCATTAGTACTTTACACGCTTCAGCTGATTTGGTTAGTTCAAAAACTTATATTTAATGCTTAATCATTCACGCTTCCCCTTTGATTTGACTGATATGTTTTTAACATAACTTAACAATGGGCACATTCAGCTACTAACAACATGAGCAATGGTTTGTTAAAATTAACTTCGCCATTAGTAAATGCAGTTGCAGGAAAAATGTTGCATTTGAATTCAATTCAAAATAGGTTCATTTCACAATAAAATTTACAAATCCAAATACAAATAGCAAATAACATTAAAAAACCTATGTATGCTTAAACATTTCATAAAAAATGTGAAATTAAGAGAACACCCTTAAGGTACAAGCCCATGTAGGATGCCCTTCTCTTCCAATTAACTTATCATGTATAATACAACTCAGAGAAGTGGGTCCGCCCCGCCCGTGTAATTAAATATGTATTAAGCTTAAGGTTCACAGTTAGTTAAAACTACTCAGTCTTGAATCTTAAATGACATGTATGTTTTCTCCTATGAAGGAAGTATTAACTTTACAAATATACAAGAAACTAAGAACTAAAATATTATCTGAATAAAAATTACATATAACTCTATTTACATTTATTTATATTTTAAACTAATATAAAAATAAGAAAAAATATATTTAAAAAACACAGCTGTAAAGTGAACAACTGTGTGATCCCCTCTCCTACAAAAAATAAAGAAGAAACACAAAAACTTGCCCATCTTAATTGCTTTCACAAAATTACCGCTGTAACTGTTAAGCTCAAGCGGTAAACACCTGTTTTATATGCTTAATAAATAAATATTATAATTTTCATAGTTATAATTAAAAAAAATTGCCATTGTTTCAAATTAATAGCTAAAAGTAGACTTCCCTGGAGCCCATTTATCCATGCATTATAACTTAGTTACCATTCACAGTACTCTTTGAGTTTCCAAGATACGGAATGAATGTAGCAAATTTGAGTTGTCAGTATGAATCCGAATTAAAATATATTGCACTGTTTAAAGGTCCGTGTTTTATCCAGAGCTACGTTCTTGTTGCCATTAATTACATAGGTCACTATTTTTATATCTAGTACTAGTTGTATGCATATTTTATGTACCTATTTAATATGTGAGCCTATTTTTTCTATCCCTTTTAGTCTGTATAATTCAATAATATATGACACAAATTTGTAATTAAAAAATAATACGCGATTATTACAGTTGGAGTTCAAGGCTTTTCTATTAATAATAGATTAATCTTAAGAGGAACTATTTTGCGTTTTCCCTTTGATCATGGTCATTTGTATTTTATATCACTGAATCATAAATATTCTGTTAGTTTTATCAGTTTGCCAATAGTTGTATCCCAGATTAATACTGATGTAATAATGTTTTACTATTGAGAAGAATAAACAGCTGTGACTGTTACGATGTTGCGAAATTTGTGTTTTTACTTATCATCCTCATAATAGTGTGAAGCATGTCCTACCCTTCCCTAATTGTGCAACAAAAACGAATATAGCAGTCTTTCCTTTGTACCTACCAATTGTTTACCTTACCACCAGGAGTTACCTAGCAGTGGGCTCATTGTTTGAAACTCCACAGTTAATTTTATTGCTTATACAATTGGAAAAATAGTGAAGAAGGTACCTGGACCCATGTAAACCAGTGAAAAATTTCATTCCTTTCAAACCCTTGGGTAGTGGGCCCGACTGAAAATCACGGGGGCTCTTAGATAATAAACCCAATGCTCCTCTCACCTCTTTCAGCAATGTTACCTCTAGAAGTAAACATTTTTTCTCTACAGCTGCATGGAAAGTGTTAGCAGAGGGAAAATCACAGTGAAAAAATCATTAGAAAATCACTAAATAAAATTGTGAAATATTTGGGTCAACTAGATATTATCAGGTAGCAAAACATCAATAGGTAACGAAGTGATTTATAGGGGGGAGTGGGGCACGATTTATAGGGGGGAGTGGGGCTGTGCCGTACACTTAAGCGAGAATGGCTGTAAATTAGTTAATTTTAAGTTCAAATTTATGATAGTACCAAAACTATCTAGTTCAGTTCATTATCTACCGATTGCAAACAAAGAAGTTAGGTTTATTCCACTCTTCATATTTTTTTATAATTAAAAAAAGTGTGTACAAAATAGCCCCAGGGGTAGGGGTTATAGCAAACAACAGGAGGGGCTTTATCGTACAACTGAAAAATTAGCATGATTGACAAAGTAAATGCAAGAAATGCATCAAAGTTGTGTTCAATATACCATATATTCTCATTTGTCGTGAATTATAAATCCTTGACATTCCCTGATCTATATTTTAAATTTCCCTGATTTTTGTGCTTTCCTCATATTTATTTATTTTTGGGAACTATTTCACTCCAACATAAACAATAAATAAAACATGCACATACTTTCTAGATGTTTTCCCATCGTATTAATTAATTAAATATTTATTCCATGTAAATATACAATCGATAACGTGCAAGGAATACATACACATGCACTAGCCTAGGCGAACATCATATAAATATATATATATATATATATACACACACAGTAGAACCTTGATAAGAAGACTCTCGAGATAATGAAAACAGTCTTGTTATCGAGGGACTCATCTTATTGAGGTTCATTTTGTAAAGAAATTAAGCGTAATTACAATTTCAAGGAGACATGAAAAGTGCATTTCTTATCGAGGTTTTTGTGTTATCTAGTAGAGTCTTCTGATCGAGGTTCTACTGTATCCCTTTTAGTGCCGAGGATCGCTCAGAGCGACGTGCATACTAGGTACCGCTAGTACCGAGGATCGCTCAGAGCGACGATGGGTCCAACTGCATTAAATACCGGGATCGCTTAGGGCGACGTTTACATTTTTATACATATAAAATATATTTTTTCGCTTTTACTGGCTGGAAATCGTGCCAGACGCCTTTCTACAAACCAATCTTTCGTTTCATGACACTTTGACATGAAACAAAGGAAAAAAAGATTTGTTAAAAAATATAACAAAATTCATTTATAGTGAATTTTTTCCAAACGGTTACATTTTTGCTAAAAAAAGGCCTGGCACTTCTTGCGGGTAACAATGAAAAAAGGTCCGGCACTTTATGTACCAACATTAATTTTTTGCTTTGGCACTAAAAGGGATATATATTATTAATTTAAACATGCATGGTACCTAAATTCATTATAAACAATTGTATTGCCTCATAGGCCATTGCCTATGTTGGCAAAGGGCCTACATGGGCAAGACCCTGTGCGTAGGCCAAGTTGTTATTCTAGTAAAATTTCATTGGCTGTACTTAATGAATCAATAGAAAAATTTATATTCACAAAAGAAATTGTAATAGATATCATAACGATGTTAAAAGGGAAAGGAGACGACAGGTCATCTGATTTTGCATTGATAGGGGCATGGAATGCTGCAGTTGGGAGAGGGGGGGGGGGCTGAATGTAATAATAATAATAATAATAAATCTTTATTGTGACAAAAAGATACCACAAGGTACATTTCACAAACGTCATACAAAATAAAGTCATCCTACAAAAATCAATCTTAGGCTAATAACTATTTACATTGGCTTAACTGACTCCAGTCAAGTATTACAATAAAACTTAACCTATATCATCACCCTGCAGTCACCCCTCGACCCCAGCTAAAAACTCCCCCACAGAGTAAAAAGGATTGAGAGTGAGATGAGCTCTGAGGGCCTTTCTAAATTCTCTCTCAGTTGTTATGCAGGCGATTCTGGCAGGTAATTTATTGAAATAAAGTGCACCTGCGTTTTGTGGCAGGGCTCCAGCAATATTCAGCCTTACCTGTGCGGGACGGAGTTGGATGGCTGACCTAGTGGGGTAATGATGGAATTGGCTGCCATCAGGAGTTGCACTGTGAAAGCGTGCATAAGCTATTACCTCCAAAAGGTATATACCAGTCAAGGTTAGCAGCCCCAAGTGTCTAAATGCAATTCTGCAGGAATCACGTCTCTTTAAGCCTGCTATAATACGAACTGCTCGTTTCTGCAGCTTTAAAAGCCTTGTTAGAGAGGCATTTGTTGCAGAGCCCCACAGCACTATACAATATTTCAGGTGTGACTCGATCAGAGAAAAATAAATCATTCTCAGCAGATGATCACTTCGATAAGAGGCGAAAGATCTGAGTACAAACAAGCCTAAAGAAATTTTCTTGCACAATGTACTTATGTGGCTTTCCCAGCTAAAATGGGAATCTATTATCAAGCCAAGGTACTTGTATGTTGCTGTCTCTGCTATTGGGCTCTCATCAGTAAGAAACAGTTGAGGAGCTTCCTCAACACATCCTCTCAATGTGCTAAAAGTGATCAGCTTGGTCTTTTTAGAACTGATGGAGAGTCCTGAATGAGTAAGAAAATTGACCAAGTTGCATAGCAGGTAGCTTGAATCAATTTCAATGTCTTCAATGCTAGCACCTTTAAACCCAAGGGCGATATCATCCGCATACAATGCAATTGTTCCATCACGAATACAACTGATGACATTGTTTATATAGATGTTGAACAAAGTGGGGCCAAGTATCGACCCTTGGGGAACACCTGAACTTATGATCTTGTATTCAGAAGTGTGGCCATTTACAGTGACCTTTTGCTGCCTTCCAGTCAAGAAAGACTTCAGCCATCCATGGGAATTTCCTCTAATTCCCATTTGTTCAGCTCTTGTCAAAAGCAGATTATGATTAACACAATCAAACGCTTTTTGTAAGTCGATCAAGAGACCAACCGCCTGTTCTTTGCGGTCCATTGCCCCAATGAGGTCACTCACAAAATAAACAGCAGCATCAAGGCAGGTTCTGCCTTTGATAAAACCAAACTGCCTTGGAGATAAGAAAGCAGTACAGAGAGATTCTATCCTGGTTAGGAATAGTTTCTCATACAGCTTGCTGAAAACAGATGTTAGGGCAATTGGTCGATAGTTATTCTTGTCGCTGTGGTCTCCACCCTTATGGAGAGGGCGAACAACTGTATATTTCAGTCTAGAAGGAAAAATACCCTCATTGAAAGAAGCATTTACAGCATCAGCCAAAGGGATTGAAATCAGCCGACTACAGTGTCGCAAAACCCGGCTTGAAACAAGGTCAAAGCCTGTAGTAGAGGTGTTTTTCGAAGAAAATATGGCATTTTCTACTTCATTTGGTGTAGTGGGTGCAAGAAAGACTGACTTAGAGCTGTAAGAGACATGATCCATAGACACATCATCCCGCACAGACTCAGGACTGAAACCATGTGTTACGTTTAAGAAATGTTCATTAAACATTGAACATATTTCAGGACCATCAACAATGAAAGAATTTCCTTCCCGAAACTGTGTGCAACAAATCTCATTTTTACACTTGTTTCTGTTTTCATTAATAATCTTCCAGGAATCTTTTGAAACGTTGTTTGAGAACTTCAACTTCCTCTCTATTTCCATCCTTTTGGCATTTCTTATTACAGACCTATAAATTTTTTTATACCTCTTGTAATAAGAAAAGTCAAAGGAGGACACGTTCCTTTTTTGATAATCCAATCTTTTGAGAGTTTTGCCTGAAATTATGATCCCTTTTGTAACCCAAGATTTTGATTTCATCGAAGGCGTTTTAGGTTTTATTTTTTTCAAAGGACAGCAAATACTAAAACAATGATAAAATGTTGACCAGAAACAGTTAAACTTTTCTTCTGCAGTGTTTGATTGGAGGACGTTATCCCAGCTGACATCCGAAAGACTGAGAGAGAGTTTCGAAAGATTATTTTCATTGACTTTATGAAACAAAATTTGTGAATTTATTGGTTTCGGGCCACAATTATTTTCATTTATAGTGATTATTTGAGCATAGTGATCACTCAAACCAGTTCCTATAACTTCAGTTTTTAAATTGGGAGACTCAATATTTGAAAAAACAAGATCGATCATTGTTTCTGAGGTCCTAGTCACTCTTGTGGGGGAGTCAACCAGCTGTCTAAGATTGTACATACGTGACACGTCGCCAAGACTTTCACGAGTAGAACTGTGCTCCAAGAAATCCACATTCATGTCACCAGCTACAATGATGTCTGAGTTTTGCTTACATATTTTGTCAAAAACACCTTGTAAACCACACAAAAAATCGTCAAGTAACGACTTTGTCTTTTTCGGTGACCTATAAACACCAACTACAGTGAGATTAATTGGTGACTGCAGCATGATGCCTGACACCTCAATAACTTTATCAACCGAAATGTCAGCAAAGTCAATAACAGTAAACATAATATTACTCTTGACTAAAATAAGAACGCCACCACTTTTTGCCTTACTCCTACAATAATAGTTTGCAGTTACATAATTGGTAATATTAATATTTACAAGGATCTCCTCTTTAACCCCATGTTCTGTTATAATTGCAACATCCGGATTTTCCTCTATTAAAAGAATCTCGAGCCAGTCAATTTTGTCTCTGAGGTATTCAATATTAATGTGCATAATTTTAAAACACTCATAATCTGATTTACAAATTGACTTATTAATAGTTTTAATTTCAACTAGGTTGGTTTCCTGCGAGACCGGCCCTCGTCTAAAAAAGAACGAGATGTCACTCGAACAGGAATGGGTTGACTGTGCATATCCCTATCCTCAATACTTTTAGGTACCACAGAAATGTAACTAGGTCCAGTACTATACGAAAGAGGTGGCCATTCAGATAAGGATAACATTGCTGAATTTACAGTCTGAGATGATACACAGCTATTCTTAACTCTAACAGGCATGTCAAATTCTTTTGTTATTAAAAAGCCAAGTAAATCTTTCCCTTTATAAGAGAGGTGCAAGCCATGCTTCGTATAGTGTGAATGTTTATCAAGCTTATGATTAATAGGGAAAAGAGTTACATTATCCAACAACACAACATTTTTCTTCAAGCTACAATTTAAAACATCGATATTAACATTATCATTCACTTTGTCATACCGATAAGGTGTTTCAGATATCAAAAAACGACAATTCTGGTAGCTCTGAGATAGCTTTTTCAGTTTGTTTACAAGGAGAACTTCGTGAGCGTTTGTTATGTTATTGGTTCCCCCAATAATAATTAGCCTGTACAAATTAGCAAAAGGCACAGGACTATGCTGTTCAGCGGCGTCTAAAGCCGAACACAGAGAATAGCCAGGATAACAAAGCTCGTGCACAACATGTGAATCACCAAGTTGCTTTTGTACACATTCAGCTAGGTACCTACAGTGACTATCACCAGTGATTAATACATGTTTTACCACACTATTGGGGGAGAGAGACTTATTATTATGACTTGGTTTTACAAAACTAGACTCAAAATTTGCATTTTCATTTTTTACAGTGTACTTTGAGTTAAAGAATACTCTAGCCTTGTATGTTTTAACACCGCCCACATTATTTGTGGACTTGGTTTGAGAACTAAGCTCAGTACTGCTAGACGCAGTATTACCACATGTTTTAGTCATGAAACTTTCCTGTGAACTAATTGCAACGTTAGTTATGGTTAGGATTTTTGCGGACATTTGCCATCACTGATTAGTAAAAAACATAAATCAGTGATGGCAAATGTCCGCAAAAAATCCTAATCAAAATATAAAATCACCATCACCAACAATGAATTTCAAACAAAGTTAGTTATGGATTTCACGCTTTCAGACGACAAATCAGTTTCTTTAACTACATTACAATTTTTGATATCATTATTGTTATCTATATTTAAACAACAAAATTTATTGTTACAGACAACACTAACTAGGCAATTTGTGTTGTCTCCCGTCTTCTTCTTTTTATTCCTACGTGACTTAACAGTGTCCCATGGGTCGTCAAGACTGACTTGAGATGTGTCAAGTAAAGTCATTTGCACATCTGATACTTCATTGGACTCAGTAGGTTGACGGTCTCGACCACTGTTGACTAAATCAACAGACTGGGCGTTGAGCGGTGTCTCTGCTGTAGAGTCTCTGTAGTTAGGCAGTCGAGGTGTAATCATGCCTCCGCATAGCTGAGATAGCAGAAAACGAGCGTTGACTAGGACGTGTAGGCCGCACTCAAAATCACTTATCTGTTGCTCGACCACAGCATCACCCAGCTCAACTCCCCCTTGGCTGATCTGCCCCAACAGCTTTTCAGCATGCTGCCTATTGATGTTGTTTGCGGAGTCATAGTGTAATGCCTTTTTAGAGTCTTTATCAAGTAGCAATAAACTCCAGTGCGATCCCCCGTTGCCATTTTTGCACTCCAGACTGTTATTTATACAGAAGAATATCCAACTCATTTCACCAAAAGATAAATCGGAGAGTGTTTTCTCGACATCCAATTTATTTTGCAGCTTCAGTAATTGCGATACTGCTGGCCCAACAAATAAAACATCATTTCTGAACTTAACAGTTTCAGTTTGTAGCATTTTAAAGTAAGCTGATAACACATTGTCCGATAACCAGTTACTTTTGTTTTCTGGAAGTAGTTTCAATTTATCTAAGCACAATGACTTTTCTTGCATTTTAATTGTCAGTTGGTTGTTATAAATTTCCAATTGTTTTAACTGTTTCTGCAATCTACTATTTTCTATTATATATTTCTTGTTGGAATCTTGCAGGCTTTCATAATCAATGTTTAGCTTAACATTTTCATCTTCAATATGTTGAAGGGCCGAGCAAATTTGTTTTGCCTTTGACAGATTGCTACTTAACTCAAAAACTTGAGCTTCTAGGGCAGTCTTTTGAATGACAAGATCGTCTTGAGCACTTAAGGCAGTGTCAACTTCCGAACGATGATTAGATTTTTCTCTTGCCAACTGAGAAATCGACAGATCAAGGTCAACCTTCAAGTCATGAAGTTGCTGTTCCATAAGCTTTAATTCCCCACACATTTGATCAAACTTTAAGACAACCTGAGCCGCACTGTTTACAACATCATGACTTTCATTTGGGAAATTAGAAACCAGTTTAGATAGGTTTGAACAAAAGTTGGATACAAGGAATTCATTATCATCTGACAAATTAGTACTTTCAAAAACGGTTTCTTCAAAGCACTCCATAGTCTGAAAGTAAACTAATAGTCCGTCAAAACTTCTAGCGGCAAAACGCACACCCCATACAGTAAAGGAGTGAAATTGCGTTGCTGAAATTGCAGGCGTCGGAACGGTGGATGTTGCGCCTTCAAACAGTTGTTCGTAGTACACTAGCAGTTAAGTGAAACAAATTGCATCTCAAAAGTTGAAGGGGCTGAAATTAAATCCAGCGGATCATGCGGCACTGGAGCTTCGGCAGTGGATAGCGGTCGGGACTGCGTGCAGGGTAATACTCCCCCTATCTGCCGCACTGACCGCACAGTGCGCGGCGTTGGATGCGCTGTGGTATCAGTCAAGCTGCCTCAAAGACTTATCAGAGGTTATCAGCCTCTCTAAAACTATTGTAAAAATACCTCACAATGTCTCTGATGTTTTGGAGCACTTGTACGCCGTTATAACACAGAAATAACTCCTTCTACAATACAATCACTGACTTTTTACTTAACAAAAACATACTTTAAAATTCACTTAAAACTAGTCCAACCACAACAAACAGGCCAGGCCTGCCAACCTCTGCCAACCTGGACTATGTGTCAAAGTCCAGGTCCAACGTAAATAGCCTAACCCTAAGCTAGATAAAAATTCTTTTTCGTCATACTGCTGCGAAAACGACTGTTTTCAATACATAGGTTGCGGGGCGAAAGTAGCTCTTTTCCACCCTAGGGAGGGAAAGAATCAGCTGATGTTGAGGACGTCACTGCTCGTTTATGATGCACTAAAACTGCAAACGTGTGTAAGTCAGCGTCGATGGTGAGCTATCGATTGCATCGAGAATGGTTATCGATTATTATTATAAATTGCATTTCATTGTTGCATTGTTGTCGGTTTAATCAATTTGTGCAACTCGCTCATTTCACCAGTCGATTATTAAACGCGTTCGATACATCGATAGTTGTTCATTGTTGTCAATCTAACCTAACACAAAATGAAACAAGACAATCAGCTGATTGTTTTAAATAGCAAGAACAAGATGGAAGCATCTTTGGGAGATATCTTTTAAGGTAATAGATTGGTTTTCGGTTTTCTTAAATAGTTAGCGTGTTGTATTGAGCGATATAACGAAAAATATAGTTCATTACACGGGTCAAGAGGCTGAATAAATATTTAATTTTGCCTCAATGAGAAGATAAGCTGAGCGATAACGATGTTCGCGGTAGGCCTGATTCATGATACAAAACAGTAGATTAAAACATTCATTGTTGCAATCGACAGCTTTCAATATAGACAATAGACAATAGATAATAATTTATTCCTTCAACAATATTTACATATTGTAATGGACATCGTCAATAATAAATAATAATCATTTATGATATAGTCAAAACATGCAGAGAGAATCATACAGTAATAAGTACAAATCTATAGTACGTAATATAAATTTGAGTAAAAAATTACATGCTAATTTTACAACAAAAAAACCCATCAATCTTATAAAAAGGGTTTGCAGACAGTCAGTCAAACAGTACATTTGTAAATTTATTTTCAGTTAAATTAAGCCAGGCTGGTGGTAACATATTAAATAGCTTAACCCCTAAATATTTATGGTAATTCATGGATTTGGAAAGCCTACATCGTGGTAATTCTAGTTCATTATTCCTTCTAGTCTGATAACTGTGCATCATATTTCTTTTAGGTAATTCAGCATGATTCCTTTTAAATAAAATTAAAACATTCAGTATATACAAATTCACGACAGTTAAAATTTTTGTTTGAGCAAAAAGAGGCCAACAGGCCTGCAATGGTTTAGCATTTATTAAAATTCTCACAACCTTTTTTTGTAGAACTAAAACCTTTTCCAAACCAACACCATTCCCCCAAACTGTTAAACCATATCTCAAAATAGACTCAAAGAAAGAAAAATAGGCAAACCTCAAGAACTCACAACTTTCATGTCTTTTCAGATTTATTAGCATATATATCACCTTTGAAAGTTTATTACATACAAAATCTATATGATTTTTCCATGAAAGATTTGAGTCAATTGTAACACCTAGCAATTTAACACAATTATTGCTATCGATCATATTTTTTCCATTTAACGATACAATTAGGTTTTGCGTCTTGATTAAAAAAAAAAAACAAACCATTACTTTCAAACCAACAAGTTGCATCAAGCAGTGCTTTATCTGACAATTCTTTTAGAGAAAGTAGACTTTTTGCACATTTAGAAGAGAAGTATCATCAGCATAGATTGTCGTAAAACTAAAATTATTATAACTAAAATCATTAATAAAAATCAAGAAGAGTACCGGCCCTAACACAGATCCCTGAGGAACACCCAATTTAACATCTAAAACCTGAGAACTAACACCCCTGACATCTACCAATTACTTTCTTTCACTTAAATATGACTCAAATATTTTTAAGCTTTTGTCCTGAAAACCGTAGTGTCGTAATTTAGCTAATCATGCTTAACAGTGTCGAAAGCTTTGCTAAGATCACATAAAGTTATTTGAGCAGAATTGCATTCCTCTAAAGCTAAAAGTAACTGTTGTACAATAACATCTAAAGCCTGGGTGGTAGATCTGCCAGGGCGGTAACCATACTGAGAATCACTAAATAAGTTAAATGATTCAAAAATATTACTGACCTGAAACTTCAAAATCTTTTCAAAAATCTTTGCAATGACTGCAATGCATGAAATTGGACGATAACTGCCAGGACTATCTAAATTATCCTTTTTTTACATTGGTACCACCCTGGCAAATTTTAAACAGGATGGAAAAACATCTAAAATACACTGATTTAAACAATATGTGAGGGGCTCTAATATCTCAAACACAACAATTTTTAATTCATCACTGGACAGGCCATACACATCTTTTGTAGATGAGCATTTAAGGGACATTATCATATTGAATACTTCCTTAAGGGTCACGGTTGAAAAGGCACTTATCACTGGCTGCACAATATTGACTTTATCGAGGTAACTCGCAGCAGCATTTGAAGAAGCATTGATGTTCTCACCGATCTCCTCAGCCGAAGAAATGAAGAAGTGATTGAAGTCATCAGGTTGTATACTGGGTCGAGCTGGTGATGTAGAGACTTTACCAACTGCTTTGATTATGATGTTCCATGCAGCTCTGCACAGATGAATTTTTTATTGTTTCTTCGTTTTTTTGCCGCTTTGCTTCTCTTAGTGCTAACCTGTAGTAATGTCTTAGGGTTTTCAGCTTTAGTATTAATTGAGGATCTTTAGTATTCTTATATATGTCTTTACAAATTAGAATATAGTTTTTCATTTGTGCCAGTTCAGATGTATACCAATTTAACATATTCCTATCTTTTTTTTTATTTGGCTTCCTTGATGTTTCATCAATTAATACACTTGGAAAGCAGTATTCAAATAGTGCAAGAAATCTATTAAAAAATAGCTCGAAACAAACACTAGCAGATTCTTTGATAGCATAAAGAAAATTCCAGTCTTCTACTGCTAACCTATTTTTAAACTCTTCAATTTTATTTTTAGTTATAGGTCTTGTTTTCACTAAAACTTTATTTTTACATTTTGGATTCTCATTCAAATGCTCAAAATTGATCTCAAAGTGCAAAGAATCATGATCTGAGTAGCTTTGTTTAAGGACCTCACATTTATAATCATGCATATTTAAATTAGTCAAGATGTTATCCAAACAAGATTTACCTCTTGTTGGTTTGTTATTGGTACAATACATATTAAATTGCCTGAGAGTTTTTAAAAAAGATTTCATGGTATTTTTGTCTGTCATCACATCAAATTCAGCATTGAAATCACCACATACGACTAGTTTACATTTTAGTGTAATCAAATATCGCAATGGTTTTTCTAAGGATTGCAAAAATGTGTCTGTTGCACCTTTGGGTGACCTGTAAAGAGAAACAATAACCAAACTGAGCTCTGTTAGTACAACTCCAGTGACTTCAAACTCTAATTCAGTGCAATTTAAATCAAGTGTTTTAAATACCAATAGGTCGCTTAGGAAAATACATACTCCACCATGTAAATGTTGACTACGACAAAAACTGTTGCCAAGTATAAGTCCTCCCGGCACACAAAAGTTGATTTCTTGAGGCCTCAACCAGTGTTCAGCTGTGCATATTACCGAGTAATTTAATTTGTTTTGTAATATTTCTAGCTCTTCAATTTTACCAAATAAACCCTGAATTTAAAAAAATAAGAGTTTTAGAACTAATGCTGTCGGTCTCCTCACAAGACATTTTGTGTTCTATGTTACTGTTGTTTAGTACACTGTTGAAATTTTTTAATTTATCTCTGCTTGTGACGATGATTGGTGTAGAAAAGCCCTGAAATCATCGTCACAAAAAAAGCCCTGGTGAGTCACTTACTGCTCGGTTAAGGTACAAGTCCTGGGAAGTGCTGGTGTCAAAGACAGAATGACCGTTGTACTGAGAGATGAACTCCCTTTCAAGATCTGTTCCATTCTCTGTAGCACACTGGTGGTTTCTTGCTGATCTGTGCAATGTTAGATGAGTTTTTAAGTTTTATTGTAACATGCAGAGCGATTTTGCTACAAAGTAGTTCTTTACCTTTTCTGTTCAAGTGAAGACCGTGATTTGTAAAATGTTCTCTTGTCAATAGGCTGTTAATAGGAATAAATGATATTTCTTTATGTTTTTTTGAAAGCTGGTACATTTTTTTATTTAAGTGTTCTATTTTTATATTTTTGTGAGGCAGGTCATACCTGTAAGGCACAGTAGTTAGCACAAAATTGGTGTGTTTGAGGCTCCTGATATGATCTTCTATCATATTACAAGTGTTAGAACTGTCGACATCAATGCTGTTGGTTCCTCCAACAACCACCACTATATAATTTTTTGTAAGGGAGGGTCAGTGCCGGCCTTAGGGGGGGGCAACAGAGGCGGCCGCCCAGGGCCTCGCGCTTCCGAGGGCCTCGCGCTTAGAGGGTTTTTTTTAAAGACGTTAAGTTACGGGTACGGCAAGGAATTTGTAAACTGGTGCACGCGCTAGTGATTGATTGGCGAGAGGCGGGAGCAATGTCTACGGCCCTGTCAATGGCGAGAGCTGTCATCAACGTAATCAATGTAAACACATCATTGTTGTGTTTACATAAGTTATCAACACAGTATTTTCCTCATAAGATCAGTAATCTCAATTTGTCGGAGCGGACAATTGGCGTACCCATGACACTGATGGTACTGATAGAAGTGATCGCGATTACTGATCGTTTTTAATTAGTGAGGAAGTGATGAGTTTTATAGTTAAATTTTATGAAACTGTTCTTTCTAAGTAAAACATCAACTAAACTTTTAATCTTTGTAGTTTGAGTGGTTTGTTTATTCATGTAATCGTTGATGTTATAATCACATTCTAAATAAGGTTAATCATGTCACGAGAGCATGAAAAATTTTGAAATTCGAATCCAGTTATGAAAAAGAAAGAAAAAAGAAAAGCGTGTTCATTGTCTCAAATCTCAGCCTTTGAGAAGTTTTTGAAGCAAGTTTTTTTAATAAGAGTTTAGGATATAAAAACATAATTTTAGATGACATCAACGATATTAGTTTACAAAACCATTGTCTTATTACGTAATCCAACATGTATTCCTGGTGTAAGAATAAAAAATTTTTTAATTTATGTTCACTATTTTCCTGTTGCAATGTTTACAGTTCAGAGGGAACACTGGTCGCATGATGGATCACTTTTCTTTCGACCCGGCGATATGGGCAAAATTACTGGGGGAGGAGAAGGGGGAAAAAGGGTGTGAAATCAGGGGGCGACATTGGGAGGGGGGAGTAGTCACTGAAAAGGGAGGGCCTCGCCAGGATATCTCGCCCAGGGCCTCGCGTTGCCTAAGGCCGGCACTGGGGAGGGTGTGTCTAGAAATATTCTCATACACATACATTAAAGGAGCTCCGGGGTTGACATGTCCACAAACTGTGGCACCAATGTTACTGCACACTTGTTGTAGATTATGAACACATCCATTGGTGTGGCTGTCTCCATATATTATAATTCTAGAGATATTGCTTGCAACCTCTCTTGCCTCTGAATGTTCAATTTTGTTCAAGACTGCATTTTGCTTCCTAACCGAGCTTTCATCATCACTGACCTTATTTTCAGCCTTTTTATTATTAATGGCTGGTTTCAACATGTAAGCCTGGATCAAATCATTTGTGAGAGTCTTTATTTTGTAGGACAAGAGCAAGTACAGCTCTTTTTGTTATACAATCCCTATGATTGAAGTAAGGAATCTTTTTTGTCATTGTTACATACCTTAGGTTCTGTATTATCAATTCCACCGCCAGGATAAGATAAATTCCACAATCATAGCCATTAATTTTTAATAGGCCCCTCCAGCTTATGAAATTGAGGGGGTTCTTGCAGTTTTAAATAACTACTTAGTTTTTCAACAACTACTTTAGCTGCTGAGTCATTAACTCTTCTGAACGAGTCATAGAGGAAGAACTCATTTTTATCCTTCATATATAGAAGCAAACTCCAATGACTTCCTTTGTCAGCACTAAGACAGTCCTCACTGTTGTTTATGGGAATAACCCCACATTTTTTGGTTTTTATATTCCAGCTATCTAACACATGCTGATAGTCATTTAACATTTTTATCGCATGACTGATTGTTGGACTGAGAAGATAAATATCATCTGTGTTGGGTAGTATTTTATCACTGAGCAGTTCGAAGTACTTATGAATAGGTTCATCAGTTAACCAATTTTTTAGACCTAAAACATCCACTCTTGTCCAATAATTTATTTTCTTGTTGCTTTAGTTCATCCTTGACAGACAGCAATTGTGATTTTAAATCTTGTATTTCTTTCACATTGTTCTGAGTGAGTACCTCACGGTACGTCCTGAGTGCACGCTGGTTCCGATTCCGACTCGGATTCAGATTTTCGGCGACATGAATGACACTTGTATTTTAACGGAAGTGGCCATTGTGGCAGCCGGAAGCAGAGCTTGCGCGCAGGTGCCTGCTCACCGGAATGTATTATTCATTCCGGTTGCGGATTCCAGTTTCCGATTGCTCCAGCCACCATTTTTAATAGTAACATTTAATTTTGAAATCTAATTGATTCAGCAGTTTAATAGATTTGCCAGCTATAATCTCTCATATTGTAAGAAACCCACCAATCTGGGATTAAATACTCATAGCATATTCAAACAGAGATAAAATAGATAAATGTTAGAAAGAAATTTCATTGGAGCTCGGCGTTGAAGGTTAGTAAAACAACCTATTTGTGCAAGATCATTCATACAATACTTCTTTGTATGTTCAGGCCTAGTGGATAAGACAAAATAAGAATTTTCTTACAAATAAAACAGCTTATTCAAACTTAAAAGAAAGTATAATGGTCTGATTCAAGTTACAGGAACTTGTAAAATTTGAAATGATAGGTTATTATATCAGTCAGCTAAAACGAGAGTTAAAATATTCCATATACGCGCCTCCCATTTTTTGTAAATCCATTGTTGTTTCCTTATCTGCTCGTCATATATTTTTATCTCCATATATTTTTTGTTGATTTCCACGAACTAGAAAGACTTGAGATAAAGTACACAAATTAAATCCTGACTATGTCGAAGTTGTGAGCATAAATTATCTTTGTTATTGTTAAGCTTGCTTTGCTGCCGTTTACCATTATAAAACAATTAATTGCTTAGTGTTTTTTTTACCACTCCCCGATCTTTTCCGCAGAGGCCTCCTAAATTACCAATATGCCGTGTAAAGTAATTAATGACATTTATTAAATTAGGTATTTATTACATTAACTGTACAATCAATGGTGAAATAATGTATACAGCAATGGCAACTCTATTGCCTGCTCGCCCAGTCGGCGAAGCCTTTCAAGCCTCTATTATGGCCACCTACAAAAAATCTGATTCAGCCTAAACAGGCGCCGATAATCTGAAACTGAATCGGAACCGGCGTGCACCTGAGGTTTTGTTGTACCTCTGACGGTAAGTCCTGAGACGTACCGTCAGAGGTACAATCAGTTACTTTATGAGGTGTTTTATTATTCATTTTTGATGTTGATGTTGCATTATTTTTCTTGAAATTTAATGGCTGCTGAGACAGTTCCAGCTGGTTTCTAGTTTTTACATTAGGAGATTTTATGTGTTTTTCAGTTTTTCCCATTCCATTAAATTATATCAAGTAATAAATAAACAAGAAGCAGAAACTGTTATTGTTTACAATGTTTATTTGTAAACAAACAAACTGTCAAGTGATAATATTCCAGCATCAAATAACTCTTGGGTGTAATGAGATAATTTACAAGGCAAGATTATGTGGCTTGCTGAGTTTGTTATCTACTTGGTTAAAGGTCAACTCACTTGCTCGCTCGCTCACTGGAGCGTTATCAGCGTTATCAGTAGTTCCATCAGCCACTTATCCTTGGAAAAAACTTGAATGTAATTTATAAAACTAGAATAACTTTTAACTGGGACTCCATATCCATAAACTAAAATATATCATCAATCAATCGTTATCATCAGCTGACACATCAAAACAAGTGACAGATAATCAGCTGATTTTAAAATGCAAGAACAAAATTGAAACAAATCTTTCGTATGTAAAACATTTGCTTTTAGCGAATTTCCTTAAAGGAATAAGCTATTACGGTAGTACTCATGGTAAGACCTAAGTCCGAGACCATGTTAACTTTTCATTTTGGGGTCCCCAGAAGCAAAAAACACCATTCGTTCCTGTATATATATACAGGGTGTCCAATTTAACTGTGCCACCATTGGTATTTCAGAAACTATACTATTGGTATTGGTAACTATTGGTATTTCATTGGATTTAGAGAAACTTTAAATGGGAGACTTCACCTACTTTTTTAAGACATTTAAAAATATGGATTCCATTTTCTTCTAAATGGCCGCCATTTTCCAATATGGCGACCAACTTTGATTCTTCTTATGGATCACCCTGTATTTTATGGCGTATTTGAATTCTACACTTATTTTTAGGAACTTTTTATTCTTTGACATTTTTTCCTGTACCCAAGAGTTAATGAGATATAAGCCGTTAAAATTTGATTTTTCCCCATAAGAAATGCATTGCGTTATTGTCAGTACTTGGTATATCGATAACAGTTGGGTTAATTATTAGCTAAAGTGCTTTAAAATGTGATTTTAGTTCAAATTCAATCATAGAAATAGTTTTCAGTCAAGGTTCACTCATAGAAATGAAGAATTTTGAATATTGTTTTACTCCATAAGGATTGCATGGGATGGCACAGTTAAAATGGACACAATGCATTTCAAATGGGGAAAAAACTAACTTTAACTGCTTATATCTCATTAACCATTGGTTTTAGGAAAAAAAAGTCAAAGAATAAAAAGTTCTTAAAACTAAGCGTAGAATCCAAATACACCATAAAATACAGGGTGTTCCATAAGAAAAATCAAAGTTGTCCGCCATATTGGAAAATGGTGGCAATTTAGAAGAAAATGGAATTCATATTTTTAAATGTCTTAAAAAAGTAGGTGAAGTCCCCCATTTAAAGTTTTCTCTAAATCCAATAGTTTCTGAAGTACCAATGGTGGCACTGTTAAGTTGGACACCCTGTATATCTATCTATATATATGTCTGTTAACACGATAGCGGCCGTAAATATGGTCCGATCTTAATGAAATTTGGTACAGACGTGTTAAGTGGTAATCAGTCGGACGAGTTCGTGAACCAGCCCAATCGGACCACCGGAAGGGGGGGTAAAGGGGGATAAACCCCCCCAAAAATGGGTTTTTTGAGTTTTTCACATAGAAAAATAAAATTTATCAAATTTTTGTTAGCACCATTGAATTCAGCTCAAAAAAACAAACAATTTAGTATTTTGAATTACTGCTCTATGTCCATTGGTTACCGAGATATTGAAAGTGGTAAACACAGTACGTTGTCTCAATGTTAACCTTATGGGAAATAAGTAAAATTCTATATTTCGCTTATTTCTCAACATATCTTGATAAAACTTGGTAAATGGCTTCTTCTAGTTCAGATCTAATAAATATTGAATTAAAACCAACCAGTTTAAACATACCTGTAGCAGCAAACCTGCATACTCATTCCCCATGTTATTCTTATGGAGCTTACAAAAACATGTCAAATCTCGCTATGTTGGATTGAAATATGTTGTTTTGCACTTGAAATTCGTTGAGTATGCAGGTCTGCTGCAACGGGGGTATTTTAAGTAGTTAGCTCAATATTTTATGCAGTATGACGAAAAATATAGTTCATATCTCGGGTCTAAAGTGGCTTTTCGTTACTCGCTCAAATTACGACCTCGCCTGGCGGCTCGGTCGTAAACTCTGAGCTCGTACGAAAAGCGTCACTTTCGCCCCTTGTAATGAAATATAGTATAATTCTTTTTTCAAACAACGGCAAGGATGGTGAACGAAATAAATTAAAATGAGAAAATCTTTGAGAGATATTATGGTACAAGATATTAGGGACGTAAAAAGAGTTTGTTGTCAAAATAGATTTACTGAGATTTAAAGCAGATACAGAAATGTTGTGAGCGTAGCGTAGCGTGTGTAATGGTTGCGCAAAGTTACAGAAAATACAGGGGTGCTGAAAAGTCCCGGAACGGCTAAATATTTTTTGAACCGAATTGGTTTGAGAAATAAAACTTTGCACATTCACTCATAAGTAAAAAAAAACTACTTTCTGAGGTGTTTACTGACTCTTGGCCCCCAGTGGGGGACGGCCTACAAGAAGTCCGTACAAAATCTTAAATGTAAGCACAGGTCGATATGCACATCATTTTAAAGGGTTAATCAAGTAGAGTTCAATGCCGCAAACCACACTTCAAAAGGTTCATTCATTACAAAATGGCGGCTGATCAAAAACCTAAAGGAAATACACAGTGTTCACTCAGATTGTTTAAAAATAGTTTACAGACTATGTCTGAAGATCTAAACCCCGGAATTGCATGTCAGACCTAAAAGCCTATCTTTTAGGGTGCCGTAGACGATATTCCCTCCAAGGGAGGATGGCCGACAAGGAGTCGGTGCAGAACCTTTAATGTAAGATTAGGTCGATATGCACATCATTTTAAAGGTCTAAACAAATAAAATTCAATGCCGCAAACCGCATTTCAAAAGGATTATTGGTTACAAAATGGCGGGTGATTTAAGTTTTCAACAAAAATACATAGGCTTAGGTTTGACACGCAATTTGATTTATTCAAACTTTTATTCCACCTCCCTTCCCAACAACCCTAAGCCTATGAATTTTTGTTGAAAACTTTAATTATTCACCATTTGGTGACAAATGAACCTTTTGAAGTGTGGTTTGAGGCATTGAACTCTACGTGATTAGCTCTTTAAAATGATGTACATAGCAACCTATGCTATTGGTGGTGGTTACTGTCTTTGTAGGGATAGGACATTGGGTGGCGTGGTGCGTGGAACATTGATGGTGGTTACTGTTGTTGTTGGGACAGGACATAGGGCAGCATGGTGCGTAGAACATCAGTGATGGTTACTTTTGCCGCCCTGAGTCATCCGTTCTTCCTCAGACACACTGCTCAGGCATAATCTCCACCTTGCAGCCACTTCTCCGACACCACAAGTTTGTTTCAAAGTGAATATTTTAAATTTTGTATGTGAAAATGTATTTTAAATTATTTGCAACTATTAATATTTTCAAAAAATCCCAAAGGCTGTAAGGTTGTGAATCTTGGTAAACAGCAGTGTATCAGCGCAAATCCTGCAAGGTACTGAAAAGATAGCCAGAAAACGTGAAGATGGATTGGAACCATTTCTTCCAACGTCAGTTTAACCAAAACACAAATGAAACGGACAATTAGCTGATTGTTTGAATAGCAAGAACAAAATGAAAACCAAGAGGGCCGCAGCTGAACAGCTAGACAGGCACTGTAGGAACCCATAGGACCATAATAAGACCATTTTTAACCGTATATCCTGATTGGGATGTGAGGGAGGGAACTAAAACACATGTTGACGAAACAAAGCACAATTTATTTTTAGACATTAACAACACCTTAACAGAAACTTTACATTAGTTGACAATAAAAATATCATATTATTTACATAACAATTACTTTTTCTTACTTTGCTTATCACATCATAGATCCTTAACTAACATAAATTTTGATTTGAAATAATTGTTTTGATAAGCATTATTCACCTAAAGAGTACAAAGCTGTGCATCTAATCCTAGAGTGACAGTAGAAAAGAACTAGAGTTCAGTGTTGTAGGTCACAGATTCACCAATACTCGGAACAAAATGATGGAAAACAGTAGCATGGCACAGCTTTTGGAAAAACCTGTTCTGTTCTTTACAACTTGACTGAAAGGGGTTTTAAAATATAAAATAAATAACAACAATAAGTTTTGAAGAAAAATAATTGACTTCAGTTATATAAAACTCAAAAGGTTTAAGAATTAAAAAAAAACCTTCACAGGTAGAATACAAAAGTAATCAAGAGTTCAGTGTTGTAGGTCACAGATTCACCAATACTCGGAACAAAATGATGGAAAACAGTAGCATGGCACAGCTTTTGGAAAAACCTGTTCTGTTCTTTACAACTTGACTGAAAGGGGTTTTAAAATATAAAATAAATAACAACAATAAGTTTTGAAGAAAAATAATTGACTTCAGTTATATAAAACTCAAAAGGTTTAAGAATTAAAAAAAAACCTTCACAGGTAGAATACAAAAGTAATCAAGAGTTCAGTGTTGTAGGTCACAGATTCACCAATACTCGGAACAAAATGATGGAAAACAGTAGCATGGCACAGCTTTTGGAAAAACCTGTTCTGTTCTTTACAACTTGACTGAAAGGGGTTTTAAAATATAAAATAAATAACAACAATAAGTTTTGAAGAAAACTAATTGACTTCAGTTATATAAAACTCAAAAGGTTTAAGAATTAAAACAAAACCTTCACAGGTAGAATACAAAAGTAATCAAAACTATCGCCTTAGATTTATTTCATTCAATAAAAGTTCATTAAAATGTATGCAAATCCATCTTAAAATTAAGTTACCAAAGTCAAACTGAAAACTGACAATAATAAAATGAATCACAAAATTACGAAACAACAAAAACTAAGAACTATCAAATATGACAAGACTGACTTGAACACATTCACTGCGGCTGATGTGTTAAGATATGAACATTGCATAATATTACCATGTTTGAAGAGCCCTTAGCACTGAGCGTGATAAGGTAGACAGTAAAACACATTATTTAAGCTTTCAACAATTTGTTTCATTGTGACTGGAAGGTTCCTTATAACACAGGAATCCTACGCTACTAAAATGATCACATCCTGGAATGTATGTTATCTGTTACTAAATATCCTGCGGGCATTCCAGATGGTAAATTCTCTTCAAAAATTACAAATTTACCAAGTTAAAGTTAACTTTTTAAAACGGAATAGTTTATATGAGTTTTCAAATTTTACTTAACAACCACAAAAGCTAATATGAGTCCATCCTAAATAACACATTTGAAATTGTGTAATATAAATATTATGCCAGTTCAAAAAGTGTCACTAGAGAAAATAAACTAACCTGCACAAATGTACAGTCTTATTAGTAGTATGTTATTTACATAGAATACCTCAGAGGATTTAGTTAGGCAATAACCATTCAAGTTGTAAGAGCTTCAAGAAATTGTCCTATTACATTATTCTATTAGAAACTATTCAGAATTTCAAGGGGAAAGGGTTTTGAAATTTTGACAGTTAAAAATCAGAAAAATTCATTAAAAAAACTTGAAACTAAATGCATTTTAACGTATCCAGAATAATTTATAACATAATGATTGACACATTTTAAGACCCAATGGAATTTGGGTCTCTGCATTATCAACACTTAAAAATACACACACACACACACACACACACACACACACACACACACACACACACACACACACACACACACACACACACACATATATATATATATATATATATATATATATATATATATAACTGTAAATATTAAGGTTTCCAATCAAATGGGACTTCCATTAAAAATCCCCATATTTACTTTTTTGAAGTAATAGCAATAATTTAACAATTTAACCAACTCAACACCCAATGCTTATGCTTTAGCATGTAATATAATAAGTTCTTATTCAGATATGCCATTGATTTTCATATTGTAGAGCATTAGTATATGCAATCAAGATCATAAAACTTTTTAATGTGCAAACTATTTACAAAATAGGATGGGGAGGAAACTTCTTGAACACATCATGAGGTTATACACATTCAAATCTCTCTCTAAAATTTCATAAGAAACCGGCCAACTGGTGGGAAACTGGAATTCAGTGGGAGTGAGACATTCACTAGCAGTCTAAAAAAACTCAAAACTAATTTCTCCAAAATAGGTTGACCATAAAATAGATTGGTACACATAATGTGTTAATAATGTGTCATGGACGATCAAAACTTAATTTCCATAATTCAAGTGCAGAAAAACTACTACAGTTTTTTGTCTTGCTCTCACAAGGCACGGACGTTTCTATGCAGAAGCATAGAAACGTCCGTGCCTTGTGAGAGCAAGACCGGTCGCATAATGTGAAAGAGGCTCAAAATTTCAGCCAAAATTTTGAGCCTCTTTCACATTATGCGACCGGTTGCAGTGACTTAAGACACGGAGTCCAGTCACTAAACTAAAATCAGAGGCCCAGAATAACATTACCATACGGTGACCGCGACTTTGGTGAGGCAACAATGAAAATGACATGACAATAAAAAAAGAGGAGAATATTTACGGGCGCATTACAAAGCAATGTTTAATTACCTCAATGCAGAATCTTAGAAACTGCAATTTCCTGATAAAAATTTGCACGTTAGCCAAAATATCATCAATTTAAGAAGTGTATGTGCATATTGGTCTGGGATGTATCAGCAGTCGTACCATTTGTTTATCAATACAAAATGCTGATAGTGAATCATCATATTCCAGGGCATTTGCAAATTTCGGACACAGATAACTATGAGTTATTTACTTTAGTTCATAAGCCAACTGTGTAGTCCCTTGGTAATATGTTGTTGAAGTGAAGCTAATATATTTTTAGATCTTTGTTTCTCACAGTGATAATGTAACCTCTGGTTCCACTCAGCCAAATGAAAAAGTCAATGGAGTGTTTTTATTTACCACTGCCCAGATTGACCTTCAAAAACTTGGATGGTACCGATCAGGGGGTCAGGGATAGTCAGGGAAATAAGAAATGATGCTGAAAAATTACGATGGTGATTGGTATCAATTATGGTAGCATTGTTGATACCATTATCTGTGTGTTACCATTGTTGATAGTGAACTGTTGTGTGAATTTAATAGTAATTGGCATTCACTTTAATTAAAATAAAATTACTAAAGATCGAATAGTTTAATCAAGTATTAGGTATTCAAAAAAACTATTTTATTGGGTCTTGCTGCAACAGGAATTTATCTATCAGTCACATCGCGATTTCTAACCTCGTAACTTCCTAAATTTCGAATTTTACTTTTTTGGGTTTTTATGCATGTAGCTGACATTGAAATCTATCAAATTCCAAGACCTCATAACGACATTTTTGACAGGAAAAATAACTACCTCGTATTTTGTAGCTGGTAAAAGTTCCTTCCAATAACCCGTATCTTGAGATTGACAAATTCTAGGCCTTGTGTAAGCTTCTGATTTTTGTACTTTTTCGCCTTCTTGATTATATTATATTAGTCAATGAATGATGATAATGTGTTGGGTCACAAATGAATTCTATGGATTTCTATTTACTTAAACTATATCAAATTTTGTTCATGTAAATATCCACTTAATATTAAAGTTATAATTACGTGGTGTTGGAAGCTTAACCCCTTAAGCGCCGAGTAATTAGCTCCCACGGTTTTTAATTACAGTTTTAATTACACGATCAACACGAAAATGCCGTGTTTCGTCTCAACGCGACGAGCGCGGATACTGCAGAACTCATTGTGTGGACGTAGTTCCAGAAAAATCCACCCGAGTGCAGCACCAAACGGTCTGCAACTCGTCAAGGGGGCTGTTTCCCAACGCGTTTCACAATAACTAGCTACTAATCACTAGTTACTAGTTACAATCCATCTCCATTGTACCTTTACGGTTTTGAAACGGAATCTTGATATTACAAAATACAAAGTCAATTTTATTAATTCACCAACATTGTTTAGAAACAGCCCCCAGATCAACTGTACAGTCTTAGCAGGAAAAAAACCTAGCCGAACAGTTGTACCAACATAAATCAGCTGAGAACTTCAAATCCGAGTAAACTCGGGCGTGGCGGTCAACGAAGCGAGGGTGACACACGAGATATCTCGTGCGTGGCGGAGCGCGTACAGAATACTACCATGAGTTAACTCGTGTGCGGGGGTTGAGTTCCAAGTTAGAGAAAAAAATGTTGTAATGTTAAGAATTAAACATTTTTAAGAGTAACTTGTACATATAAATTATTAACTTGAACATCTCTCTTATAAAAATAAATAAATAAAGATCAAGGAAGGAAAAAAGTCAGGAGAGAATTAGGCCAGCTATGGGGAGGAGTAAGCTGGGCTTTCTTTTTCCTTGCTTGTTTTTTATATTTATTTCAAATATTTAGACTAGTTGTGTGTCTATCTTTAAGGGATATTTAAGCCTAGATTAAATTTAAATTCTATATACTGGTAATGCATACTATTTAAAAAGGAGTAAGCAAGACCAAAATCATGATAGGAATCGACAACAATAACAAATGAAACAGGTATATGTATCGATCAGTGCAGCTAACTACAATGCTTGCAACATTGAAAATCTAAACAAGCATCGTCCATTAGAAATGCATGGGACCCCCCTTTAGGTCTTGATCCATAGTGATTAGCATAAATCAAATTAGCCTAAATCCTTCTGAGGCATACATAGATCACTGAAAATGAGTTATTTAAAATCAATTCACCCAGAATTTTGTGAATAGTGAACAGAGATGTGTTACTTTTTGTTTAGAAACAATCTAAAATTCTTTTCATTATTTATATAGATTGGTGTTTGTGCAATGTAGTACCTACAAATAAACTTTTTTTGTGAAGAATATTTTCTTTTGCAGTACAACATGTAATATTTCATAGTTTTGTTCTGAAATGTTTGCCTAAAATTCTCGATAAAAAGTTTGTGAGTCAGGGAAATTAGGTGGCCAGTGGTCAATGAAGGTCAGAGAAATTTTTTATGAAATTTTTCTGGGCACCCTGCATAAAGTCAACATTCATTAACACATAAAGTGATTGAGAAAAATTGTTGCAGACAATGTTTGCCATTACAAAATTAAAATTTAAATACAGCTTGAAAATGAGTCCACAGAACAAAAATGTTATCGTAAAAATGGGAATTTTTGTAGCCACTGACCACTTTATCAACCACAATAGAAATGGCAGTTTTGGCATTTCTTATGTAATACTTTAATACACTTACACAGGAGTAGACTCAATTTTGGATTTAAAACGGTCATTTCTTTTGTTGTTGACAAAGTAGTCAGTTAACAAATATTCGTGAATGAATGTGGCTAATAATTCAAAGTAAACAGAAAAGTAACAGAAAAAATAATAATAATGTATGTGACAACAACTGCATCAACTTTTTATTGATACCAAAAACAAGTTATGATGGAATGAGTTTTCACACATTTTTATTTCTTTTTAAGCTTTCAAATAGTCAGCTTTTATGTTTTTGTAAAGGTCAACTAAGCTGTACAACTCAGAAATTTAATGTCCAAATGAATCAGAAATTGCTTTTTGAGTGTATGTGAATATACTCGCCTTCGGCTCGCCCCAGGCCCCCTTCTGTTAGTCATTGGAGAGGGATTTTAATATTGAAAAGTCACATAGCAAAATTACTTAATTTGTTTATGTACCAAGTCACCATACATGGTATCTCTGGTTGTGGTAAGGGGGGTTTTGGGTATAAAATTGTCCAGACAAAATTAATTAAACAGTTTACAAATAGTGTGGTCAAGATATCATTAGTAGTTTTGGGACGTAGTTGGTTTTGGGAGGTTTTTATTTGTGGGGGGCTAGTTGGCTTTTAAGGGGTGAGTGTTGGTAAGACATGGAGGTTAGGAAAAAATGAAGGTGTTGTGTAATGAAAAGTCACAATAAGAATGAACACTTTACAAATCTTAGCAAAATTTATCATTTGGGGGCAGTTTGTGGGGGGTAGTAGTTAGTGGATGGATTTATAAAGGAGGGGGTTGGGCTATTTTATTGATGGGAAAGGGTTGGTGGGTCGGGTTGAGGAAAACGTATTTCATATAAAATTACAGGTGAAAATTAATTTAACTATTTACAAATTCTCAGCACAAGGTATTTTTGGTTTGTTCAAGGGGTGGGGGTTTATTAATGGTAGGGGCTTTTTAGCTTTGGGGGTCAATTATTTGAAGAGGGTTGGGGGGGGGGTCAAGGTGTGAGGCAAAAGTATTTATATAAAAAGAACATTGCCAAACAGATGAAATATGCTAAATTTGTTTCATTTATTGGTCGGTTTCGGGGTTGAAAGGGGTTAGAGCTACCTGAGGGTGAAAGAGACGAGATAGGGCACAACATCAAGCCATACATATATTGATTGCAAATTATCAGGGGTCTAGGTAGTATATCAAGGTGATATGAAATACATTACCTTGAGAAAATCGCTGGAATTTGGCGAATTTCGTAGGTTTTTTTAAGTTTATATGCTTTTCTATACCAATAAAAAGTTATATTATTTGCGGTTTTTAACATTTATGCTGCAGAGATGATTTGTACCGAATTCCGGCCTTTTACGTATAATAATAAATCTATTGGAGCTGAAAAACGTTGGAGTAACCTTAGAAAGTTGAAAGTTCTAGAGCTACCTAAGGGTGAAGAGACTTAAGGAAGATAAGACAGGGCAAAAAGTCACAGGACCAGTTTTAGATCGTGTAAAATCCGTGGGACATTATCTAGTACGTTTTTCGATAGGACCATCCGTTCGGCCACAAGAGCTCAAAATAACTTTGTCTAAAAATAGGTTTTTAGTGATTTTTTAAATTTTTTTGAGGGGGCTAAAATAAAAAATGGTGAGTTTTGATAACTTCTCCTGCATATTGACCCTTTAAGGAATATTCGTGCAAAATGTCAAGTTTATAGCTCATCGGGAAGTATGGTTTCAACCAGGATGAAATACCTCGGGAAAATCGCTGAAATTTAGCGAATTTTGAAGGATTTTTTAAACTTTATACGCATTTTATTATTACAAATCAGTTATATTATTCCTGATTTGTAACACTATTGATGTAGAGGTGATGTATGCCAAATTTCAGCCCTCTACATACAATATTAAATCTACTGGATCTGAAACACCCGGGGAAAACCTTTGAAAATAAAAATTCTAGGGCCATCTAAGGGTGAAGGAGACGAGACAGGGCCAAAAATGTAGACCCATAGGACCAAAGATCATATACAGATAAGACCATTTCAAAATGGCGATGTCCTTTGAAAATTCTGCCAAATTGATTTGATGTAATAATGTTGCTTCTTTCAGTTCCTTACCATTCGCAAAGACTTTCCTGCCTAAAAATTCTCTTAACCTTGAAAAAGGTAATCACTTAAGACCAGGCATGAGTTATACAGGGTACGTACAAAAATGTCTCACTTGAGGCGGCAAAGTTCTGTGAAGTTGCTGCTGCTGCGTGGGGCGGGCGCATCAGCATGGGTCAGCAACGCCCTCGCCTGCGATTGGATTTATCCATGTCGTATGTTTCGAATGCATATAAAGCCATCGTAGGGCCTCACAATAGACTCAGGATTACTTTTTTCTCCTCTAGGCTGAAATTCAGCACGGAATAAACTGTTTAGGCAGCAAAACACTATTACTATTAAAATCACATAACTCGCATTCAGCGGGATTTTAAATTGACACAGCCATTTTTAAACGCTGTAAGAATGAACTGCATGGTCGGTCGGCAACAAGACTTGGCTGAGATTGGGACCAGGAGTGGAGGTTTAGGCCACACTATCTGTCGCGGAGATGAGACCACTGGGCTCGATGTAGGGACAAAACGTCTGTTACTTTCTGGACAGCCCTCGTAAAAGAAATAGTTCATTGACATAGACCTTAAAATGTACCATTTAAATAGCAACTTTAATTTTTAATTTGAGCATATAGTACCTTACTCGCCTTCCCCCTCCTGTGAGACCCTTGGAGAGGGATTTTAATATTGGAAAGTCAAAAAGCAAAATTTATTTATTTGTTTACGTACAAAGTCACCATACCAGGTATCTCCGGTCGTGGTCGGGGGGGGGGGGGGGGGGGGGGGTTTGGATATTAGAAGTTACAAGACCAAATGAATTAAACAGTTTACAAATACTTTGGTCAAGATGTCATTAGTACTTTAGGGGCGTAATTGGTTTTGGGGGGTTTTGGTTGTGGGGGGCTAATTGGCTTTCAAAGGGCGAGTGTTGGTAAGACATGGAGAGAGGGTTGGGGTGGTGTGTGGTGGGGTGGTTGGTTTTGGGAACTTTTTGTTTGTGGGGGCTACTTAACAAGCCCTGAAGGTTGACCCTGGTTTAGGTCGTATTGGGGGGCTTTTCAGGGACGAGTGTTGGTAAGACATGGAGATTATTAAAAAATTATTAAAATTATTAAATTATTAAAAAATGGAGTTGTATATTGAAAAGTCACAATATGAATTGACTCTTTACAAATTTTAGCAAAGTTTATCGTTTGGGGGGGCAGTTGGTGAGGGGAGTAGTTAGTGGAGGGATTTATGATGGAGGGGATGGGGCTATTTTTTGTTGAGAAGGCTTGATGAGTTTTGGGTTGAGGTAAACGTATTTCATAAAAAATTACATTTAAAAATTAATTTAACTGGAGAGGGTTAGTGGGCTCAAGGTGCGAGGCAAAATTATTTATTTAAAATAACATTTTCAAACATATGAAAACGCTTAATCTGTTTCATTTATTGGTCGGTTTCGGGGTTGATAGGGGTTAGAGCTACCTGAGGATGAAGGAGGCGGGATAGGGCAAAACATCAAAGGACCAGAGTTGACGATAGTGAAAAATCCATGGCACATGGTAAAGCCTATTTTATGATAGGACCATCCGTTCGCCCACTAGATATCAAAATAACAGTTTTTACAAAAGCAGTTTTAACGGGCTTTTAAATATTTTTTGAGGGGGTTTAAATTAAAATTATGAGTTTTAATAATTATACTCTCGGTTTTAAGCAATGAGGTAAGTGCATGCCACATTTCAGGTTCCTAGATTAACCGAAAGTCATGCATATACTATTTGCAAATTATCAGGGGTCTAGGTAGTACGTAAATGTGATACGGAATACATAACCTCAAGAAAATCGCTGGAATTTGGCGAATTTCGAAGAGTTTTTAGCTTCATATGCATTTCAATAGCAAGAAAAATTTATATTATTGGTGATTTGTAACATTTATGCTGTAGACATGATTTGTACGAAATTCAGCCCTCTACGTATAATAATAAATCTATTGGAGCTGAAAATGTCGGGGTAATCTTCGAAAATTGAAAGTTCCAAGGCTACCTAAGGGTGAAAGAAACGAGTTAGGGCAAAATATCAAAGGACTTAAGTTGTAGATTGTGAAAAATACGTGGCACATTGTGCACCATTTTTCGATAGGACCATCCGTTCAGCCACTAGAGCTCGAAATAACTTTGGTTTAAAAATAGCTTTTCTAGCAAATTTTATAATTTTTTTGAGGGGGTTCAAATAAGAAAATGGCGAGCTTTGACAGTTTTTCCTGTATATTGACTCTCCAAGGAATATTCGTGCCAAATTTCAAGTCTTTAGCTCATCGAGAAGTATGGTTTGAACTGGTATGAAGAACCTCGAGAAAATCGCTGACATTAGGCGCATTTTGAAGGTTTTTTAAACTTTATATAGATTAAAATATTACAAACTAGTTATATTATTCGTGATTTGTAACATATATGTTTCAGAGATGATGTATGCCCAAATTTCAGCCCTCTATGTATAATATTAAATCTACTGGAGCTAAAAACCTAAGAAAAATTTTGAAAATTCAAATTTCTAGAGCTATCTAAGGATGAAGGGGACGAGATAGGGCAAAAAGGCACAGGACCAAAGTTGTAGATTATGAAAATTCTGCGGCACGTGGTGCAGTCTGTTTTTCGATAGGACCTCTGGTTTAGCTGCTACAGCCCTAAAACGAAAAGTACTTTTTTTGAAATTCAAGTTTTCCCCCCTTTGGGAAGGGGGTTGGGGGTGGAAATGTTTTGTTTTGACAATTTTTCCTGTGGTTTGACCACCAAAGAATATTGTGCCAAATTTTAATTTTCTATCTCATCGGGAAGTCGTTGAGAGTTTGTATAGATGAGTCAGTCAGTCAGTTACACAAGCGGCTGTATAATATATATAGACTTTCCTTCGGCTCGCTGGGGGCTGCTAGGCCCCCTACTGTGAGTCTCTTGGAGAGGGATTTTGATATTGAAAAGCCAAAGCTATATTAATTTATTTGTTTACTTACAGTCACCATACCAGGTATCTCCAGTCGTGGTCAGCGGGGGGTTTGGATATTGAAAGTTACAAGACAAAATTAATTTAACACCCCCAGGTCTTTGCCCCGAAGCAGGGGGTGTGTATTGAAAAGTCACAAAATTTTGAATAAACTCATTACAAATCCTCGGCAAAATAGATCATTGTAATGTTTGGGAGGGTAGTTAGTGGAAGGTAGCTAAAGGGTTACTTTAGGGGGGGGGGGGGTTGGCGGAGGAGGTTAGGTTTAATTTTTCGTTGTGAAAGAGGTTTGGTGGGAGCAGGGGGTGAGGGGGAGCGGCAAAGGGTCAATCCATATCAAGTGGTCCAGAGGTGGTTGCTTGAGTATTTTTCTTATTTTAAATATTTTTACCATTTAAAGTACAATTCTTTGGAAGTACAAAAACGCTATTAGTTTATTTTTTGGATGTGTGTGTAACCGATGGCGGCCATTTTCTTGTCGGCAGAACGCTAATTTTTGGCTATTTTCGAGCTCTACATAAAATTCAATATCTCCGCAGCTATTCATCCTAGAACATTAAAACAAAAACCAATCTCTTCAGAAAGAAATGAATTTTAATTAAGGTTCTTATGGGTATGTACTGAAAACTAATCATCAGGGTCTAAAAACACCTTCAAAGTTCATAGAAATAATTTTATGAAAATGGGTTTTTAAGCATTTTTTAAAACAAGAAGGCAAATGACTATGTATATGTAATTTTTGTATTTTACAGGTATAGGTAGGTGCTTCAAAATCACAAAGTTTCAAACTGTTGACTTGCACAGTTTTTCAAATAAAATTTTTGAAAATCCAGAAATGTTTGAAATTTCAAAAGTTTGAAGCCTTATTATATCTTTGTTGGGCATGAAAATAAAAATTTGAAATTTGGCTGAAATGTAGTGCTTAGTGAGGGGATTGACCTATGAAAATTTCATTTTGTGGACTCAAGGTTCAGGCATAATTTTGTACTGCCCAATATTAGATTGACCAAGACATACAATAGTTTTAGTTTTCAGCAGATCAGACTGTTTAATAAGTTACCATTAGATATAAGAGAATTACCACTTGGTAGTTTTGAACCGAAGATATCTTCATGGTTAAAGCTTCAAGCATTTTACTCGGTTGAAGAGTACATGAGCTGTGATATGTCCAATTTGTTTTTTGAAATCTGTTAGGCCTATATTCTGTTAACTTATTTATAATCTGGGTACGTACCTCCGTCTTCAGTCTAATACTATTTTGTAACAATAAAAGTGTTACATGTTTCGGCACTACAGTGCCATTGTCAAACACAATACAATTAAAACATTAAACCACAAACTTCACACACAACGAAATAAAAACGAATAAAAACATTGATAGGCCTATCACGCGTCATGACCGCGGTACGAGCAGGAACAGACTGACGGAGCTGGTTACGTCTGCTTATCAGGTGGCGCTATCTGTCGTTGCAACTGTCTTCCCTGTTTCCTTTTCTAATAAGAGCGCATTAAAAATAGAGTTTGATTTGAAGTGGAGCTTTTCATTTAGGATGTAATCATGGTTCTCCGAGTTTTTATAAGCCTTATATATTTCGAACTCCTCCAATGCGCTCAATTTAAACCCTTTTTGACAGTAGTGGAGGACTTCGAGACCGTCATTGATGTCAAGCATGTTGTGATTTTTGTCAATGAGGTGTTGGGCAAATGCCGATCTCTGACTGTCTTTTTTCGGGTCAGGGCGGTGTTCTCTGTATCAGGTTTTAAAACCACGTCCCGTTTGGCCTATGTAAACACTGGGACACATAATACTTTATAGACGCCCGTTTTTTCATATTTACTTTCATTATTTTGTCTATTTTGGTTTAAGCGGGTCCGTAGTCTGTTAGTGGTCCTGAATGACAGCTGAATGTCATGTTCATTTAGTTGTTTTTTCAGGCAATTATCTGTTGTGTGGGAATATTCTATACAGACATACTTTTTATTAGCCGGAGGTAAATCATTGCTCTGCTGATTGTTTTTGTTCTTAAATTTTGTCACAATTTTATCAATGATATTACGATTGTAACCATTGGATGTCGCTATGTGTTTGATATTTATTTCTTTAGTATAATCTTCAGGGCTTAGAGGAAAATTTACAAGGCGATAAACTACGCTATTGTATGCGGACATTTTCTGTGAATGGGGGTGATATGAAGTGGAGTGAATTGTCTGGTCAGACGTTGTGGGTTTGCGATAAATGCTGTATTCAAATTTATTGTTGGTGCTCTTCCTGACTGTGACATCCAAAAAATTAAGTTTGTTCTCGTTTTCCGTCTCAAGAGTAAATTTCAGTTTAGGTGCCAGGCTGTTCAAGTAATTCTCTAAAAGTTCTAGCTGGCGAGTATTACCGTCAAACAAAACAAACGTGTCGTCTACGTATCTGTGATAAGAGATTGTTTTATTTTTGTACTTGTTTTTGTCATTGAAGATAAAATTATTTTCTATGTGGTTGAGATACACATCAGCAAGAATACCCGATAAAGGGGACCCCATGGCGAGACCATTTGGTTGTTTATACAATTTCCCTTCAAATGTTCAAATTTTATTTCACATTTGAAGGCTCCGTCAGTCTGTTCCTGCTCGTACCGCGGTCATGACGCATGATAGGCCTATCAATGTTTTTATTCGTTTTTATTTCGTTGTGTGTGAAGTTTGTGGTTTAATGTTTTAATTGTATTGTGTTTGACAATGGCACTGTAGTGCCGAAACATGTAACACTTTTATTGTTACAAAATAGTATTGGACTGAAGACGGAGGTACGTACCCAGGTTGTCAATAACGGTTCAAGGGGCTAGAAACATGAATTTTAACTTAAAATATGTTATATGTTTTTGTTATACTGTTAGTCATATTTTTGTACTGTTATATTTTTATACTGTAATATTTTTATACTTAGTTTTAATGACGAAGCCTATTGTAACAATTTTGTTATTTGATGGCCAATAGAGATCTTGATTCTACTGATTGCAAAGATATAAAATATTGAAACGTGCCAAAATAAGAGTTCAATTCTTTAGCGTTTGTGAAGCGTATATTATTTTATTTTCAGTTTGTATTGCCCTATAACATTAAAATGAATGTACCTGAGGCTGTTAAAGCCCTTTTATATAAATTTTACTTCATTTTCTTGGGTGGTTAGCATGAAGCAGCTACGATATATACAATGTTCACGTAATATTTCATTCACCCCGTTGCTGTGGTAAATTCGAGTTGTATGAGTTTTCTTAAAATATTACTTGTAGGGACCCATACTTCATCACTCTTGCTTAATTTAAATGATATTCTTGGCCCATATGGTTATAAAGTGGTATAAAAAATCATGGTGCTCAAGGTTACCGATTTTATTTTCCAATTCACCATGGATTGTCATAATTTGGTATATGCAATAATATCGTCCTGTTGTAGCTGACATGTGAGTACACAACTGTGACAGCAATACATTTTATGAAATGGACGAAAAAGAAAGTGTTCATAGATTGATTGAGTGCAGGCTGCAAAGTTGTTATCTCACAGGTCACTCTTAGTCCATCTACCTTGAAACTATAATGTTAGATTTAATGTTATCTCAGTTATAATAAAGTTTATTTAATTTCAATAAGTATGGATTCCATCCAGGAATATATATTATTAGAGTATATTATATAGCTAGGTCTATGTACCTGAGAAGAGATTAATTAGATAAATTGGTTGCAGTTTCGCTTGCAAACTCTGCATTCTGTGGTTACCTGTAGAACTATTTCAAAGCATGACTATAATATGTTCAGTTATAAATAAAGTGAACTGAGCTTGTTCTAATGTCGATGGATAGCACCACTGTTCCGAAATTTCAGCTGCTTACTGTACTTAAGTGAATGCACTTTTTTTAAATTCTGAGACGCATTGACAAATCTTTATAAAAATCCTTTTAATTAACACCTTAAATGTTAAAATCCGCCCATCTTTAATTGAGGTTTGACTGTGAAAAGAAAACTGCCTGCGTATTAATATATAGATTAATGAATATAGTGATGATGAGAAACTGATTTGTAAAAATATTCATAATCAGTAAACATAACTAATATTATCATCACTATGGAAGGGAAAGTTGTGACCCACGAACATATCATTAAAAAAACTGTCAAAAAGAGTTAAAGCAAACTTTCTTTAGGTATACTTTTTATAAAAGCAAAATTTCTTTAGGTAAACTTTGTATCCAGACCTAAATGCACTGAAGTGGACCTTACACCAGGAAATCTTTACGCTCAGCCTAAAAAAAAAAAAAAAAAAACACTTTAATCTTACAGACAATGAAGATGAAGACCCTTTACATGACCTAAATTTAAAAAAATCCAGAAACTATTAATGTTATAGTAAGAATATCATTGCCTGTATGAATAACAAACAGTGATGGATTGGAAAAATGAAATTAATTGACAAATATCGAGCGCAAAGTATGCAAACCTTGAGCACTCGACTGTCAAGTTCTTTTTTTTACCATCAGGACCAAGACCTTGGTTTAAATTAAGCAAGTTAGATGAAGCATGGGTCCCTATAGGTAATATAATGAGGAAACTCACACCACTTGAATTTACCTAAGTAACGGGATGAACGAAATATAATGTGAACACTGTGTAATGATACATCATAGCTGCTTTATGCTAACCACCCAAGAAAATGAAGTAAAATCTATATAAAAGGACTTTAACAGCCTCAGGTACATTCATTTTCATGTTTTAGGGCAATACAAACTGAAGAAAATAAAATAGTATACGCTTCTCAAACGCTAAGAATTGAACTCTTATTTTGGACCGTTTCAATATTTTATATCTTTGAAATCAGTTGAGTCCACAAAAAGAAATTTTTATAGGTCAATCCCCTCACTAAGCACAACATTTCAGCCAAGTTTAAAATTTTTATTTTCATGCCCAACAAATATATAAGGCTTAAAACTTTTGAAATTTCAAAAATTTCTGGATTTTCAAAAAAGTTATTTAAAAAACTGTGAAAGTCAACAGTTTGAAACTTTGTGATTTTGAAGCACCTACCTATAACTATAAAATACAAAAATTACATACACATAGTCATTTGCCTTCTTGCTTTAAAAAATGCTTAAAAACCCATTTTCGTAAAATTATTTTTATGAACTTTGAAGGTGTTTTTAGACCCTTATGATTAGTTTTTAGTACATACTCATAAGAACCTTAATTAAAGTTCATTTCTTTCTGAAGAGATTGGTTTTTGTTTGAATGTTCTAGGATGAATAGCTGCGGAGATATTAAATGTTATGTAGAGCTCAAAAATAGCCCAAAATGAGCATTCTGTCGACAAGAAAATGGCCGCCATTGGTTATATACACAACCAAAAAATAAACTAATGGCGTTTTTGTTTTTGTAATTCCAAAATATTGTACTTTAAATGGTAAAAATATAAAAAATAATAAAAATTAATTGATTAAAAAATAATTGGTTGATAATAAAAATAGCAACAAATTAATTGATTTCTGGACCATTTCATATGGATTGACCCCAAAAGAATTTGTTTAAAACCAACATTGCCTTAATTTGAAGAATGCTTACTTTGATTCTTTTTTTGGACACATTTAGGGGTTGATAGATTTTAAAAATTACAAATGATTTCGGATGAACATGGAGGATGACGCTGACAAAATCCGCTGGCGAATTTTGCGCTGACGAAAGGCAAAATTGAGTCTTTCAGTAATGAATAAATCGGCAAAAAACCACTAGTCAAATCGTAAATTTAATGAAAGTTCAACTTAGGACGACTTTTTAGGGGTAGAAATGGGGTGAAAATTGAAAATTACCAATAATAAACCAGAAAAGTCAAACTGACCATCTCTGTGACAATAATTTGGCGCATCCCTGGCCAAAAATAAATCTGACAAAAAATAAAAACCACGAGGAAAATTTAAAATTCAACGAAAGGTTAACTTTTGAGGATCTATTTTAGGGGTTAAAACGGTGTGAATTTTTTGAATGACCCCTGATAACCCTAAAGGATCAAACTTACTGTCTAAGTGTGTAAATAGTGGTCTATACACTAAAAATAAATATAAAAAAATTATCAAAACCCAAAATAAACTGAAAATGTATCATAATTTTAAATTTAGACGTCATTTGGGAGTAAAGGAGGTGAGATAAGGCGAAATACATAATGTTAAAAATTTTAGTAAATTTAATTTTAACTAAGGAAATACCCTTTGTTTTTTAACAGAACCTTTATTTTAGCCGCTAGAGGCAAAAAAAAGAAAAGTACTTTTATCGAAATTCAAGTTTTCCCCCGTTTCACCCCATTTTGGGGGGTGGGGGGGGTTGAAATTGTTTGTTTTGAGGATTTCATATTTAGCGTGACCACACAATAAATATTCCTGCAAATTTACAGAGGCCTAAGTAATGTATCAAGCCAGCTGGAGCTGGGAAACCTAGAAGAAATCTTCGAATATAAAGTTTTCTAGAGCTAGGGTGAAGGAGACGAGACAGGGCAAAAAGTCACAGGACCAAAGTTTCAGATCGTCAAAAATCCGTGACACGTGGTGCAGCCCGTATTTTGATAGGACCTCTAGTTTAGCTGCTACAGCCCTAAAACGAAATTCACGTTTTCAGCCCTGTTTTTTAATTCAAGTTTTCCTCCCCTTTGGGGGGTTGGGGGTTGAAATGTTTCATTTTGACAATTTTTCCTGAGGTTTGACCATCAAAGTAATATCCGTGCCAAATTTCAAGTTTCTAGCTCATCGGGAAGTTTGGTTTGAATTTGTATCCCGATGGGTGAGTTACACATGCGGCTGTATAAATATATAGATATAATAGATACGAGGGCCATCCAGAAAGTAAGTTCCGTTCGTACATAGCTCAAGAAGTAGTGGAAGTAGCACAATAACTTACAAATCAGTGTGTGCAGTGACTTCATACATTTCTACCTATGTGAGGCAGATCATCATACTGCCGCGTGTTTGCTAAATATAACCTTTAAACGTGTGTGCCTCAAGAAAAAGTCCCGACCAATTGGAGTTGCGGTGTTTTTAAAGATTCTTTTTTCAGAAAACACTCAGCAACCAAAATTCTACCTGAATTCTATTTTGTGTATCTTCCTAAAAGTATGAGTGAAGGAGTTGTTTGTCAATGGGGACAATTTTTTTAAGTGGAAGGAATAACATCCAAGGAAATGAATGAGCGGTAAAATCGTTTGGATAATTATCGCCAATTACTATTAAACTCCATGGATGAACTTAGATTTTAATGCCCTATTGTGATATTCAGGATATATGAATATATATTTTTTATAATTATTTACTAGCATCTATATTGGAAACTGTACAGTAGTCTTAAGATATCTTCTCTATTGCCACCATTCTTGTAAATATTAATATATGACATGAATAAAGAACGTTTGAATTGAATTAACCTTATGTTGTCATTGATGACCTGGTGGACAAAGTGGATAAAACAAATTCACGAGAAACAATTGTTTCACAATCACAAATCTTTTACTGAAGATAGTGACCCGAACAGGATATACAGAATGAATTTTGGTTCATTAGTATTTTTGAAAAAAGAATCTTAGAATACAGCTCGACTCCGATTTGGCGGGACTTTTTCTTCAAGCACTCACATTTTAAAGGTAGTAAATGTGCTGCTTTATGATGAACTGACTCACATAGCTAGAAAGTTATTGAGTCAGTGAGCACGTTGATGTGAAAATTATTGTGCTATCTCAACTAATTCTTGAGTTAGGCACAAAGAATTCTCTTTCTGCACGGCCCTCATACATATGCACTCATTGAAAATAAAGTATTTCTACTATAACCAAATATTCATTAATACTTAGAACCAACAATATTGTTTCCAAACTCATAAAATAAAAGTTTAGTTCTAGATGTATAAATAAAATTGTACCTATTATTTTATAACACAATTTAAAATCATCAAAGGATTTCACCTAAAACCATGTATATCAAATCTTTTGCCAAAACACCACAAAGTAAAAATAGTTATACAAGTTAATCCAAGTAATTATCTGTCATCTAGGCTTCATTTAACTGTTGAATGTACAATAATCTTCTCAGACTCATAAAATTAAATTTTGCTCAGAACATATTTCATAACTAGCAATTCACAACACAATTTAAAAGTCTCATGGTTTCCACCTAAAACCTAAGATATTATCCCTCATGCATAGTCCTTATAAAACATCACAAAAGTGACAGAAGATTTTAATGCTACCTAAAGAAACGAATTACGAATTTCAGAAAACTTCATGGCCAACAAATATAAAATATGGAAACAATATTTTGCTGCCAAACTCATTAACTAAAATGTCCTATGTTTGAAATTCATTGTTGGTGATGGTGATTTTATATTTTGATTAGGATTTTTGCGGACATTTGCCATCACTGATTAGTAAAAAACAAGTTTCACGACGTTTCGGGATCTGGAATCTGATCCCGTCTTCAGGTGGACGAAAACCTAGAACATAACAAGATTAGTAACACATAGCCAGGAAAACCTGGAGAAAAACACAGCTAAAACAGAGAACTGTAAAAGCAGTCACGAAAACAATAAGCTGAAAAGAAAAACAATACACAAAATAACACAGGAATCACAAGTATCAAGATTCAGCGTCTCAGCGTCTCAGCTCAGCTCTGATTGGGTGTGGACGTGCTCTCTCCTGCCTGGTGAATCTTGATACTTGTGATTCCTGTGTTATTTTGTGTATTGTTTTTCTTTTCAGCTTATTGTTTTCGTGACTGCTTTTACAGTTCTCTGTTTTAGCTGTGTTTTTCTCCAGGTTTTCCTGGCTATGTGTTACTAATCTTGTTATGTTCTAGGTTTTCGTCCACCTGAAGACGGGATCAGATTCCAGATCCCGAAACGTCGTGAAACTTGTTTTTTACTAATCAGTGATGGCAAATGTCCGCAAAAATCCTAATCAAAATAACTAAAATGTGTTTAGAACATATTCTATACATAACGTTTTAAAACACAATTTAAAATCATCAAGATTTTTACCTAAAATTATAGATAGAGAATCACTTGCCGCATTCAGTGTCATTCATATGACACCACAAAGTAACAGAACATTTAAAATGTCACCTGAACAAACTATGAATAAAAAAATGCCATTGAGGCTAACAAACTAGAGCATTATGTAATGCTTATTTTACTTTTACAGGTTAACACACAAAAAGTTTAAAAAAGTAACAAAAGTTGAGGTGAGCGAGTAATGAAGTTCTAGCAGTAAGCTTGCCATATACAGGGTGTCAAGTTTTGATTGTCTGAAACATTTACAGACTATTTAGCAGGTCAAAACAAACAAAAAATGACATTACGGATATGGTCGATCTCACTCTGGTTTCCACCTCTCGGCCTGTAAATAATCCATCATTACTTAAAAACTATTTGAAGTGCCAAATTAAAAATTTTTACATGTATGATGACTAATACGGCCTATTTTTGTGCAGAGTATCAAGTTACTGCTCTGAACCATTTCAAAATGGCAGCCATTTTTTTCTAAGCTTCATACAAAAATTCAGAAACCTCTCAAATGAGTATATTTTTTTGTTCCCTCCAAAAACCCTCCTATATTTGAAAAAATATCACACCAATTATTTGAAAGGTATTTAACACATAATAAAGCATATAAAATTCAAATTTCTGTTTAATGGGGCTTCTAGAATTAAAATTTTGTGGTTGTCATTCAAAATATTACCTCTAAAATTCAAGTCAACCACTTAAGTTTGAACTGAGACCACTGTAAACCTCGAAATTAAAAAAAAAAAAAAAAACAAGCATGAAGAAAAACTAATGTGTAACCTCCGGCCAAAATGATTAGCCACACAGTGCTCATTTTCACGACTTGACCAGCTAGTACTGCAGGGCAGACAACACACAAAGAAGATGTAGAATTTGAGAGAGACAGGGACAAAAACAACAGGGTTGTATTGCTATAGTTTCCTGTTCAAAATGAGTACACCTTTAGTCTAATGTATATGCTTGATGCAAACAATGTGGTTATTTTTATTTCCGGTCATGGGCGCCTGCAGGATTTAACCCAGGGGATTGTAAAAAGTAAGGTTAGTTTTTGGTATGGGGGGTGTGGACATTACTAAGTAATTTGTGCACGCAAATGCAAATATTATTTTAGTAACATTCGCACACTATATAGGCAGTGTGGCAGTGTCGTTATATCGTCTGGCGAGGTCAGCACTTGAGTTGGAATACACCTCTTCTTGGCACCAAGTTTACTGGGCTTGCTGCTGATACATTATACATTGCTTGAAATGGCGACCTACCCAGGTAGGTATTTTAAGCCAAGCATGAATGACAGTTAAGTGAAGGATTATTGCGGCGTGATCTTGTGGTCAATACTTGCACTGTTAAGCCTGCGCAGCTGCTATTTGTTTAATAATGCATTATACTTTGTTCCAATAAAAAAACATTTAATTTATGACAACACTAGTATAGCGCTTGAGTGTGCTTATCTGCGCGTGGTGCTTTTACCTATCCGAGTCTTAAAGAATACGTATAAAGCACTAGACCAAAGTGCAGCGTTGCAAAGTGGCTGTTGGTCATGGCGTGATTAAAATGATTGACCGCAGGCAACAGATTGGTTCCTAGACACCTGCGGCGCCATATTATTCCCGCGCTACAGAGTTGGGAACATATTTACATCAAATCTATTTCCATTTTTTCATCTTCCTAGATGTTTTGATATTTTTCTGAGAGCCAGGGAGCACAATTGAGGCGGTAGCTGGAAAAAGGGTGTATTTGTTAAAACAGCGTTTTGAGAAAAGAGAGTTTGAAAATTTTCTTTCAGTCCACCATAAAATTACGAAAAGCAGTGATAATATTGTTAGGTTTATATGGTCACAAATTTATTCAGGAATAAAAAGAGACTAACATCAATAAAATCGGAAAATAACTTATTTTGTTATTTTAGTTTTTCTGAAGAGGTAAATACGCCCTTTTGACCATAGACAGAATTCCAAGTATGCCCTTTTTCCACAGACAAATCCATTTACATGTAAAACAAATGAGAAAATAAAGATTCTCATTATGATTATCATTAATTATTTATTAATAGTTTAAAATTTCCTAAAAGCCTATATGAACTGGTAAAATATTGCTGAAAATTTTAAACTCTTTTTTCTCAAAACGCTGCTTTGACACATACGCCCTTTTTCCAGCTACCGCCTTAAGTGTGTACTAAAAATGTTGATTACAATAAAAATATATTAACTTATTCAGGTAAATAATGGTACTTATGCAGTTGGATACAGCCAGCTCAGCTGACATAGGCAAAATGATAAAACAGTGTCGTAATTGTGACGTATGTGTGACGTGTTTTTGACGTATTGGTGACGTATTTGATGACGGATGTGTTACGTAGTGATGATGTCACTGAGGCGATGACGTGTAGGTTTAAAGGGGTGGGTTTTGAAGTGACGATGTCGGGGTGGACGTCATCGCCTCAGTGACATCATCACTACGTAACACATCCGTCATCAAATACGTCACCAATACGTCAAAAACACGTCACACATACGTCACAATTACGACACTATTTTATCATTTTGCCTATGTCAGCTGAGCTGGCTGTATCCAACTGCACCTACAAACTAAGTTATTTGTTGACTGATATCAACTTAAACACACACAACTTAGAGTTTAACTGAAACTGAGACTATTTCAGCTGTCTATGAAAGAAGGGCGTAATAACCACTTCACAAAAACCGTATCTCTGTGAATTTTTGTCAGAGAGTAATGAAATTTTGTACTGATTTAAACAGATGTGTGGAAAATAAAAAAATGCAATCTCCGAAAAAAGGGCGTATAGGCCATTACGCCCTTTTTCCAGCTACCGCCTCAATTGCGCCCATGTTTACTGTAGTCCTGGCTATTCTATTGAATTGCATATGGGTTATTCACATAATGTAACACACCGAATACTGTATAATTGAATTACTGTGATGGTATAGTGATTTTTGAACTCAAGCCGAGCTTTTTCAAAAGTTTTCGAGCTCAAGCTTTTTCAGGCCGAGCTTTTTAACAACCACCAAATTATGAAGCTTGATTTTAATTTTAAAAGATACAATAGACTAATGTTTGAACGCCAGCTCAAAACTAGAAATGTTATCTCCAAAACAAGTTAATGATCTGATAGGTTCATCAATATTTTGTATTGTGTTAAATAAAATTGATCAAACTGGCTAAAAAAATAATTTATGTAGAAAAATAACAAATTTAAAGTCTACATAAATTGACTCCCCAATTCCACAATACTGTCACATTAAAGTAAATAGTTAAACTTACATAATCATTCTAGTTACATATAGGTACTACAAAATTAATTTCTAGAGTTGAATGGAAAGGTTTTAAAATGGTTATATCTTGAAAAAAAAACAACATATTTACACTTAGTCAGATTGATTTTCTTAATGTTCACAAAGTAAAGATGATAACAAATAATAGCAGTCCCAATTGTGGCATAATATTGATGGTTTAACTTATTATTTCAGAATATGAAAGAAATAATATTTAATAACAAAAATAATTTATTGTCATCCTAAAATTAATTACATTTCTGAGCTTTTGTGAAGAAAATTATTAGGGGTGTGCGATGCAGCAAATTTTTTTCGATTCGATGCGATTCATAGAATTTCGATTCGAATCGATGCGATTCGATTCGATGCAGTGCGGCGTTATTCGCTGTCAGTTATTTACAGTTTGCATTACTGTAATGGGTCAATAACCTTAAAGAGGATTAAAGTAAAAAAAAATCCACACAATGTTTGAATGAGTCTGAACCAAAGCATTTGTAATAGGTACTGACTTATTTAATAGGAATTTGGAAGTATAAGTAAATAAATAATTATATCTTAATTCCTATATATCCTTTCACAATCTCAAGAAATAGTTATTATTACTAGGCCTAAAGTTTTTCTTAAAAAAAAACACAAGCAGTCCAAGTAAAAATGAATCTGTTTAAAGTTTGTTAAATCATCTAATAATATTAACAATTAGCTTAAGTAATACTAAAAAAGAAAACAAAAAAAACGCTGACTATTGCAGATATTTTTGTTTTGCAAGATTTGCATATTCCTGCATCTTTCCCTTCACTGAGGAAATAAATCAAGAATCGGGTATCTCTTCTCGGATAAAATAAAAGTATCCCTACCGATGTTGGTATCGTCATTCGTATCTGTTTCAACAAAGCTTCGGCGACTTGAGCCCGGATCGTCTACGATCTCTTCGCCACAGTCTTCAAACATCTTTATTTATTCGTCATTCAATTACTCCAAAACAAAACATTCAATTGCATTCGCGCGAAGTCAAAAGAAACAGATATTAATGCGCAGTGCTGAGCTTTACGAAGACGGCGACGGCAGACAGCTCGACAGCTGAGCATCACCAAACAGTGTTACCAGTTGTAGACCGTGTTTACCCACAAAAATACCCGTTTCTGCTGGAATAAAGTATAGAAAAGTATTAGGAAATCCCCACACGGGCTTGGAAATACCCGAGAGTCGGGTAATTTCTCTAACAGCAGTATTTGATTTTGTTCCATTGCTCGGTCAGCCGGTCAGCCTGTATCACCATTACGATCGCGGTTACACTGCAGCTGCCGCCGTCTGTCGTAGTGCTCGTTTTATTCTCGTCATTGAAATTTGTGTATGGAATTATACAGCCATACATTAAAAAGTTGTTTGCAATCATTTCAAACTCATTATAAAATAGCGAAACAATCTATTGCAAGAGTTTTCAAACTTGGCGAAAATATAACAATGCACTACTTTGTCACAGCCTTTATCGCATTCTTTATTGTCGTCTTGAGTCTGGAAGTATTACTAAGCACTTAGTTTTTCATAACTTCATTACGATTCAATAAACTGCTTTGAACATTAATATTACGCATTTATATATTTTAAACTTATTTAATTGCTTTCAACATACATTTAATGGGGTCTAGAGTAGCGACGAATACCGATGCATCGAGGCCAAATCGATGCATCGGCATTTCGATGCATGCCGAATCGAATCGCGATTCGATGTATCGAATCGAATCGAATCGTAATTTCAATGCATTTTCGATGCATCGCACACCCGTAAAAATTATGTACAGTTTAAAAAAATTATAAAGAAGAAAGATCAGGAATTAGGATGGAATAGAGGGAAAGAAAGAAACGGCTACCTCTCTCACTCTCCTTATCAGTGGCCAGGGAGGGGGAGGGGTGGAGGTTGTTTACTCCAAGCCCCTGTCCCGATTTTTTGTCATTGTCTGACTCAGTGTGAGCGTGCATGAGTTAATTAGGAGATAAGGAATCCTTACTACAAAAGGTAAAAATACAAACTACTTGTCATACAACTATAAAGCCCTGTTTTCACGATGCCAATCAGATAGACAATCGGCATAAGACAGTCAAGTTGCAAGAAATTATTGGCATCGTGTGAACACTTCTGTGCCAATCGGCGTGCCAACAGACGCGTCGGTTGGACTAGAACTGCATTGTCCCCGAGAGTAGACTGAGGCAAATAAGCCTGCGCCAGCGACCTCTTCCCGCGCCAATTGGTATCGTGTGAACGGTGCATGCCAGGCAAATAGGCCTGTTTAAGCCAGTCCGCCAAAACCAGTTGAATTGTTTGTGCGGTAAATACGTTATTTGCGGAGCTGTCAGAGTTTTAATTTTAGTTTTTACTAATATTATTTAAAAATATATTTTTAATAATATTTTGTTTTTTTTAATTAATATTAAATGCATCCATTAATAGTCATAAAAAAGAAATTGAGTTAAAATAGTTTGCATTTATTTATGCTTACAACGCTAAATCAGATATAAAATGTAAAAAATTATTAAGTTTTTGGATTTACGGTAATTTAAGAATTTTTAGAATTATTTAGGGTAATTATCTGAAGAATTTAGTGTAACATTGCGTGGTCATGGTGGATACGCTGGTGCCAATAGAAAACAGCATGTGAACGGTGCGTTTGTTCTATTGGACTGGCAAGGCAACTTGCTCAAGACAGCTGCTCCGGCAAATTGCCTCGTCAACTAGCATCGTGAAAACGGGCCTTAAATTAAGGCTCATATTTTTTGTCTAATTTTTATAAATCAAATGAAATCAAAATGAAACTTGTATGATATACTGTTAAAGAGATAAGCCATGATAAAACAATACTTTATTGCTGTATTTTGCGGTTCTTCAAGGTCAACTAAATATAGCTACGATTTCCGTCTAAATGGAGATAATATTTCTTGTTACCTGTCAATGTCCTTTCCTTATCACTAGGGAATATTTTTTGTTTATGTTTTTCTTGGGAGGGAAACGCTCTTCCGGTTTACCGTGTCCAAAAGTAGATTGCAATAATTATATATCCGATAAGAACTCTCTCATCAAAAGCTCGGCTCGAGTGTCGAGTTTTTTGAAAAAAGTCGAGCCGAGCCGAATACTGAAAAGCTCGACCCGTTAAATACTCGCACACCCCTAGTCCTATATATTAATTAGTGATGGTCAATTTCAGGAAATTAAATTCTCTAATGTGTGATGATTAAAAATAAGATAAGTTGTATGAGAGCAAGATGAGCCAGAGCTAAATATAGTTATTCTGAATTCCAAGAAATAGTTTTTTATTGAAATCTGTCAACATCCTTTCCTTATCAGTTGAAATATTGTTGTTATCCGGCGACTGATATTTATTCTTATAAATCGTAAAGCTAGACGACCGGTGATAGTAGGCTTGTGACCTTCACGTTATTGATCGACACACGAGCGTGATTTCTGTTAAGGGGGCCGTTCGGCACTGAAAATCTGCTTGAAAACATGAGTTTCTGCTTCTTGTGATACGACAGAACTATCCACAATAAACGTATACTTTTTGCGTTAAATGTTTGTTGAAGAGTGCTTCTAGGGGAACGCTACATAGATTTTAAGAAAAGAAATTTTTTTAATAGCGTAAATTCATCTTGAAATACGTGAACTTAGACTATTATTTTCATGGTCTATATATCAAAAATTGCAAAAAGCCTGAAATCCTTCCCCTAAAACCACTCTCAGGGTGGCCACTCCAAACAAATTTTTCCATTCCCGGTTTTCTCCCGGTTTTCACGGGCATTTTCGGCCGTATTCCCGGTGGCAGGGGCAAACCCAGGGGGGGATAAAGGGGATATATTCCCCCGAAATTTTGGAGAACAGAAATTTTGAACGAAAAGACAACCATTTTCGGCTATCACGACGCGACTACGATTTTTATCTACCGCGACGCGAAGACGCTTTTCGTATACCGTAACGAGACGACGATTTTCGTTTCCCGCGACGCGAAGAATTTCGTTTACCGCGGCGCGAAGACGATTTTTGTCTACCACGACTCGAAGACGAATTTCGTCTACTGCGACGTGACAACGATATATGTGTCTACCGCGACGCGATACTCGACGACCGTGGCGTTTTCCACAACGACGATATTCGTCTACCGCGACGACTAGATTCGCTTACCGTGACAACGATTTTGTCTACCGCAACGACGATATTCGTCTTATTTGTCTATCATCACATTAGTACAGGTTTGTGAGTACCTAAATCCCCCCTTCCCCCTTCTTACAGGATATCTCCCCCCCCCCCCCCCGAAATTGAATCCTGGGTTCGCCCCTGCCCGGTGGCATATTAACTCCATAATAGTCGTCCCAATTAATTGGTGACAACAAAGTAAACAATGTCTTACAGTTATTCTATATTATTATTAAAATCCATCAACCATGTGGAAAAAACAGAATAGCCTGTTAATTAATAGAGTTTAAAAAGGTTTAAACGCAAGAGGCAAGATGAGTTTCCAGTGGCCGCTTGTACAATCAGGGTGTTAACGAAATCAGGCTATAATTCCCGTACGTTACACGCCGAAATCACATATTTTACGCTGGGTAATAGATAATGCTTGAGTATACACGAAATAAACCACTTTTTCGTAATTTGCATTTTTAAATTTCAGTGACTCGCTGAGGAGTCACGGTAACCCAATCACGGAACCAATAAGGCCGTAGCAACAACAACGGCCGGCAATATTTTAAAGCAGACGGTATTCAACAATTCAACTAGAAATAGGAATAAATCAAAATGAGTCAGAACACGCAAATACAAGGCAAAAAAACGTGCAACAGACGGCAAATCAGCATTGATCCTCTACTCACGCGGCAGCAGACTGTTCGCCGTGGAACGGTTAAAAAATACTTGAAAACAAATAGTCCTCAAAAGTTTTTGTCAAAACCAACTTTTCATTGTAAAATGTAATCCAAATGCATTTTGTAACGTACCGTACGTTGTATGACACCAAACGGATAATTATTAAATTACTTCCTTATCGTATTCGATACTTAAAGGTAGTAGAACTATGAACCATATAAATTAGATAAGTGGAGGAAGACGCAACAATATGGATATAGTTCGAAAACTTGACAAGTAAGGGTACACACGCGCCAACTATCGGCCTGTCTTGCTTCACATTGCTGCCCGCCCGAATTCACGTTTCACAACGCAGTGGCAATAGCAGTCGCTAATTGGCCCGACGCAATGACAACACGTGGTTACCATGACAACCTGCTATGCGCACTATATTATGCGCCATCCGTGTTGTGGGGGTGGGGGAGGGAGAAAGGAAGGAAGAAAGGATGAAAGGAAGTAAGACAAAAACCTTCGGTAACCAGAAAGACGACAAAAAAAATTGATATTAGATGTTGTCTCTCGCACCCGATTTTGTACTGATTTCCCAATTCTAACCAAAGTTGAACTAAACACCATTTAAAGTTGATATTGAAAAGATAAACCCCAATTCGTGACAATGAATAACTTCTGAACATAAAATTTGCTGGACTATCAATTATTTAATTTTGATACACTAAATGTACTCATTTTTGCGAATCGTCATGCCATACACACAGCAGGTGACAAGGTCACGTACAGATAAAAATCAAAAGGCAAGCCAATTTTTTGTTTGAAATTCATTGTTGGTGACTGTGAGTTTGTTTTGATTTTGATTTTTGCGAACATTTATTTGCCATTACTGTTTTTATCAATAATAAGTGATGGCAAATTACGGCAAAAATCACAATCAAAGCCTAACCAATGCTATGCCGGTTCAAAAATTATTTTACGAATCGGACGCCTTTAAATTATACGTTTAACAAATCTTTTAGGGGCGGGCGAATAGTGGGTTTTCATTTCGAGTCGAGTAGTAAGCCAACTACCCGAGAATAAGTTTTATTAACTAATCATGCAGAAAAACAAACAGTAAAGAAAACGTAAGGGGAGGTACTACTGCAAAATAATTTCAAACAAAATTTAAAATCTTTGGTACAAAGATAATGGTTCAGCGTTATCAATAAATCACTTCAAAATTACGTTCTTCAGTTTAGTATAACCCACGCTTTTATCGACATTCGTCGAGCCGCTAGTCAATATGCATGAACACCTGACCACTTTTTGTCGCTTTCTTATCTTCGATTTTCCCTAAGCCGAATCTGGCCGACACAAAAAAAAAACCAATTTCCAACAGGCTGTAGTTATAATAATTACAAACTGAAAAATACAATACTTGTATATTTCGTACGTCAATGATCTCGCGGTTATTCCTTTCAGAAAGACGGAAATCTTTGCCGGTAAAATTGATCCGCATCAGTTTACAGAATCGAACTACTGGACCATACCAAACTCAAGTTCATTTGTATGTTTTGACTTGGAAATCGCAACAACTAAATAGAGGCATATTATAGGCCTACTTCTCGTTGAAATAGTGGCTGTTTTTCTTGCTTGCAAAACAGAATAATAAATTATAAGCTTATTTTTATCTTCGTCAGTTTTGGAACCGAGTTTGCGGTTATTCAAAGCACAACTAACCAAGAATCGATACCTAATAAAAACAAATGAAATCGTCTTTTTATGGAGAAGTACGTTATACGAATAAAAATTAACCCTTGGTGGTATAAGAGCGACTTTTTTTAAGAGTAGGTACTCATCACTAATGATCCTTGAGTACGTTGACTGTAAGTAATAAAGTTTCGTAGAAAACATTTTATTTTAACCCCAATTCTTCTGCGTAGAAATTTGTAAAGAACATACAATATAAACAACAATAGTGATTGCACTATTGCACCATCACTGTTGTCTGTCTGCTCCCCTGCAGGTGGACTGGGCACAGACAACGTCATTCACTATCCTGTCGACCAACAATCTTCACCACAGATTGGCGTTTACGCTGAGGGTGGCGCTAGACACTAGACACTCTTTGCCGTCTTTCGCTTTTTACTGACGCGTATGTGATTCTGCTTCAAGCAGTTGCGCATTAGTAGTTATATTTGGAAGTTGCTTAGCATAAAGATGACGAAATAATCTTGCATTTTCCGTCAACTATTTTAATATTGATTTGTTTACGATGTTTATTATTGTTCTTTAAAAAATGGCGTTTTCCCGGATTTCGCTCGAGATTCACGGTTATTTCCCGGTTTTTTCACGGTTTGAAAAATTCCCGGCTAATTCCCGGCTTTCCCGATGCAGTGGCCACCCTGACTCTTCACCTACACGGAAAAATCAAAGTTTATAACATTTATAGGTAAACTGCGTCCGAAGACAAGAAATACAATTGCATGTTTTGCTCTTGCGCGTGAAAACTGCCACTGATCCGGGCAACCCTGGCGGCGCGGAAGAGAACAACGTGGTGCAAACTACTATCGGTTCTATTTACTTAGACATAATGCTTCACTACTAAACATCTTGTAAAATTCATCTCCAAAATCACTGAAGTGTAAGCTGAAAGTAAATTCATACTCCGACATGGATAACTGTTTGCTCAAAACTTCAGGAATGTGATTCCACAACTCAGAAACATTTCACCATCGGTTTAGACACAATGTTTTATCATTGTTTTTAATAACATTGACAATTTAAAGTAGAATGTTATGTAAAAGAAAAATGGATAAAATGATAAATAGCTACATGTGAACGCATGCCCGAACTTCATGAGGGGGATTGAATCCGTTAGAACCATATTTTGCTCAGCAAGCCTGAACGACTAGGGCGCATCTCTCACTTGAACGTTACCCAGTTTTGAATACAGTAATACAGTATTTACATAAAAGGTTCAGTTGGTTTTGAGATGTGCCAATTGAAGTTACCCTAGGCATATTATTTAAGTTTCAATGATTAGCTTATATATTTTATTTATTTTTGCAAAAAAAATACGAAACTCACAAAATATGCAATTTTACTTAGGAAATAGTTAGTGCAATTATATTAAAGTATAAAGTTAGCGCAATTATATTAAAGTATAAAGTTAGCTAGTCTGTTCACCTGTCAAACATATTATTAATGTTACCCTCAATCTATACATTGTACAGGGTGTCCGGAAATTATAGTAAAATATTTTAGTATATGATAAGAGGGGTAAAAATAAGAAAACAAGTTCAAATAAACATGGATCTTAAAGTACTTCGTTTTCCGTCTGTGTGTCTGTGATTTTTGCATATTTAACTATATCTCACGAACCTCTCAAAGTATAAACTACAAACTTGGTACATGTATGACTACTTTCAAGAGCTATTTTTGTTAGAAGCATCAAAATTCTACGTTGCACTATTTCTATTTCAAAATGGCGACTGTGTTTTGTTTTCAACGTTCAATATCCTAAAAACCATAAATTTCACAAGAGTCACAAGAGACAAAAAAATTGCGAAAATTAATCCAATTAACACTATTATTACGATTTTAATAATCAGACAACTAATAATGGAGAAATTGTAAATTTTCTGAATAAAACATGAACGTTTTAGACAGTATATACTAAAGATTCATATTTTTATTCAGAAAAGTTACAATATCTCCGCTAGCAGTCCGATCAAAATCATCTTAATATCAGCGTTAATTGGATTAAATTTCACAATTTTGTTGTATCTTGTATAATTTTTCCAAAATTCGTGGTTTTTAAGATAATAATCATTGAAAACAAAAACAATTGCCATTTTGAAATGGCAAAAAGCGGAAACTTGATATTTCTTACAAAATTAGGTATTGATATGTCATCCATGTACAAAGTTTGAAGTTTATACGTCAAGAGGTTCGTGACATATGATTAAATATGTAATAAAAACAGACACATGGTGGAAATCGAAGCACTTTAGGACCTATGTTTATGTGAACTATTTTTCTTATTTTACCTCTACTATCATATACTAAAATATTTTACTATAATTTCTGGAAACCCTCTATATAAGTACCTGGTGGACCGAGCCTTGTTCGGTATTATTTCATGTTTATTAGTTCATCCAATAACTATAAAATATTTCAGTGTAAAGCAATTTATTTAAAAAACTGTTTTATTACTCCATGCTATCTTAATCCCACACGCTGTATTTTTCCTTAATGGCTGTAGACTGCAAACAGCTGTTATGATTAATTTATTTGTTTACACTTTCCTTGTTCATTTTGTTGCTATCATGGTAACTCACAAGGAAAATGAAAAATTTTACAACTTTTAATTAATGTAATTACGTTATTATATTTACTCTGTCCGAGTAATCTGCATAGAACACATTTTCTAGTAATGGATTACTTATTTCAAAACTTGGAAGGAAATCCTAGGAGCCGTTTTTGAGACGCTGTGTAAAACAGTAACTCGCTATTTCTTTTTAGCGAATTTCCCCTACAGGAAGGAAGCTATTATCGTAGGTCTCATGGTAAGACCCAAGCTAAGACCATGATCACTTTTCGTTCTGGGGACCCAAGAAGCAAAAACACCATTCGTTTGAATTTTTAGATATCTATCTATGTGTCTGTTAGCACGATAGCGGCCGCAAAAAAATCCGATCTTTATGAAATTTGGTAAGGACATGTAAAGTGGTAATCAATTGGACAAGTTCGTAAACCAGCCCGATCGACCCACTGTAACCCCCTTACAGTGCTTTACAGTGCTAAACCCCTCAAAAATGGGGATTTTGAGTTTTTTACATAGAAAAATTAAAGTAATCTAATTTTAGTTTACACCATTGAATTTAGCTCAAAAAAACAAACAGTTTAGTATTTTGAATCGTTGCTCTATACTCATTAGTTACTGAGATATTGAAAGTGGTAAACACTGTGACGTTATCCCAATGTTAGCCTTATGGGAAATAAGTAAAATTCTTTATCTCGCTCATTTCTCAACCAATCTTGACAAAACTTGGTTTGTGACATCATCTAGATGAGATCTATGTAAATTAGTATAAAACTCCCGATATTTCCATTTTCGTGGGAGCAAATCTGCACACTCATTGCCAATGTTATTCTTATGGAGCTTAAAACATGTAGTATCTCGCTATGTTGAATTAAATATGTTTTTATTAGGGGTCTGCGGGTCCCCGAGTTTTTCGGGTCGGGTCGAGTCAAAGGCCGGCCCGAGACATCGGGACGGGCCAAAAAATAGTTCGGGCCAAAATCGGGTCGGGCCGCACCTGATACGTTACTCCCGCCGTTTACCCGGCGATCGAATTTACGTGCGACTTATGTGTGTGCGATCGAATTTTACAGCCGATCGCGAGTTACGCTAATCTGCATTTCGTTTACTTACGATCGGCAAATACACTCGATCGTTTTTCGCGACCGACCGCGACTTTTGCTAGGCTACATTTGCCGATTATCGGCGATCGGCAAATACGCGCGATCGTATCTCGCGGCAGATCGTGAGTTTCGAAAAGCTACATCTGCCATTCATCTGCGACCGATAGGTACGCGCTTTTGTTTTTCGCAGCCGTCCACGAGTTTTTCATAAAAATAACCTCAAAAATTAACTCATAGAAGAATGGATTTCGACAGTTACCTAGAAATACCACCTCTCAGAATTCGGAAATTGAAAACTTACACCTATATTTAGCTCTGGCCTTGCACTTTTCAACTTCAAATTTATATTCATAGTTCATATTGTTTATTGGCGTTATGGTCGTTGTGATAAAATGTGGCTTAATGATAATAATCATTGATTGTTGTGGCTCTCAGAGTTTTTTGGCTGAATTTGTTCACACACATATTAGTTGTTTACCTTAATTTCTTGTCGTAGGTTAAAATTGAATTATGATATAATTTTAACCTACTAAAAATTATTAGGCCTAGATAGATAGTTTGGTAGTTTTCGTCTGTTAATTTTGTATTCAAT